>JAWWNJ010000042.1:1200000-1636430 GCA_037176885.1 Favolaschia claudopus | reverse complement strand
CAATTTTTCCTACGGGTCTATTAACACTTTATCAGGTCAAGCGCGATTTGACCGACGATCCACGTTACGATGCCGTGGGATCTTCATCGCTTCGTGAAGAGCTCTTCAACACTTTCCTGAAGGGAAAGTCATCATCTACTTCCAATATCCCGTTGACCAAACCACCAATGCCAACGACACTGCTGCAGAGGAGTCGTACGAAGACCAACAAAAGAAACGTCGACAACGCGCTGAACAGGCGGTGAAAGAACGAGAAGAAAAAGTACGAGCCGATCGCGGGCGCGTTGAAGCTGAAATCGGACGATCACGGCAATTGGGGGACAAGGAGGAGGGTGAAATGCTGTTCAAGTGCGCCGACGACTTTCGCTGACCTTGGTTCGGCTTGTGGCGCTGACCCTTTGATTTTTTTTTCGCAATTCAGGAGCCTGCTCACAGACGCTGTTCGAGACCCCCAGGTACGAAACTACTGAGTTGCGTCCAGTATCTTATTTGCTTTATCACTCAGACTACATGGGACGTCATTGTGCCCTCGCTTTCTATCGATCCCCGATTCAGGAACTCTCCTCTATCGGTGAATGCGCAGATCAGCCTATTCAACGCTCATATCACGCATCTCCGCGCAAAACATTTGGCGGCGCTTCATGCCATCTTCGAAGCTCACGCCCCTTCATTGGCCACGTTTTTCAATTCTTTGCCTCTTGATTCTTTACTCAGTGCTTTGCCTGTGAAGAAGCTGGGGTTCGACATACGCTCACTGGAGCAAGAGTTCGAGCGATGGCAGAGAGAGCGCACCACTGACTCCAGGAAGGCTTTCGACGAGATGCTCGCAGAAAATTCTTTCGTCGAATTCTGGGGGAAATTGAGGAAGATTGGAGGAGAAGGAGTCGGTTTCATGCTTGTCTCGCTGGTCGCTTCTGAAATCTATGCCTGCTAGGTGGACGGCGGTGTCAAAGCCGATGAGACAGAAGAAGATCAAGGAGAGGGCGGCGGCGGCAAAGTTGATATGAAGGTCCTTGCCAAGGGTGTAGACGTGGGTGAAATTGAAAAGGTTCTGAAGGTTCGAATTCTTCGTTTTTGCACTCCACGAGCAATCTGAGTCTGAATTCATTTGCCAGAACGACAAGAGATACATTATGTTCGACCATGTCCCCGACCAGAGGGAGCGATGGATAAGAGTGAGACTTCTGCCATATCCACCGACTCTGGTTTGCTGATGGTATGATGGTTGCGCAGACATACCTGTCCCAACTCTCTGCGCCTCAGCTGTCTGTCCACGTACCAAAGTGATCTGTCCAATTGTCGTAGCTAGATTCACACATTATTTCGTTCCCGCGAGCGTCGTGAGTATATATAACGCCGAGCAACAAGCCGTTCGATGAGGTTGCATCAAGGTCGAAGCAGAGGAGATGGAAACGTGACCGCGTTCCGCCCGACGCGCTGACGTGTCACCACGTAGCGCAGAGCCGCGGACCGATTTATTAGAACTGTTCTCTGCCAGCAGCCTTCACTCTCGTCGTGCAACGCAACGCTTGTGTGCAGTCGTCGAGAATGCGGCTTCTCCGTCCACTCTTTCTATCCTTAACCCTGCTCTCCTCCGCATTTGCCCAGGACTTTGATGCCCCGGACGTGCCCAAGGAGAAACATAATTATCAGGTTGAGTTTCGAGTCCTTCGTGAAGAATGTACTGTTAACGTTGAACGTGCCCCCTGCAGAGTGATGTTGCTCGTTTGAGGAAAATTGTCATTAACAGGCAAGCTGTTCCTCTCTGTTTCGATAGACAGCGGCTAAATCATAGTGCTTAGCCTTTACTCCCACAAGTGAGTTCCATAGGCTCGGGCATCCTTCAGCAATCGTCTTACACTGCATTTCAGAGACATTTTCCTGCGAGAGTTGATCTCGAACGCGAATGTACGCGAACGCAGTTTCAATACTCAGCTTCGACTAATGCAATGCAGGATGCTCTGAAAAATTCCGGCTGACCGCGTTGACGGACAAGTCTATCTCGCTTGGCAGCGACCCTCTCAATGTCACTATTAAGGCCATAAAGGACGAAGATGGCAAGGGGGGCCGCATTATCATTTCAGGTTAGTGTATTCCTTGCAATACGTTCGAAACCAGTCTCAATCGGTATATGCAGATACTGGTATTGGGATGTCTGTGGAGGAATTGACCACGAATCTTGTTCGTTTTTCATACCACCTGTCTATGACTGGTCGTCTTACTGTCGGGGTGTAGGGAACTCTGGCCAAGTCAGGAACCTCGGATTTCCTCGCGAAGGCGGAGAACTCAGACGGCACTGGCCAGGGTAACCTCATCGGTGCATTTGGTCTTGGTTTCTACAGTAGCTTCCTTGTGGCGGATCGCGTCTATGTCGCGTCGATCGCCCCAAAGACAGCTAAAAACCCCAAGCCGGCCCAAAATGTCTTCAGCTCCTCCTCCGATGACAGTTCGTTCGAGATATTCCCCGACCCTCGTGGAAACACGCTCGGTACTCATGGAACCGAGATCACTCTCCATTTGAAGGAAGATGCGGTGGAATATCTCGATACTGATAAACTTCGGGGTTTGGTGTACGTGTATCCCAATTTCTCGTCGGCTCAGTTGCTGACGGCTTGAAAAAGCAACAAGCATTCTTCGTACTCGTCGGTCTACCCCATTTACCTCTTTACCCAAGAGACGCAACAAGTCCCGGATGAGGATGCTGTTGAAGCCTCGACATCCGAAGATGCAGCGCCCGAAGCCTCAGAAGCTGCGAAGAAGGAATCCGAAGACAGCGATGAGGCCATCGTGGAGGATGAGCCTGAGGAAAAGCCTAAAGCCGAGCCTGCTCCTCCTAAGATGAAGAGCGTTGTGGTCGATGAATGGGTTCAACTCAACGCCCTCCCTCCTCTGTGGCAGCGGTCCGTGCATGTTTTTTTGCGTCATATTCGTACCTCTAACTCCGGCATTTAGGGATGCTAAGAATGCCTCTGATGGTCAATGATTTTCTCTAGAAACTAGCGGACGTTTCACTGATGTTATTGTTTAGAGGACTACGAACTGTTCTACTCGGCGTTTTGGAAGGATTACACCAAGCCTCTCGGATGGACACACTTTTCTGGAGACTCCGAGTCGGGAACATCCTTCAAATCAATCATCTATCTCCCTGGCAAACTGTGCATCTTCTCTTCTAGCCAAGATGTCCAACTTGATGCTTACTACGCACACACAGCGATGAAGAGTACTGGAAGCAGCCCCTGACATACAAATCAACCGACGTTAAGCTCATGGTCAAGCGCGTGTTCATCACGTCGGACCTGGGTGAAGACACCCTTCCGAAATGGGCCAGCTGGGTCAAGGCTGTCGTAGACGCTGAAGATCTTCCGTTGAACGTTTCTCGGGAGACTCTTCAGTCGACTCGGTTCCTCAGGCAATTGAAGCAGATTATTATGAAGCGGATCCTCCAGCTCTTCGCTCGGATTGCAGAGGACGACAAGGAGAAATTCGAGAAGATCGGCGAAGTCTATAACTCTGTGTTCAAGCTTGGTGCCGTCGAGGACGTCAAGAATCGCGATAAACTGACAAATCTGGCGCGTTTCACGACTAACCAGAGGAATTTCACCTCGCTTTCCGAATATCTCGAAACAAGAAGCAGGGTCAGAAGCAGGTGAATCTTGTTACGCAATCCTATAGCAAGGGTACTCACCGTTTTTTCTCCGAATAGATTTTCTACCTCGCCGAGATGGGCAAATCAGCCGAGAATCTCGCACAGAGTGTGTTTGTTGAAAAACTTCATGCTCGGGGATACGAAGTTCTCTTGCTTGGTGAACCGTTGGATGAGATCTTTGTTCAGAACCTCCGTCACTACAAGTGAGTCTATGAGCGTCCACGTTATATTCGTGACAATGACTCAATCCTTGCAGGAACGTTCCTTTCCAAGACGTCGCCAAAGCCGGTCTGAAATTCGGTGACGAAGGTCCCTAACATTTTCTTGTTTCACGCTTGCCTTGCCTGATGCAAGGTTCTCTTTAGACCTTGAGGAGCAGGAGAAAGAAGAGAAAGAGGCTGCCACCGAGAGGTATCAACCCTTACTCAAATATCTTAAAGAACACTCGAACGAAGTCGTTCGCGATGGTCAGTGTCGCTTCCACCAGCGTCGCCGAGCCCTGATAAGAAAAATCCTTAGTGGTTGTCTCCAACCGTCTGGTGACCAGTCCTTGCGCCATCGTCGCGGATAGCCACGGGTACACTGCCAACATGCAGCGGATGATGAGTGCTCAAAACGCCCAAAACGGGAAGAACCCGCAACAAAACTTCATGCATGAAATGGCGAAGAAGGCCAAGGTTCTGGAAATCAACCCACGCTCTCCCTTAATAGAGGGTCTCCTTCGCAGAGTTGAACGGCTTCCTGCGGAGGATGAGGAGCCCGACGTAGAGGCGGAAGCCGAGCTGAATGAGGTTGCCTCTATTCTCATTGATGGTGCTCTCGTTCGCTCTGGTTTCGAAGTTCCCGATTCCAATATGTGGGCTTTTCCTTTATCATATGGAGAATTTGCACTTAGACTCGAGCAGCTTTTTCTCCCGCGTCGACCGCGTTTTGAGACGCTCACTCGGCGTTTCTGAGACCGCGCCAACAGATTCGACCGTGAAACCTGCCCCGCCAGTTGATCCCGAGCTACCGACGGAGGAATACGTCGCACCGGACCAGTTCGCGGACCAGTTCATGGACTACAGCCAGTTCAAGCAGGAGCAGCAACAAGCTCAGGAGGCGACCAGCCTGGGATTGAACTACCGGACCACCTGAAAGACCAAATTCAAATTGAGATGGAGGAAATTGACGAGGACGGGAATGTTGTTGTCCACGACGAACTATAGCATTATTGGAAGGCAGACATCTTGTATTAACCATATTAACAACGCATCTGGGACAAAGTTGGAATCAATTGCAGAGCCGAGCAGCAAGATTTCTATCCAAAGTGACATAATTAGCTGCCGCGCCCCCATCGTAACTCGTCTGCTACTTTGATCGTGCAGTACGTGGTGCTGCCCATCCATGGCTACCCCGGCGCTTTTCTCTCGTCTGCAGCTTGCTGCTGCCCTGCTAGGTACGGAACATTATCGCACCTGATTCTGCGAGTCCTGCGAGGGCTTAGGTTTTCGAAGAATATGACAACGACCCTGACAATCCGGACGCGCCGTACCGTTCAGCGCAAGAAAGTGCCATATTCGCCAACTTCAGACGGGCCCAGCAATCTCAGACACAACTCGCTGCAGCGGACGCCGTAGCCCGCAAAAGCGACTACCTCGGCGTTGCACTTCCCACTGAAACGGGTAGTTTGAATGGTCGCGAGTCCGTACTGGATGGACGGAGATCTAGAGGGTCTCTCAATATCCTGCGGAATCCCTTCGGAGCAGAAGAGGCTGGGGACTACGAGGACGAGGACGGAGAAGAGCCGGAGGAACATGAGGTCGAGGTCGATCTCTCTTCTTGGGGAATCGATGCCTTCATGCCAAAAGAGAAGGAACCGAAATCCAAACGCAGGTCGCGCAGTTCGACTCTCCAGCTTCCCAACCCGCACCCCGTGCAGTCGGTCCGTGAGGGTTCTGTACGCCATACGACAAGGTCCATGAGCGTTGGCAATCTAGACAATTTGACGAATGCAATGGCGGAAGAAACTCGAAGGAAGTCCTTTGCCTCGCCTCTCGATCTGGAAAACATGGAGCCCGTTCCACTTCAGCGACAACGAGTAACTTCGCAACCCTTGCCTGATTCAGTTCCATTTCCTACCGGCTCAGTTCGTTCCCCTTCCCCACAGCCAAGACAGAATGATTTCCGGTCCTCTGTCTTCACGTCGAAATTCGACCCGAATTCTCAGCCCGCATTCGATCGACAATACTCGTCTAGCAGCATGGATCCCAGACCCTTTCCAGGTGATGATGATTTGGGTCCTCGACCACGCGCAATTTCCAGTAGTAGCATGAATCTGCTGGACGAAAACAATCCGTTTGCACTACGACCTCCCAGCATGATGTCGAAGTTCGATCCCAAAGGCGCCGCTCATGCTCGTACTATATCAACCGCGTCAATGGGAACGCGAATGATGTTGGACGACGCCTCCGTAAAGACCGGTCAAGGCCGGGAACGCCGCTATTCTACCATGGAACTGTTGCGCCCGAAAATCCTTGTAATGCCCAGCCCTCTGCAATCTACAACCAATGTCCCGTCTTCGACTTCTCAAACGCGAGATGGTTTCTTGTCTCTGCGGATCCTCCACTCCCTCCAGGTGCTCGATCGACGCGACGTTCATCTCACGCGCTTGATCCTTCGTCCTCTTCTGCGCCACCGACTGCATCCAACCTATTCACTCCCAACCCGCGAATGAATTTGACTCTGTCTCAATTGACATTCCGCAACACCTTACTTGTAGACGGACACAGAGATGTAACTTATGCCGACATTGATGATAACATGCAGCGGGCTACGGAGGATGGTATGCAGGTGCAACAGGCCATGCCGCTGGAGGATGAAGGAATTCCTCAATTCTCGTTACCCGCTGACGAACAGTCGAAACCCAACCGGCCTGCAGGCAAGCTTCTTGGAAAGAGTCTCATTGATGATCTTGAAAATCGCAAGGCTGAGATGAGATCAAAATCACGGTAATACATGCAACTGTCCTCAGGTCAATCTTCCTAACCACCTTGACTAGGGTTTTCACTGCGACGAGCGCCCTTCAATGATGGCACGCCCCTCAAACCCAGCGCCGCAGTACGCTTATAGATCCAGCGTCGTTACAGGCCCGTCCCGATTCCTCCGGCCGACCTTTGACGCAGCATATGGACTCCTTCGGCTCACAAGGTCGAAGAAATTCCCAGCCTCTGCTCAATTTCGAAGAGGACGATAAGATGCTGCGTCCTGGACTCGGAAGCCGCGCCCCTACCAGTCGTTCTGTATTTGGTGTCGACACACTGTGGGAACGCGAACTTGCCAAATTGAAGGATATCGAGGCCCAAGAGAAAGCTGACGAAGAGCTGCGGAAAGCAGCGGAGGGAAAAAGCGGAGATGAAACGAGGCAGGAAGAAACGGAAGGGAAAAGGCAAAGCTACAGAGGAGTCGTCTGTGGCTGCAATGCCCGAGGCGATGAGCACCTCTGAATCCGTTTTAAACCAACCTCGGATGGACGAAGGGCCTCCAGTTTTACCAGCGATTCCTTCGGCTCCGCGAAGACCTCCCCAGTTAATGATGATTCTGACAGTGAGGAAAGTGATGCTGCTGGGCCTTCACAACGGCAAGAGAACGCTCGTGATGGCTGGTCGTCCGAGGAAGAAGCGGGTGGTCCCACTCGTACAACTGGGACGGGCCCGCGGTACCCAAAGAAGGCGCAGAAACCCACTCGCCAACTGCACGACGATGACAGTGAAGAGGACCTGCCGCTTGCTGCGACAATCGATCGTGCTGCACAGCGAGCAACGCAGCTCCAGACATCTCCAGACTCAGACGAGGAGCAGCCCTTGTCGGTGCTTCTTCAGAAAACCAAGCTCAGTCTCCCCTCTATCAACTTTGACCGACGGTCTGAGTCGCGACACGACGAAGACGAGGACGACCAGCCCCTCGGTTTGCGCGCATCGCGAGTCTTACCTTCGACGTCTGGACATGGAGGAGACGACGATGATATGCCTCTGGCTTATCACCCTGAACAGCAGCGCCGCTCTCAATTCAACATGATGGCACAAGCGCAGGCCCAGCACCAACATATGATGATGCAGGCTCAGATGCACCAAAGCATGTTCTTCCAACAACCGATGATGGGATCCGGTTTCTTTGGTCCTCCAATGATGATGCAGCCTCCTGTGGCTCCTTCCTTAGCATCGCTACACGATGAAGCCAAGTATGGTGCGGTCGACAAGTGGAGGAGAGATGTGGCAGAGGTTTAGCGTCTTCGTTCCCGTTATTACTTCATGGAACTCTGTTATTTACTCTAGTCCATACCCGTAATATTCAGTCAATTTTGCTCGTAGATAAACAATGATAAATCCATGGAAATCCTTATGAGAAATGGTCCAGCCAACGACACCCACCGACCAACATAATTGGTCGTTCTAGCTTACAGCTTCGCGATAACGGGTTGACGTCCTCGCTTCTCCCACTCAAGGCGGGCCACGGTGCGCAGGTGACCTTTAATGATTTTACCAGCGGCATTATGTGGAAGCAATTCTTGGAAAATGATCAAGACGGGCACCGCGAACTTGGGCAAGCTGATGTCAGACATATCAGTGACTTGCCCATCAGTAGCGTTCAATTGACACTTACCGACTGCGCGCTAAAGCCATGAGGGCTTTTTCGGTTACCTTGGCCCGATGATCTGCTTGAACGGAGACCACAGCAGCGACTAATTCTCCGAGTTTTCATCCGGTACCGCGACTGCAGCCACTTCCATAACCCCGTCCATGAAGAGCGCATTCTCTACTGTTGTCGAGTCAATGTTTTCACCCCCACGTATGATGATATCCTTGACTGCAGCGAATTGAGGTTCATGATGCGTTCAGCACCACAGAAACTTACTTCGGTCGCGAATGTAGAGGAAACCATGCTCGTCCAGGAGACCTATGTCTCCGCTCATGAGCCATCCATCCTTGGTGACGACCTTGTCGGTGGCCGCTATAGAGTTCTGTTAACGACTGCAAGTGTTGCGTTATTGTCGCAAAGATTTACCTTGATCCCGCCAGTAACCTTCATGACGTTTGGGCCCCGAATCCAGATCTCACCTAGCTCCCCCGCGAGGCATGATCTTTCCATCCTTGACGATGAGAAAATCGTTGACTGGTGCAGGCAGACCCCTGATGCACCCCCAGGTGATTTTAGATCAGAGCGACAGATGAAGCAACATACGTCGAAGTAGGGTGGGTTTCGTAGTCCTCTCCGGCTATGGAACATTATCAAACTCGTCTCATCGAGAGACAATAGACCGACCAATTGAAGCAGCAAGACTGTTGCATTCCGTCATGCCATAACTATTCGAGGTTGTTTCATTCATCAGTTTTATCTTCTTCATTGGACATACCCTTGAGCCCTGCAAATTTACGTCAGAACTTCAGTGATGCAGCCACTGGAAAACAAACGGACAGCATGGTGTTGGGGAAGACTGCGCGTGCTCTTGAAGTTAGTACAGCAGCGGCAGCGGCGCCGCCGTGCGACATCATCTCGAGCCCAGTGTAGCCCTTGAGCTCGCTCTCGATTAGGTCGACAGACATGGAAGGAACCCTGTCGAAAGTCAGGAAGATCATTTGGAGAACAAGCGGAAACTGCGCACCCTCCGGTAGTCGTCAATTTCTCGCGACGAATCAATCTGGGCAACGAGTCAGCACGGAAAACTCGCCATTCGTTATTCTTACTGGGCAGCTTCCTTGGGATTCCATTTTCGCGTGAGAGCTACTTTTGCACCGCCAATGTGGACGACATCTGTCAGATATGAGCTGGATGTTGACGAGGGAGAAAGAGATCTATCACCAGCTGCGAGGATAACTGGTCGAATAGAACGGTGTCAAGAGTAGAACAGAATTCCTGAGCCAGCGCTCACCCCCTTGAAGGACACGTTAATTTGAGAGCAGCAAACGCATGGGTATAACGACATACCGTGACGTGGAACAAAGGCACCTAGAGGATGAGAGACTTGAGCAATAGATGACATCGTATGTGGGAGAAACAAACAGCAATTAAAACTCCCTGTTGGGGATCTTGAGGTGTTGGCGCAGGGATATCTTCACCGCGTCTTAGTAAAGCTCTGCGTTTGGCAACAATTGTCTGGAATGCGTGTTACGAGTATTCGTTGCTTTGCATTGTTACTCCTTAATAAACCAAGACTCACGTTGATTGGATTTGTGAGAAATTGACGTTGAGTGCTCAAAACGCCCTCTTGTGAAAATATTGGTTTACATGCGGAAGAAAAAGCCAGGAACTTACTCGGCAGACCAGTTGTGCCAGAAGTGAAAAAGATAACACAGTCGTCCTCAGGCACGACCTTCGGATCGTCTTGTATTACCTTGCGCGGGTCTCCGTTATAGGATTCGAGTACATGCTGCCAGGGTTGCATTCCTTTCCATTGTCCTTTGCCTTCGTGACTTTCCAATACCACCACTTTCGGTCCCCCAGTCAGCTTCTGTAACTCAGGTTCAAGTCGGTCCGCCTGTATGAGATTAGTTTTGCACCAAGGGAGGAGATTCCTTGGCTTTTACCCTTTCTGAATCGAGCATGATCAGCTTGCATTGCGTGAGATTCAGGCAATGAAGCAGAGGTCCATTAGGGAGCCACCTGAGATAGATTTAGAGAGTCGTTGCTCTACCTTGACTTCAAACTTACGCATTGGCGAGCACTGGCACGGCTCCCAGGAGGTCTGTAGGCAGGCGAACAAGTAAGGCAAGGAAAAACTCTCACTAAAGGAGCGCATAGACTGACGGCAGGCCCAAAAGGCAACGATGTATTCCGGATAATTGCGAGAGCAAATAGCGACTCTGTTTCCTGTGATATCCGATCGAATCGTTAGCGATATGCGCGACCTTCAAGTTGTTGAAACCACACTAGCCTTTGGTCACTCCAAAAACGTCCTTGAATACTGCAGCAGCCTTCAGAGACCGAATGAATGTTTCTTTATAGGTGTATCTCTGGTTCTCGAACACGAGATATGTCCTGTCCTGTTAAGTCCTCTGAACAAGTGTTAGGGGAAGGAGAAAGGAGACGACGGACGGCATAGATTTGGGACGTCCCCAGCCAGAATATACGGGTGCTCGGCCACTGATTCTTGTATACTCGTTGTACTCCGCCCGTCAATGACGCGCGATTCCAAAACAAGAATATCGCCTAGTTCCCGTTTTTAGTGTTTGCCTATTAATGGACCCTGTTCTGGTTAATTCACCTGGAGATTGACCGGGAGCACAGAGAAGGGCTTCAACTAGAAAAAAGCGATGAGCCCATCGGGAGAGTGCGGTAGAAATACATGGCAATGACTACCTTCTGCGAGAGTGCGCTTCGGAATCCAAGGGGTGGACATGGTAAAGGTTCAAGAACAAGTCCTCCGTCGATTGCCAGTGCATGTCTGATTTCAGGAGGGTGCCTCCCTCTCGGTCCGAACAAATTGCCGGAACCGCGAGTCACGCGACCGTGACCACTGACAGGAGAATTTCCCTGAGTTTGACAGAAATTGAATTACGTACGGAAAGCATACGCGGCGCGACACGTATCGACTATACTTTACTTCCATGGCCGACTTGCAGTCCCTTTTTGCCGCCGCGCCTCAGGACGCCGCCAGCCTCAACCAGCTTCGGGAGCGCATTTCTCAGATAGTCTCTGATGCTATTGCTCGTGGCGAAAATCCTGGAGCACACTTGTCCCCCGAGTGAGTGTAATCCTCCGGCGCGTCGCCGTTCATTAATCGACTACGCCCAGACAGAGCCGATCACTCACCGACCATCTACCTCGTCTGACTGAGGACCAGGTCCGCGATTTAGGTCACCACGCAAGCATTCCGCAGCCTCGAAGCTGTTTTGTTATTGGTACGCGGAATATTTTGAATAGACTCACTCTGCCCCATCTGCTTCACTCCCTTTGCCGCCATCCTAGCCGAGGAGGAAACAGCGCTCGCCATGGATTCACCCGCATACCCTGCTGAAGAACTAGGCGTCACCAAACTCGCTGAAACCTGGCAATGCGGACATCTATTCTGTCGGAGAGAGTCCGTACTAGTTCTAGCTCTGCACACTGCCTTGCTCTGAACGTTTCCAGTATATCCAAATGGATTCGCGGCGGGGTGCGTACCGGCGGAAATTCTTCCGACATCTCGTTACTCCCATTGACACTGATGCATAACGAACGAAATTAGCATGGGTCGTGCCCAATGTGTCGCCGTGCACTAGCAGAATCATCCGATGCGACGGGGAGATCAGCTCAATCTGAAGAATCCACTACAAGCGTAGAAGATGCGGAGTTACTGACCCGGATCCGAACTCATATGGAAGAACTGCACAGCAGCGGCGCAGTCCCATACGTTGACCTGGAATGGTGACTTCGTGGGTTATGGAGATCCCGTTTATGTACCCGCGGGAGGTTATGACGAGGACAGGAGTGAGTTTTCTGGCATGTACTCTTGAGAAATACAGATGACCATGCCACAATGTGCTACAATGTTTCAATGAACCGTGGCAGCAAGCAGTGTGAAGTAGCGACAACGTTCGGGCTACCGACAATCAGAAATATATTCCTTAAATATAGTTTAGTAACATAGTGTGTCTGAGTCCGTATGAGGTAGAATGAGTGGATCGTGGTTGTGTATCAAGAAAGCAAAGCAAGAAAGACCGTGGCACAGAGCTCAGTTCCTCCTGCACAATCTGAAAAGATTCCGCTTGAAGAAGTAGAACAAGCACTGCGAGAAGAAAGCAGATGAGGACTTCGACACCATCTCAATGAAACCGAAACACGTACCCCGGCGAATCGTACAAGCGACAGGCCGAATGTCGAGTACAGAATGATTGCAAAGTAGACGTTTTGCTTTTCTGGAGCTGCTGCTCGTTCGTTTCAAAGTCCGTGCTTTGTAATCCGTTCAAATTCTCGATGGCAATGGCGAGGGTGGCGTTGCTCAACATCCAGGCGGCAACGAGACGAGTACGGAATGTTTCTAGTAAGATTCGACGAATGAGCATGATACTGCAGCCAAAAAAAACTGTACAACTCACTATTCTCGTCATCCATGGTCGGCTTTTCTGGTACCTCTTTCACTTCCACTTTAGTGATGGCGCGAGTGACAGTCTCCTTGAAGGGCGGCATCGACGTCTTCCTGCTTATGCGCAACGTCCTCCACGACAGCTTCTGTATCATTCTTCTTCGTCGAAACGGAAGGAAGCGCTTCCGCCTTGTCACTACCCTTTGTACCCCACGATACGTCGTGCAAGTTACAGAATGCGTAGACGTTGAGAACATTTGTGAAGCTGGGTGCGAGACAGAGGTACTGCAGAAAGACGAGAACAAGTGCCAGGGATCGCGGTACAAGAATGACGCAGCGAAGTAGATACCTGGACAGCGAATTCAGTCCAGGACAAGCGAAGTGGGATAAAAAGCCTGCTTACCAAAGGTGGATACCATTGCAGCTATCAAAGCACCTACAGGCGGCTTGATAGAAAGTGGCGATGACTTGACTCGTAGTTTTGTTCGCCAGCTCTTTCGGGATATTGGCAAAAGCCTTGCCCGTGAGCCAGAAAGAGCAGACAAGGAGATAAACCGCGAGGAAGGCATACACCCATAGCGTTAACGTATATGCAAAACGTTCACCCTTTGGTCGATTACCTAGGGCAAGTACGAACTGCAATGCGAGGAAGGACAGATAAAGCCATTTGAATCCATTGTTAACCCAATGCGTGATAGAAGCCGTGCCGAAAATGATGATTCCTTGGCCAGGGAGGAGGTCGATAATGATAGAGAACGTGAGCCAAAGATTGGCCAGGGCAAACCAGAGAAGATGAGGGAGAAGATGTTGTACTGGCAACAGATGAGGCTCGACAGTGAATGATGAGGATGAGCAAACACGTACAATGGCCTGGATATGGAGGAAGAACATGCGCAGGATACCGTGGCCGGATTTGTAAAACATGAAGAAATTGACGAGGGCGTACACCGAGGCAGCGAAAGAACCATTCAACCACCGACGGACGCTGACCGATAAGCTCTACAGCGGTTTCGGGTACATCCGTCTCAGCTTTGCTGGGTTTGACATAGGTTAGCGTCCACCTGTCACCAGCCTTGGCCACAGCTCGAAACAGAGGATACGATCCTCAGCCAAGAACATGTTTTTGGTGAAAATGTTCATTCCGTAAATACCCTTGGGTCCCAAACGATCCGCCAATGAGTGATCACCGTGGAAGTACTGTTCGAGAGGTCGGCCCAGAATAGCGCGGTAACGGTATGCCGAAAAGGCACCGGGGAGCACAGAGACGTAGCCAAAGCTGCTTTCCAGAGGCTTATCCAAGATGTTGGACATCTTGTACTCGAAGTTCTGAGCCGCGACAAGAGGATTGAGGAGCTTCTTGCCGCCTTTGATCATGGCGTGAATTTCACCACAGCAACCACCGAGGTTGGGGTCATTGTAGAATGCCTCCCACAGGTAGTAAATAGACTTGTGGCCGGGCTTGGTACCCGCGTCAATGAGGACACATGTCTCTGGCTGCATTGCCAGGTGATGAGTATCGCAGAGATGAAAAGCATTGCGAAGACCGTACCTGTAGCATACGACCAATAGCGTTGAAAAGCCAACGGTGAGAGTTGATTTTCTTTTGATTTTTCGCCTTGAGAACGAAGATAATCTGTACCGGGGACAAGGTTGTTGGCGTCACCAGCTTGTGGCAGCACAAGCTGAGGTGAGGTATCGATCGACAGCTGAGTGGTATACTGCAGACACACGCATGAGCCTCACGACTGAAGAATTCGCTGAGAGCTTTACCTCGAAGATGTGTGCGACGGTCGGTTTATCGTTGATGTCCTTTTTCATGACACCATCCTGGTACACTCCGACAGTGGCCAGAATATCGAGCACGCTCTTGTCCATGCTGTCAAGACCATCTACAATGAGAGCGACGGTGATTCTCTGCCAGCCGGGGTTTCCCTCTTCTGCAGTACGACGCCAGTATTTGGACTGCTTGGTTTTGCAAATGTCACGAATGTTGAGCATGACACCGTGGAGTGTGCGGGCATAAAGAGTCTTGTCCTCATTGTATGAGGTGACAGCAATAAGCAGCTCAGTTTGGCGGTTGTACATTTTAGTACGGAGAGAATAGCCTAAGGGATGTAAAGTTTAGCAGACAGCAAACATGTTGCAATTGGATGCGTTACCATTTGCCTCGTTAAACTCATCGGGATCTACTGTAGCGGCAGTATACCGCATGTGTGAGAACTCAGTGGTGTTTGTCTGGCGGAAGTTGGCCTCGATGGCGCTATAAACGGCGGTGGGAACGGGATATTCGGTGATCCAGTTGCCATTGGTGAGCTTGACCTTCCTAGTGACACCCCCGGTCGCGCTTGATGGTCTGACGACGACGCCAGGCGCTCTCAACGCCGGTGGTAGAAGTAGAAACGACTGAACCCGGGCGCCCTCCATGATAGGGGTCGCCATAGGCATTGGGGTCGACAGGGCTGCAAAGGCAGTTGAGTTGAAGGCATTCAAGTGATACATTGGCGACAAATGACGCACCCTGGGGGGTAGAACCACCGGTGAACGACTCGCCGCCTGCAAGAGGCTGCTTCTCAATAAACTCATCGTCCTCATACTGGTGGTCTTGATGGAAATCCTGGGTCATACCGAGCGAAGTAGAGCTCTCATATGGTCTCGGGTAGTGCTCTTCAGACGGTTCTGCGAAATGGGGACGAGGGTTGGCGAAGGGATCTCCATAGGACGAGTTGGAGGAAGGCAACGGCGGTCTATCCATGGTGGAAAAAGTAGGATGAAGAAAGAAAGTGGAAGCTAAGAGTGAGGCGTGCCGCTTAACTGGACCCTTTAAGGTTATTTGGCCCGCAATCGGTGTCAAACACCGCGCGCCAGCACCGCCCAGCCTCACTGACGACCAATTCAATTATCCCTGTCACATCCCGCCGTCCCTTTCGCCGCGAAACCCACCCTATTCAGCCCTGGGCCTTGTCTACGATTTTTCTGCTAGCAATCCACCCTTTTGCAACAGACTCAGAGACAAAGAATCATGAAGCGTATTTTCGGACTCGGGAGTCGGAACACTGAGCGGTTTGCGGTACGAATCACGGTGACATTTATTGCGGTACGAATGTCGTGGCGCTGTACACAGAAAATTGCATTTGCGTTTCTAACCGCAGTTCACTGCCTCTGCTTTTTGTCGAGGCAGCACCTGAAGTCAAACAGTCAGCATGGCGGTAAAGCCTTCCGTTTCTTTCGCATAATTCCACCCAGTCAATAAGCGCGCGTTTCTGTCGGAACTTTTACGAATATCAACCTTCCAGCACCCATGTATTGCGCCCTATGCGCCCAAGACATATTCAAGCTCGATCGGCGACTCGGCCTGTTTCCATTTTTTTTCTTATGCAATGATCCAAAATAACATCCGAGTCACAGCCAAGTCAAAGCTTGGTCGAAGCTAACGTTAAAGCCTTCTCCATTGAAAGTTATCCCAAGAATCCACACAACTTCTGTGCAAGTCCCCATGTCAGTCATACTCTATCGCTACGACACCTCCCCGTTCAGCATCAAGGTATATATGTGCATCACAGTTCATCGTGATTCGTCGATTCACGAACTTGCCAGATCGACCATGTCCTGCTTCTAAAGAACATATGAGATCATTTTTCGGTATTTATTTGAGGTGGAAGTGCGAAGAGCATAGTTTGGATGTACTCACAAGTGGGAAGTGAGTACTTTCAGGATACTTTCAAGTCGGTACTCCCAAGTTTTTGTCAACTCGGAAGTCGAGCACCGAACAATGCGGAGATTGTTACCATGTCAATGTCCGAAAATGGTAATCTGAACATCGAACTCCGAACTCGCAACTTTCAAGTCGCAATAACATAGCACAGCTAGTAAGGTATGAACTACCAACTGAAAATTGGGAGGATACAAGGAGTCCCTTGATCTGGCCGTGAGAAGTGTGTCTGATGCCCAGAACTGTGTCTGATGCCGTGTCTTCCCAATCAAAATAATCGAAATAACGAACCGGGACAATGCTAAGAAAATCATCCGACTGCTCGAATAGATGCCAGACAGCCCAACAAAAGCATAGAGGGGTAGAAAGGGATAGATTAGCAATAGAATACACTGGTCATTGAGTCAAAACAATTCTGGATGCATTTGTCTAGCTAATACCAAAGCCTGCGTCCACAAATTTGCCACCTCCGCATCTTCCACAGCACCAAAAAGAGGACCCAGCTGGGCATCCATTTCTTCCATCTCCAACGGCGACAGCGGGCCAATCGGCGGATCAACCAACACCTCATTGAGTTGGTCTTCGGGAGGCGGGCCAATACGACCGATCCAAGAAGTTGTGCCTTCATCGACTGTGTTGTTCTCCTGGCGCGACTCAAGGAGACTCTCATCGTGCAAACCTTCCCAGTCCACCCCGTACACCTCCAACTCCTCGTTTGTCATGGGCTCTTCAGCCACGCTCGTTCCTCGCACACCATGCACCAACGAGTCGAATCCAACATGTCTATTGGGCTCCGGTTTGGCCCGTCACGCATGCGGATCTGGTTATTTATTTGAGGTGGAAGTGCGAAGAGCATAGTTTGGATGTACTCACAAGTGGGAAGTGAGTACTTTCAGGATACTTTCAAGTCGGTACTCCCAAGTTTTTGTCAACTCGGAAGTCGAGCACCGAACAATGCGGAGATTGTTACCATGTCAATGTCCGAAAATGGTAATCTGAACATCGAACTCCGAACTCGCAACTTTCAAGTCGCAATAACATAGCACAGCTAGTAAGGTATGAACTACCAACTGAAAATTGGAGGATACAAGGAGTCCCTTGATCTGGCCGTGAGAAGTGTGTCTGATGCCCAGAACTGTGTCTGATGCCGTGTCTTCCCAATCAAAATATCGAAATAACGAACCGGGACAATGCTAAGAAAATCATCCGACTGCTCGAATAGATGCCAGACAGCCCAACAAAAGCATAGAGGGGTAGAAAGGGATAGATTAGCAATAGAATACACTGGTCATTGAGTCAAAACAATTCTGGATGCATTTGTCTAGCTAATACCAAAGCCTGCGTCCACAAATTTGCCACCTCCGCATCTTCCACAGCACCAAAAAGAGGACCCAGCTGGGCATCCATTTCTTCCATCTCCAACGGCGACAGCGGGCCAATCGGCGGATCAACCAACACCTCATTGAGTTGGTCTTCGGGAGGCGGGCCAATACGACCGATCCAAGAAGTTGTGCCTTCATCGACTGTGTTGTTCTCCTGGCGCGACTCAAGGAGACTCTCATCGTGCAAACCTTCCCAGTCCACCCCGTACACCTCCAACTCCTCGTTTGTCATGGGCTCTTCAGCCACGCTCGTTCCTCGCACACCATGCACCAACGAGTCGAATCCAAACATGTCTATTGGGCTCCGGTTTGGCCCGTCACGCATGCGGATCTGGTGGTGGTTCCACGATTCTTGAAAGAATTCGAGCTGTCTGTTGATTTGATCCAAAAACAAATAATGTAAAAGCCAGATGTGAAAAGAATTGTTGATATCGAGGCCGTGATGGAGCTCCAAGAGAATGAAGACATCGGCCCAGGTGGCGCCAATTTGAGCCGTAACATCCACCCATAACCGTTCAATCCGAACATTATGTACGCTTCTGTAAAATCTGTGTCAGTTCTACCCTCGACGAGCAATGAAAGCTCGAACCTGCCCCAAAGATATGATCCTCTGCCCTCTCCATGTAGAGCGACCATGTACGCTGCAACTAGAAGATTCTCCACCCCGTGGTCTCCACGCATGCGGGATGGAGCTAGATAAATAGCTGCTGCTGCCAAAAATAAATCTAAAACAGTCTGAGCGCGGTTGTTATCGCTTGCGCGGAGACCTGTAATGAGCCGAGAATATCCGTCTATGAAGCCATGAATGACAATTCGCCAGCGGATCAGTCCTAGTATAAAAGATGAGAAAACTGAGAGATGAAGTCACGGATATCTCACCGTGCTGGCCATCATGGTGCCAAAGTGAATTGGGGCCAGGAACATGGTAGGTGCGTCTACGTATAGTGATTCTTTCGAATACACGGTGAACAGGATCGATTCGGATGAGAGACTGTCTGATCCTCTCTCTCGGGACGTGGTGACCGAGTCGCCGCAGCATACCATCTAACATAGTTACACCCGCCCTCCGATAGTGCCGCCGCAGACTGATGAGTAGAGCGTCGAGATCGTCTTCTGATATGGTAGAGAGAGGACCGGTATATGATGTTAGATTGGGGCACCAACTTCCTGCTCCTCGTCGTTCTCTTCAGTGTCGTTTACCCGGTGGGCAGCTGCGAGTGGGGCAGGCTGCTGACGAGGGGCAGCTATGCCATGCTCGAGCAGAGCATATCTAACTGTGCGGCGGCTGACTCCCAGAAAGCGAGCGATGCTAGATGTAGATCGCAGCGAATAAGCCCAACGAAGAAAATCGGGGTCAATCTCGATGGAGGGTCTGCCTCGAGAGCCCGTATGAACAGTACGGACTACGACAGGGTGGCCATGGTGGACCGATCAACAGCATCTTGGTATTGTAGTCTTATATCATTTTGCATTGTTGCTCCGTTTTGCAAGATGAGAGTGAGTTCTTCTTCAGGAAAAATACCGCGATACTACAGACAATTCTCAGAGCCAATGCTAGACTGCCTCATACGTTCACGCTACCTCGTCTACCAGTCCAAGATATTGCTCCAAGTCGTCGCCGAGTCTCCAGAGAACCATGGCATCCGCAGAGTTAGCTATAGCCTCATGAACCCTGCTTTCATAGCGATGATAATGTTGTCGAAAAGCATTCAGAAGCTCTTCAGACGCCGCCCCAGAAAGCGCCATAGCAGTAAAGCGGAGAGATAGTTCACCGGGCCGGACAAGCACACGATACATGTGACTCGAAACAGAACCAAACAAACCCTCGTTCCTTCGTGCTTCAATGACAAACGATGGCGACGGGTGGTCTGCCACCCGCCGAAATTGTTTCCTGCACTGTCGTTGCTCTCCCAGATGGTTCCTCCCATTTTGATTTGGAGTCGCACGACTTTTTAAACCTTTTTGTCACTGGACAAGCCATTGCATTATATCCTGAAGATTCCGACTCTTCGTCCATTCAACTATCGTCCCTGGTGGGCTCCATTCTTTTCCAAGTTCAAAACCTATCAAATCCCCATTCGGAATTGCCCATCCTCCTTTACAATATCCTTTCGAACCCCCAATCTTCGTCCTCATATGCAAATTGCTACGACTTCAATCCCGATATTTGACAGTCGGAAGAAAAATCCGGGATATGGCTACCGTAGCCTTGGTTCATTCCATCAGTTTCTTCCTCCATATTCTACCGAACGGCGTATCGACTCAGTTGCTCTCGACAGGGCGTGGGGGGAGATGCCCGAAATCTTCACTTACAAAAGATGTCTTCGAGCAGTCGGTCTCCGATCCTTTGCAAAACACTTCATTCTTATTCTGTCCAACCTCCACGAGCAACGCTCGCCCATATTTGACCTCAGCTTCCTCCCATCTCTACCTCCTGCATTGCCAGACGAAGCTTCGACCTCTAATTCTGCTTTGCAATCATTTGTTACAGAAGCCCCAATTGATCAAAATGTCGGGTACTCTCTAGACAATGGTTAGCTCCTTGTTTGTATTTTTTATAAAGCCAATCTAATCACATTCATTCCGCTCAGCTTACCCTTCCTCCGAACTATACTTTCCCCTCCCTGGGTCATCGCCTTCAGCCGCAACAGTTTCAGATCTACTGACCTCTCCTCGCCACCCACCCTCCCTTCCTGTCTGCCCGCCCAACCCCTACTTGCCAACTTCTTGCTTTCTCCGGAAATCACAGAATATGTCGGTGTAGCCTTCATTCTACAGAGGGCTGGATTTACAGACGACGAAATAACTCAAGGCCGTCACCAAGAATTGGGGACACTATGGGGCATGATTCGGAATCACCATCATGCATGCGAGATAGTTTCTTGGTTTGGGCTCTCCGTTGTGAAGCAGGACAGTTGTGTAAAGTTTAACGGAGGCAGGAAGCTCACCACAGCAGACGTGGTCATTGAGCTTGGCTGGAACCCAAGCACCTTCGCCAAAAAATCCAAAGCTTATCGCAAGGCGAAGGTTCTTGCTCGCACACATTCCTGGAGAAATTCACCCCCGGCCTTCGCTTCTTCGCCGACCGCCCATACTACCTATGTATTTTGGCAAGCCGTTAGGTCAATGTTTGGGCCCACCGGATTCTGTGATCAGCCTTTTCCTCCCAGAAACGATGCCCTCGGCAGCAACGACGAACGCCGTGTATCTACTCTGTCACAGAATGAACTTTACAGCAAACTGACCCAACTTGTAGCCTACCTATCTCAGTGATTATGATAATCAGCTTTTCCCTTCCATCCATTCCACCCTCTGCTGTTGTATGCTTTCGCTTTGTTGTCCACCTTCCCCCCCCCCATCTCTGTCTGCCCAGCTATCCACCCATGTTTTCAACTCTCACATCCTGCCTTGCCGGCTTAATTCATTTGTATTATAATCCGGTCAATCCTCCCCAAAATAATCTCACTGTACTGTATTTACGATCACTTGTGTCAGTTCAGTCCTCCCCAAAACAATCCCACTGTACTGTATTCACGATTCAAATGAACTCTAATGTGATTCTGGAACGGCGCCGACAAGGTGCATAACAAAATATTCTGTAAGCAACAGAAAGAAGATGATTCATTCCGGTTAGTTAAAATACAAAGGTTGGTATACAAACAATGCGGGACAGCTGTACCGATTTCCCTTTGAGCCTCACCTCCATGCCGCCCTCACGAGCCGGTGCTAGAATGGGTAGGAGTGTGGTTAGTAAGGGGACGTGTACGCGTCTTCGCAAACGACATCATCGGCATTGCTGGTCCTGAGGTATCGAGGAGGGTGGTTGCAGCGACTAGCGCGTGGGAGGGGTGTTTGAGGGTGGAGTCGGGAGGGCGGAATGGAACGAATGCGTCGGAGGCGTGAAAAGGCGGTGAACGAGGGTGCAGCGGTGGCAGGCAGATCGACTCGGGTGGGGCCGTGATATGAGTGAAGGTGGGGAGGAGGCGGGCTAGAGTGGAGAGGGTGTTGTTAGTCAGATGAACGAGATGAAGCGGCGGGGCGTACGTTGATCTGAATACTTCTTTGTGTAAGTAGGTACATGACAGCGTCGGTTTTGCAAAGCGAAGGGCGGGTCGTCGGCGGGACGTGGGGCGGGAACTTGTGGTATGTGAGTCACCGAAGGGGCGGAGATGAAAGCGGAGGTCGGTGCGACGGCAGAGAAAGAGAAGTAAAAGTGACAGAAGCTAAAAAGAAGTTAGCGTGGCGCGGACACCAAACTAGACGGCGGTGACGGACCTTTCTTGACGTGAACATCATCACAGACGAGTCAGGGGGGAGGGAGGGGGGGCAAACACAGTAAGTGCAGGGCGGGAACAGCGTGCGGTTGGGTGTAAGTGAAGTATGGGTGAGTTGTGGAAGTGTTGGTTTGACGAGGGGAACATAGGGTGTGCGCAGAAGGGGTAGACAAGAGAACGAGAAGGGGAGACGGCAGCAGCTCTATGTACTAGATGCGAGCTGGAAGCAACAAGGAAAACAAACCGACACGCACCTTTGCGCATATGTGCGTGACGACGAGGGCAGCTTCAAGTTACCAAGTGGTGTTCTCAAGTAGCGAGAGGTGTGGGTAGGACGAGTGGAAGAAGGATTAGAGGAGAACTATTGTGCCAGCGTTGGGAGGCGGGATGAGGTGTGGCATTCAGTGCTAATGATGGTGATGTAGACGAGCGCTGCGGCAGTGAGTCAAGAACCAGGAGCTGAGCACTGAACTGGCAGTCTTCTGCACATAAACTGTGTTGTATGTCAATTTTCGGAGCAAATAGCGACGGTGAAAGCAGACGACGACGAAAGAAGAGCGAGAGAGGTGAGGACACCGTGAAATCGGGCGGAGAGGGTCCGTGTCACAAACTGTCACACTGAGTCGGAATCATGACCCGCAAACATTGGGTTATGGGGCCTCAATTTTCAAGAGAAACCTATGCTGAAAAAATTCAGGGGTGTAGAGGAGTCTCCAAAGAATACAAGAAAAATGTGATCAAGGATTTGTTCCCAAAGATGACCGCATAGCGAGGGTTAGAACAATGGTACTCTAGAACACCGTGACGCGTATGAATATTACACTCGCCAAATACTCGATCCAGACTCAAGGGTTTGGCAAGTGGCTAACACAGGGTGAATGTTTTGTACAGGATAAAAACACTATTCTCATTGACAGAGCTAGTAGATACACTGCGTGGAATCAGTCAGCGACTCGAGAGAGAGGTAAAGACAATGCAGAGAATTCGAATCTGGATGCCTGTAAATATTGTATCAATAGATTGTAAATTGAGTCTCTTTCAAGCCAGACTGCACCCAAGAGTGAAGACTAATCAAGTTGCGGGGATTGTGAATTAGTATTAATTTTCTGCTAGGTAAGACGAATTCGCTTGCTACGACGCGGACCGTCCTCAGGAATTTCACTTCCCAACAGCTCATCATTCTCTTGCTCAACGAAGGCGATAGGGTGTATTACCCTTGCCTGAGCCTCCTTCCTAGCGATTCTCGCCTTCGTGTCAGTCTTCCGAGGGCGCCCAGGTAGTCCCGTCTTCTCCTGGCAACAACCAAGTCAGAAAAAACGGTTCAGAAGATTGACATCGCACAGACTTTACGTGGGCGGCCGCGGTGTACTAAGAGCTTGGCTTGCTCTAATCTGTCTTATTATTCACTTGCTCACGAAACGACGCCCTTCCCAATGTAGTCGCAAAACCAGCATTCGTTACATCACTCAACATAGGCTCCTGAAGTCTGTGAGCCACAGACCAATCATACCCATAGACTAATGACGAACCTCGACTCGTGTTTTCCAGCCATTGGGAACCTGAGCGTTGATGATATGGTATCGGTTGGTGTTGCTTGCGGGGAAAAAGCGCACTGGGACGTCCTTCCATTCGTTGGTGAGAAGCGTAACTGGTTTGGTATACAGAGTCCCTGGAAACATTTCAGCTGGTTTGTTGACAAAGAACGGTAAAGAAGTGGGAGAAGCGCTACCAATTATGTGGTCTGGATCGAATAGACCGTTCGCAAGATAAAGGTTGTATAGATCCCGACGAACCCGTACCGATGTGCGGCGGTAGACTGGTACATATGAAGAGAAGAAATTGCGATCAGATGTTGTGTTAAACGCGAAGGGATTGAGGGAGTTGGTTCGGCCGGCGCATGCTTTGAGGTATTGAGGGGACTCCCAGCGAGCCATGAAAATCGGGAGATGGCTGCGGAGGCGAGAGAAGGATGCGTCGTCGGTGCATAGAACAAAGCTGGGAGTGTCGGGATGAATAGCAACTTCGTAGAGGAAGTCATTGGCCAGGTGTTTCCCGATGCCACCACCAGGGCCCTTCGCCTCGGTGAGAACGTCTACGATGCATTTCGTCTTGCGTTTACCCGACTTCAAAACATTGTCTCGCCAATGGTCCAGGCATGCCAAAGCTTCGGGAAGCTCAGACACCCAGTCAGGCCCGCCGGGGAACGCCTTCCAGAGGCGAGACTTCCACATCTGATAAACAAGAGTCAGCTGCTGCAAGATGTATTTTGAAAAAGAAACTATACGTCTGAGCCAGGGAGCAAATCGTCTTGAGTGACCAGAGCCGACGAGCTGAGGACACAGAGGCGAATGAGCCGGCTGGAGTCGCAGATTACGAATGCAGTGTTGGCAGTCACAACAGCCGCGAATACGTTGACAATGGGGTCTTCCAGGTGGCGGGCACGATCACGAAATCTTTCCGGCAAAACAAAGCTTCGCATGAGGGCGGCTTTATCGCAGTCCTCATTGGGACCATCAATACAATTCCAAGGCGCAACCAGTGAGCGGTAATCGACCACTCTCATAGGGATAATAGTCGCCTCGAGCCCGAGGTGACACACCACTACATGCTAAGAAAATAAGGTAAAGCAGGGGAGACGACGTTTGGCCGATCCAATGAACTCACAAAGCCTGCAGCAAGAGCAAGAGTTTTGCCACGGACGGCAACATGAACGGGTCCAGCCTTGAGTTGGTGTTGCGCAAGATAGGCCCAGTCGGCATTTTCAGGAACGCGGACACGGTCCCATTTGTTTTCGTAGTACCGGAGATTAGGGAGAGGCTCTTGAGATTCAAGGTAGTCCCCGCGATCTACGGTGAGCGTCGTATACGATTTCACGTTCGTTCCCACTGTAAATGACCTAGGCAAAATCTCGAGGTGGCCTAAAAAGACATTAGCGCGGATTCCATATGAACGAGACAACCTTCGCACCTTCAGGCCAGTCCTGGGAGATTTTGGCCTCGTCGCGTAGAGCCTTCTCAATCTCATGCTTCAAAGCCTTTGCTATGTCAGATTCAGGCATTGTCGACGCGTCGATGTTGTGGAAGAGAGACACGACATGTCACAACAAGTCACATGAAATGGCCGTCTACAACCCCAATCTCAGCTCTTACACCGTTCTTTATTAATCACTTACTGAAAAACTGGGACTCATCCCGCACATATCATTTTCTTCGAAAACCAACTTCGTTTTATTCAAATTCATACTTATATTGTGCACTGCATCACTCTACGCTACTCGTCTCGACTCGCCTCTCCGCCGCCAATCTCGATTCCATTTGCCTCCCGCCCGAGCACCTGCGCGCATCAATCTTGCGCCGCGCTGTTCTCGCCTTTCTCAAGTCCTTTCTAAGCGCGAACATCAGCGCAGACACGAAAAAAACATGAAGGCAGCTCACCTCAGCTCACGGTAGCGTCAGCACAGTCGATGTGATCAGGGAGTTCAGGTACGGCGACTGTGAACCGTGACTGAATCGTTGCCATGACTTGCTGGTCTGTCTCTGACGCGACGAAAGTCACTGCAAGACCCTTGGTACCGAACCGACCTGCATGACTGTCGGCAACGTAAGCTTCTCTTCGTATTCAGTCCTGAACACACTCACCCGACTCGGTGGAGGTAGCTGTCAGCATCAGGCGGGCAGTCGTGATTTATGACAATGTTGACCCGCTCCACGTCGATGTCCGCGACCGAAGATATCAGTGGCAACCAGTATACGCTTCTCGAACGCTTTGAATGCCGTGTATCGGCTGATACTGCACTGGCTGTAGATAACAAAACGAATCACACAACACACGACATACCGCTCCTCCTGTGCAAGGCCCGAATGAATACTGATACTCGGGAAGTTGCAAGAGACCAATAGCTTGTCGAGCTCGTTCGCCCGCGCCACAGACTTGACAAAGATAACGACCTATAACAGTAGGTCAATATGATGGTCATTCACTGAGAAGCAAGAACCGACCTGGTTGAATTCCAACGAATCTAGCAATTCGTTCAACTTCCTGTTCTTCCCGTTCTCCTCGAGTTTTACGTAGTGTTGCTGCAAACCATGCAGGGCTAACTTCGTCTCATCGTCCACAAAGATTTCGAGAGGCTGATGGATCATGAGACAAGGGTAGATGTGAAAACGAAACAACATACGTTGGCCATGAACTTCTTGCATGTGCCCCGAATCTCCTTCGCCAACGTGCCGCTGAACATCATCACTTGCTTGTGGTGCGGCGTCGTCCGGAAGATTTCTTGAACATCACGGCGCGTGTCTAGTGGGCGACGTTGCAATTAGATAGAGATGCTTGGCACCGACAGAATCACTCACCGATGATGCTCACCCACCTTCTGCCCAAACCCACTCCCCAGTACCACGCGGATTCCCGTCTCAGGTAGGTCTGCCGCTGATGTCGGAGGAACAGGTCGAAGATGGGCGGTGGAAACAGGAGTATCGATACCGGCGTCTAACGCGTCATCGGGCGTGTTGAGGTTGGTCAACATGAGAGACGTGAGCTGAAAAGAAAGGGCTTAGACAGGGCTTAGAAAACGAAGACAACGAAGACGAGGCGAAGAGTATTATGACGCACGTTGGCCAAGTCATACAAATTGGTTTGTTGGGGAAGGCGGTAAATGTCTGCGTTGGTCCAGAACATTGTCGAAGTTACTGACAACGCCGTCGGCGACGCGATTCGGAACCATCGAACGGGTGTCCGCGAGTCGCTTTCGGAAAGCGACGAGAAAACAACTCTCGTCAAAGTCGTGCTCGACGTCGGTGGCGCCGACGAACATGTCTGTCATTGTCGAGGCAGGTGGTGGCGTGGTGGAGTACCCATGGCGTCGGAGCGGATGGGCGGGGCGTGAGCGAACACCTTGCGTTCGAAAGCGGTGGCGTGGTGATGTCTTCAGGGTGTGAGGGCGACGGAGGAAGAGGCGCTAGGGCCGACGCGACATTCGGTGCGCGGTCGTTTGATTGTTGTGAAGTCGCGCTCGACGTTAGCGGCGACAGTGTGTATGCCTCAAAACCTGCGGTCGGAGGACCTACGGATTTTGGTATTGATGACGAGAATGGTATCGAAAGGGATGTGCGATTGGGTTGCGACGATCGTGAACGAAGGCAATCGGCTTCTGAGATTCAGCTTTTGTTGTGGGTCTCTCCCTTCAGCCGCATCGCCACTGTCCGCTGACACATTGCGACACAAGTGAGAGCCGCCTCCCCTCCGATCACCGACACTCGCTGCCCCAGCATATGGCTGCCACCAGATCCCGACTCGTCGTTGGCGCCTGCAAGAACGGCACTGCGTTCGGGTGAGAAGTGAGATTCACGGAGGGAGAAAAGGCGCTAACATGCGGGCGTGGAACGCAGACTGCCCGGTAAGAGCAGTCAGAAAGACAGAAAGAGTGGTTGAGGTGGGGTAGATCGCGCACCTGTATTTTACTCATTAGAGACGTGGCTCCGACGTAGTTTGCGTTCCGTTACAGCAGTTGGCTGGGGTGGTCGGCAGGCAGGCACCGTCTTTGAATGGGCGCGGACTTGAGTGGGATTTGAACAAAGAATTCGCGATCTTGACCGAAACAGCAGGACTTGAGGGGCGGAGACGGCGGTATCTCTTTTATTGAGTCCACGCTGAATGGGCTATTGAATTGATTGGGATACTGTGGCGTGAAAGCGGTCAAAGAGAGAGGTCGAGGTCGGGGTTGGGCTAGATCACATACCTTTGTTTGAATACACAAGCGAAGCCGCACAAGGGTGAGGGTACCAGGAGACAAAGTGAGCTGCCAAGAAACGCACGGCTTAGACAACGAAGACGAGGCGAAGAGCAAGTCGTGCAAATTGGTTTGCTGGGGACGACGGCAAACATCGGCGTTGACAGCGGGACGGCAGTGAGACGAGACGGCCAAGAACATCGTTAAGGTTGTTGGTGTTGGGTTGCGCTCGACGTGTGGTCCAGTGGAGGAAAGAGTTGAGTGACAAGGGAGTGGAAGGAGTGAAGCTGAGTCGAGAAGGCGGCGGTTTCGGATGAGACGGCGGTTGCGGAGAAGAGAGGGGTAGACTATGTGCGTGAGCGGACGCGTCGCGTTCGACAGCGACGGGTCGGCGATGTGTTTGGGGTGTGAGGAGAAAAGGCGCGAATGCGCGGTCGTGGAAAGGCGTGGAAGGCTGTGGGTGGGTTGACAGCGTCAGAAAGAGAGAGAATGAGTTGAAATAACGCACCTTTGTTTTCCTTGTGGGCAGGTTCGCGCAACCCGGACGTGGTTTAATCTTGTGCTGTCAGCAAGCGCCGGGTGGAGGGTTTTGGGGAAGGACGCTGGTCAGGACGGGCTTTGAGTGTAAAGCCAGGGGTAGCGACAACGATGTGAGGGCATTTGTTCTTGTCTCGAAGCGTCTCTGCGTCTTTGGCTACTGGAGTACCGCCGTAGAATGTGCTGACCCGGACATCTGGCATGTACTTGGCGAAACGTGTGTACTCGTTTTTGATTTGGAAAGCGAGTTCACGGGTGCGACAAAGAACGAGGACTGAAACCTCGCCATTCACGGGCTTCAATTGCTGGAGGGTGGCGAGGACAAAGACCGCTGTTTTGCCGCCCTGATTTCGCCTGGCACAAGACGTCCATCCCAAGCACGGCCTGGGGAATACACTCCTGTGCACTGAATGAAGACGCAGAATGAGCGACAAAGAATGTGATAGACAATGCGAGGAGTACAGACCTTCAGAGGGATGCTCAAAACCAAGGTCACTGATACTTAGTGGGCTTTGAGCAAAGAATGCAGACACAGCAGGAGGTGAGGTATCAAGAGGAATGCGGGCAAATGAGTCCGCCGAAGTGGGAGCTGAGTTGAGGTGTTTGCGTTTGTCAACGTCGAGAGACTCAGGCACTGGGCAGAGAGGGCGGGAGAGAGTTTGTCGTTGTATTGATCGACATCATCATTGGCCGCGGCCAGTCCTCCTGGCCGCCTCCGACTCTCAGAACACTGATCCTCGACTAACAATTCGTCTACGTTCTTCGGCGACTGCTCTTCTGAAAGCGCGAATGCCGGCTCAAGTACTGTATCATGTCACCTATTCGACTTAAACGAAATTCGGTTCACTCGTACACTGGCAGCCTTATTTTGCCGACTGCTACATGCTCTGCAAGCCCTTTTACACCCACGCGCAACCTCGTATGTAGTTCTATGCTTCCTCTCTAGCATGTGCTAATACATTACGCCTTTGGGCTGCTATCTCGCTCAGCCACCTCATACACATACAGCGGGCGAATCAAATTCTATCTTGCTGTTTACAGCTTCTATACCACTCTATGCCAGCTCCGCCTCGAAAAAATTCCAAGTGTGATGCTCCGCCGGTCTTGCGGGGACTTGACTGCTTCTATCGGAATTCGACAACCAACCCAATGCCGACTAACCTTCAATTCACATTTCGGCGACTTTGTTGAGTGGGTTGATTCCGCTGTGAGCCTCACAATCAGCCAGCCCTTATTTATTCTCAATGTGCATGAGATGCACATTTAGACTGTGTGCGCAAGGTAAGTGAGCTCCCTATTGACTTCCAACATTTGAATGACTGACCGTCTGATGACTTTGTGAGATCCACATCTCGACTGTCTAGGTAAGATCTAATACGGCTGTATCAACGACAATTGACTCTTTTCATAACTTAGTCTCCTTCGCCCTATACCTTCAAGCGAACGCTTTCAATTCAACTAACACTTCAAAACTCGGACATGGGTTGACTTTGACGCGGACTCGGGGATCCCGGAGAGTCAGCCTTTTGTTTCTTTCGCACTTTGCTCTTCGTGTATTGACGAAATCGAGCAGGATTGACTTATATAACGAATGTCAGTTTGAAAGTGTTGAGTTTGGGTGGATTTTGTTCGGGTAAACACGATCTTTAGCCTTGTGCGTCTAATCTAACTAAAGAAATCTAAGCACTGCATTCGTTCCTTTAACATACTCTAGAGTTGCCCGGTGTTGAATTTGAAGCGCAGCTTAGGTTGCGTTTGGTACAAGATGCGCATTTCCAACTCGTTCACCATTTGAGTCAATCTGACTTGTTACAGGTTTTTTGTCGCATGTCTTGGCTGGACACCGAAACTATGCGGGTACACACTACCAGGTATGTCTGATTTTTTTTTTGTTTTGCATTTCTCCACACATACCAATACTGACTTCGATCTTCTGAAGACCGAAACTATGCAAGTGCACCGCAAGTTTTCTGTGTGTTTCAGGTTCCAAGCCGAAATTGTACCGTAAGCATTCATGTTTTTTTACTTCAACACCCAAATGATACAATACTGACTTCACTCTTTACACCCTCGACGCCTAAAATATGCCCACTTTGAATCTAACACCGAAACTATACCAATTTCGTCTCAGGCCTTACCCTAAATATTGCCTGTCTGACTTGAATTTTCAAGGGCAAACCTATGCCGGTGTAATTTGATTCGCGCGCGCACCTATACAGATTCTAACAGGTAATTAATAGTTGACTCAAGTCGAGGCTGACAGTAACTTTCATTCGAAGGTCTCGTTCAGGTAAGTAAACTCTCGTTTCGTTCGTCAATGCAACTAAAGGTAAGCCCACTTTACTTTAATCGTTATCTGCTTCGCTCGGTTCATCTCCTTCTTACAGTGACCATTATTCACCCAGGTTCAGATATCTAATGGATTTACTTGTCTTGCGCATACAACCAATCTCTCCAATACTAACCGACTTCATTCTGTAATGAGATGCACCTTTCGACTGGTTAGCGCAGCCTCGCACCAGGTAAGCCATCCAAATTAGATATCCTTTCATATTAATGTGTCGCTTCGCCTAAAGTCGGCAGGTTTTTTCTATTCATTCGTTTCATTCGAGTAGCGCATTGTATTGAGTACTTTGGTGAGTTGCCAATCGGTTTTGTTTCAGTCTATTCAACTGATTCTCTTGATTGTATAAAATAGATCGCACACTACCAACGACACTCCCTTCAACTTGATTTTGAAGCGCGTTGAGCTCGAGGTGAATCTTCAAATACATCTCGTTCAACTCAGTTCATTATTTGCTGACTCCTTAATTGCACTATCGAGTCTTGTAACACATTTTTCGGTCTCCCTTGTCACAGTCTTGTTCAATTCAGCTCAGCGCACACTTCGAGTATTCATCTTGAATAGTAAGTTTTATCTGTTCGGACGTCGAAATGGCGGTCGTCGCGTCCGCCCATATGAGCCGGCGGGAAACTGAACTGAAGGCAACACTGTGAGGTTGCAGAAATGAAACAAATCAGTTTGAGGGGAATGGGGAAAGGAAAGCACAAACTTCCAGTAGAATCTTGTACCAATTGGAACTGAGAAACTAGGTGAGGGGGAGTCGTCAATGCGCGCGGCGAGGGCATCGCTGACAGATTTGGGGGAGGGATGGGCAGGTACATTGAGCAGGTCCCCTTAGAAATCAGTAGACTTGACGGCTGCAGAAACAGTGTCTGCTGTTGGAATGTTAATAGTATCCGCACGGCCCACAACCATAGCAGCCACAGTCATTTTTAGCTTGCAAGATCGCCCAAGGCTTCCAGCCAGCCGCTCTTGAAGGGGTTGAGCGAGGCTTCCTCTAGCAAGCCTGTATAAAAGGTGTAGGCGTGGTAGATAAAATCTTGAAGATGTTCGAGGGCGAGAGGAGAAGTGAAGGAGGCGCGACGCAGCGACTCGAGAAGCTTATGGAAAGCGAAAGTCCACAAACGAGGGATGATGTTGTATTTGGTGGGGATGTTACGGAGGGATACGGGAACGCTGGGTGCGAGGGATATTTGAGTAGATTGTGAATGATCTCTGCGAGTCTGAGAACCCGTTCTCGATTAGCGAAGTATTCAGGTATTTGGATCCGAGAATGAAACCCAGCCTTTGTGATCCTCGATTTGACGCTTCCACTTTTCCCATTCCTCGTCGTGTTCAGATATGATGCAGCCATATAAAGATCAGAGATGATGCAGAAACATATCTGCCAGCGGATTTCGGTGTCAGAAATGCATCTTGAGTGTCTTTGGTCTTGAGCAGAACACGACCGGAGTCCTAGGTCTCATCCCAGTGCTCTCAAAGGACTCGCAACTCAGAGAAAAGTCCAAGAAAAGTCCCATATGGGCGGAAAACTGAGTTGACTCAGATCGGAATTTGTTCGGATGGCACAAAACAGAAGCAATGGAAGTAGAATTCGTTGGGGCGCTTCTGAACAGTCGCATACAGGATAGAACTAGCTGGAACGAGTCCCTGTTAGAGTAGTACTTGCGGTTGCGCGGCAGAAAGGTGTAGGTGTCACATATGTCACAAGGTGTGACAGAAAGGCGTCGCAAAACTTGAGTTATGGGGCCTTAACATTCAAGGGAAACTCATGCTAAAAAACCTCATATGTATAGAGTATTGTATGAGCTACAGAGGAAAAATGTAATCAAGGCTTCGGACCCAATATCGACGACGCAATGAGGTTTTTGAAATGGGGGTATCAGAACCACTCGGATTCAATTGTTGAGGCGCAATGCTTCGTTGAGAGCTTCGCTCAACTCAGGGAGGTTCGGAGGAATTAAAGCTCAACACCATTTTCATTAGAGCAGACAAAGCAAGTACATGTTACACAGTAGGTGGAGCACTGACAGATTGAAGGAGAGAGAAAACTACATCATACTATGGCGACCGATAGCGATGAGAGATTGAGTCAAAAACCAGTAATCAAAAGCTTCTTGGAAATCGCGAGGTTCTCCCTCTGGAACATAGCGAGCTTCAGCGAGGCGAAGGGCGTATTCGACTGGGAAGCGGATGCTGCGATGGCAGGTCTGGATATGAAAAGTACCTTCCCTGGCCAAGACATCGCGCTCGGCAGCGGTACTGCCAGGAACTCCATAACCCTCTCCATGGGTGTTGATAGGGCCCAACTGTTAGGCAATTAAGCTCGGTTTATGAATCAGAGAAAAGGAAAGACGCACCGAGATACGACCGCCTGCTGGATCAACGAAGGGCGAGCCTGTAGCAGCCCACGCAAGCATCTGAGAGCGGAAGGCCGGGGAGTCGATGCGGTCTAGGTCGATGATGGAGTGGAATGCGCCCTTCGCGGCAGCGAACATTGCAGGACAAGGAGTGCCGATGCCACGCAGGTAACGCTCGATGAGCATGTGGAAGGTGAGAGTGATGTCGCCTGTGATACCGCGTAAAGAGTCGAGGAGTTCCGCCGAGTTGGGAGCGTTCACAATGTCGAGAACAGCGAGCAGAGAGTCTGCAGAGCTGATGCGAGAGGTTTCCATCACGCTGAAAAACGTGTCTGACCCGCCTTCGAAGTTGCGGATTGCCTGCGGTGAAGAATTCAGTAAGCAGGTTGAGACGTGAATGAAGACAACTCACCCAAGGCAGGTTGACCCCGTTTCTGCATGCCAGAAGATACCCCGTGCGGAAAGAGGTGGGCTCCGGTTTCTCGAACGTGTCATTCGCGACGGTAGGCAGATAAAGCATGTGGACACCAAGGGAGTCATGCGTAGCACGGTCGCGGTAGCGGAACGCTGCAGCCTGAACTACGATTGAGATTACAAAATAACAAACAGTGCAGACACTCACCTCTGCGCCATGATAAGTGATGAGATGGGTTTGAAAAGCACTAAGATCATCCGTCTCGGAAGTCGCAAGGAAGTCTAGCACTTGGCGCGTGAGGGCGGGGAACCATTCATAGGTAAAGTTGCGCGAGAGGGCGCGGAGATCGCAGTGGTTGACAATATACTGAAAAAGAGCGACACTGATTGGGGGGATCGATTGACCAAGGATGTGGGCAAGGCCGCAGAGAGCGCCCAAACGTTTGAATTTGACGAGCCGTGCGGGCGAAGCAGGGATGGATGAGGGGAGTATGCGAAGGGTGAGCACATTGTCCTCTCCGTGGTTGAAATAGGTAGATTCGTCGGCAAGCTCCCGTTGGAGCGCTGCGTGAACAACCTCGCGTTCCACCCCTTCCCCCACTGCCTCATCCGTGGTCCTGCACTTGAAGTTAGACAAGAAGGATTCCAAGTTCAGGAAAGAACTTACATTACAAAACTGCGCTCCGGATTCAAGAGCTGTGTATAATCACCTGTTCTGCCAAGCCGATCTATTACTGCTACAAATGCGTCCACCATCTCGTCGATATTGGCTCCGCGGATTGACAGGGGAGGGACAGATCCTGCGCCTTGGACAGCCCACTGCCTGAGGTCATGCGTGAATCGGTTGGGGCTGAAATCACCACGAGAGTGAGGCTGGTATGTGTTCTCGTCGCCCCAGATCCTACGAGGAAGAGAGAAGTCGGGCTCCGGGGACAACGAGCGCGTGCGGGCTCGGGGGACGGGGAGGTCACCAAGCACACGGCGAGAGCGAGGTGGGCGAGTTAAGGCAGGTGGGGCGGAGACGGTTGCGGGCGCAGGTGCGGCACTGGCGGTACTGGCGGGATCGCGAAGCACGCGGCGCGGAAGCTGGGAAGTGGAGGTGGCGGCGTCTGCAGTGGTGCGCACACGCGGACGGCTTGGTGTGGTGGCTGGAGCGCTGCCTGCTGGAGTGTTTTGAGGAGCAGGTGCAGCGTGTGCGTTCGAACGCGTCAACCGAGGGGTCTGGGCGGCGGTGTTGCGAGGGGTGCGCTGCGAAGATATCAGTTGAAACGAGAAAAGCAAAGGAGTTTTGCTTCCACATACCCAGAGCAAACGCGCTACTGTGCGCTCTTCTTCCTCGCTGTCGACTTCCTCCCCTCCCGACGTATTCACGTCGTCATCAGAGCGCATACTGTTGCCATCGCACGGAAACAGCGAGTAAATGTGCTGACCGAGGCAGTCATGGCCATGGCGGCGGCCGTCCGAAGAAATGTAGCTCAGCTCAGTTCCCATGACAGCTGTTAACATCGTGAGTAGGCAACCGAAAGTAAGAAGAAAGGCACGAACCGAGTCTGATAATCCAAGATCCATCCCGGAAGCTCCCGGGATCGGCGAAGTGGTTTCTGTCGAGCGAGAGCTCGTGAAGGGTCGTCTCGAGGGGTTGAGGTATGATGCGAAGGCGGGGTCCAGTAAAATGGGCAGAGGTCCGCCCGCGATCTGCAAGTCCCAGCGGCTGGACGGTGGTGACCGCAACTGCCGCGGCAGCAGATGACCGAATGGTCTCTTCGAAGCCGAAACGAGCGCCCGAAACAACCATGTCACCATGAGCCATGCGCAGGACATCGTTGACGCGCGTATTGAGGGGAAGGATGTATCGGTAAAGCAGATGGTTTTCTTCCAGGATCTCCAGAAAGTCGAGATGGAGTATGTTGTAAACGAGAAACTCGCGGGGCCCGGCATGCTGACTCTGAGGTTGTGAATCAGAGATAAATAAGAGGATAAAGAAAGATTGAAGCGAGCTTACGAGGGGGGGATATACAAGGACGATGATTCTGGCTGTCGGAGTGTCTGCATTTGCCTCGAGGCAGTGGGAAACATCTGGAATAGCTCGTCGCTGCGGGCGGCTCGCGAGGACCGGCCCTCCGCGTGCTGGACCTCTGGTGCGTCGATTGCGAACGGCGAGAGAAGATGTCGAGCTGCGAGGAAGGGTGGCGAGAGCGTGATTGACGCGGTCACGATTGACGGCAGAGGTATTGAGATTGGAGACTCCGAGTCTTTCTTGATTGACGTGACGAGGATTCGAAGGTGCAAGGGTGGCTGGACCCAGAGCGGACTGATAGGATGGCGGAGCTACGAGTGCCTGTGTTTGAGCGCGTGCGCTCTCATAGCGATCGCGGACAGGAGCTGAAAGTGCTCAAATTTAGTGTCAAATTTCATTCTGACGGGTTTGCAACGCACCTGCACTATTGTCCCGATTTTCATCCTCCGCAGAGGCGCCAGTTCTGGCTGCGGGAGTCGGCGTTGAAGGAAGGGCTGCCGGAATGTTGTTGTATTCCGGGTGGTCGACGAGGAATCGCCGAAATTGGTGGATAATCTGAAACCCAGGAGGGATGTTGTTGTGATTCTCATTCGTCTGAGCTCAGAATCAGTATCCAGAGAATCGCAAAAAAGACTTCAATGACGAACAGCCATTTTTCCAGTGAAGGATTGGGGCAAAGAGGGAGAAGCAGAGTCGATGAGAGGACTTGAAGAAAAGAGATTTGACCATGGTCATTTCGGCGATTCTGAGTGAGCGGTGTGGTTGATGGCGTCCACAGTGTGCCAGATATTGCTTTATATAGGGGAACTGTGGCTGATGGCGCCAGGAGTCTTGAGCTCGTCTTGCAAGTTTGCGGTAAAGAACATTGCATCTCGTCTCCCGATTAGGAAGTTCGGACTTCGGTCATCAACCATGGTGTTCATGGACTCACTTCAACGTGTCGGCCGAAACAGCCCGTCTGGATTGTTGCGACTTCGCAACTCAGAGTTCGAATATTTGCCGATAAATAATGCCATAGACGACAGCGTCCAGGCAGAAATAGACGGCGGGGTTTGCAAAGTCGGAAGTGTGGGAAATGAGGGCTATGCCGCGCAGCAGCCAACTTGTCGACCATGTTGAGTGTTCATACGAAGGGGAAAGCGGAAGACAATCGAGGGTTCAAAGGAGGTTATGGAGGGGAAGGGGCAGGCTGAGGAATGGGACGAAAAATGACAAGTCCACGCGCACGTGTCAGATTGCGTGCTTTGTTTATGATGTTCCATCATATTCCGCTGTCAACGACGTGGCAACTCGAACCATCTTGTCTTCTCCCACCATCCCCCGCCGTCGCCGTCAGCGTCCTCCACCCTCGTCGCTCATCTCACACACTCTCGCAACGACCCTTGCAAGCACTTCAAGCACTCAGACATCCCCTTATGCTGTCAACCTCAATTCAACGAGCCCGCCCTGCAACTGCCCCAAGCCCTCAGCAACGTTCCCCTCCTTCCTCGACGTTGCCTGCGCGGCTCTGCAGCTGGTACCCGTCGCTAGCTTCCCCAAATATTCTTCCAAGCTGTTCCCTCACGGTGCTTTTGTCACATTCGTCAAGTCCTTCGGTCAAGCCCGCCATCGAAACATGCAAGATCTGGCCCGCACAGGCCCTCTCAAGTCTTTTTCTTCCATCAAGTACACCCTCCGCAAGATCCAGCCTTGCAAAATTTGGCTCCGCAAGATCTGCCGCCTCGTAAATCTCGGAAGCCGGTCAAGTCGAAGCCTTCAAAATTCAAATATATTTCGTCAACGATTTTTTCCTCTTCCAGTGCATTGAGACACAGCGGGTGTCGAAGTGTTCCAATCTTCCGGTACGCAGTCTCACTCTCTAGCCTTACACTGACTGACGTTGTTCTTGCTTCACACCCTTCGTGCCGCACTCGCGCTGCTCACATCTCCACTCCTACCCCTTCCTTTCCCTGTCCCCCAGCCTCTTTGCTTCTAGCTGCCGATGCTGCATTCGCCGTCCACGCTTACACACGACATCTTTGCCCCCTTTCGTTGTAATTACGGTTTCTTCTGTAACATTGTTACTGTTTAATGAATTTTTATTCACTATCTACTTGGGGAGGTGGTGAGCTATACATGAGTACCTAGAACTATGTCAAGCTACATGGGCTACTGCACTACAGAACTACTGTGCTATGACATGCTACAGCCGAGCTACAGCATGCTATATAATTTGAGTGACAGCTATATTTTGGGGGTTAAGCTACGCGACTACAATCGCTATCCGAGCTATGTATGGCTTCATAGGCTGCTGTTTTTTTCCTGATGTGGTTCCAATTATGTCCAAGCGACATAGTGCATGTCTCCGCCTTCGGACAGCATATAGTCATTCTCAGCTCTGAGACGGCGATACAGGAACTGCTCGATCGACGAAGCGCAATATCTTCGGATCGGCCGCTTGTCTATTTCGGTGGCGAGCTGTGAGTCAATGCAATCTTGGATTTACCCTGAGTCTAACTTTGAATGTTCAACAGCGTGGGTTGGAAAGACAGCGTACCGATGTGCCCCTACGGAGCTCGCCACCGCCAGCACGGTAAATTGATGAAGGAAGTTCTGGCGCCGATCGCGCTGGCGGAATACCACGCAATGGAGGAAGAAAAGACTGTTGAGTACCTACATCGGATGAGCCAAGATTCAAAAGACGTGGCGGAGCACATGAAGCTGTAATTTCTTCCGCTATAGTATCAAACAACACAAAACCAAAACCTGACCTTTTGCGTTCAGTCTCATCGCGAGCATCATGTTCGATATATCGCACGCATATACCGTGACTGACAGAGACGATCCGATGATGAAGCTCGCCATGCAGGCCAACGACGACTTTGTCCGGATAGCTCTCCCTGGAGCTTATCTTTGTGACGTTTTCCCTATAAGTACGTTTACTCAATTCGGCAGTCGACACGTTCTTTGAGTTAGATTCACCATCTCAGTGCGATACATCCCTGAATGGACGGGCATACGCTTCAAACAGGACGCCAAAAAATTCCGTAAAACATTGGAGGCGCTTCGGGACGACGCGTATGAGAAGATCAAAGTGCAAGTGGTTAGTAGAAGGATTTACGCAAGAGATGCACTTATCTAGTACTAACTTTTGAAAAAGAGGCACGGTACCGCGAAACCGTCATTCACACAAAGCCTGGTCGAAAGAAACCAGAACCCCACACCAGAAGAGGAGTCGATTTATAAATGGACTTCCGTGGCGGTCTATGAAGGTATGACGAGTCTTTGTTCGATTGTTTGCTTACTTACCGTGGTTAAAGGTGGAGCAGAGACCGTAAGATTCATATTCTCCCTGAGAACCGCGCCTGATGGAAAGAACCTTGGTTTCAGACTCTGAGTGCCATGGAGTCTTTCTTCGTTGCTATGTCCGTATATCCCCAAGTCCAAGAACGAGCGCACGCGGAGCTGATGAACGTCGTCGGTCCCACACGCCTGCCTGGCTTCAGCGACCGCCCGTATTTGCCCTACATCGAAGCAATGATTCAGGAGGTAAGTATGTTGGTGTCGAACAGCTGTAATGACGCCCCGCTGACGTGAATATTAACTGAAAGATCTTGCGCTGGAATCCTGTGGGCCCGCTAGGGCTTCCGCATAGACTGATACAGGATGTTATCTACCGGGGGTATGACATCCCGGCTGGCACTATCCTCCTGGCGAACTCATGGTGGGTTGACTGAATATTCGAGTCTGAAAGCAAGGCTCACCGAACACTTCATAGGGCAATGTTGCACGATCCAGACATCTACCCGTCGCCTTTCGAGTTCAAGCCCGAGAGATTCCTTGCCACCACTGCTACAGAGCCCAAACTCAACACCGACCAGCAGATACTCAATCCCGATCCACGGCGGCACGCATTCGGCTACGCGCGACGTGCGTGTCCGGGACAGTATCTAGCCGAAGATGCTTTGTACATCGCGATCGTGAGGACGCTGGCGGTGTTTCACATAGGGCCAATGGACAAGACAAAGACGGCGGACGATGTGGAGTTCGCTGGGATCATTTGGTACGTTCCTTGCCTCATTTGCGGAAGGAACTTGATGTTTATGCGCCTTGCAACATCGAAATGCATGCAGCCACCCGAAGTCACTCGACTGCGTACTCAGTCCACGCTCCACAGAGGCTGTTTCACTCATTCCAGGACTTTGATCTCTGCAACCACTCAAGTGTTTAAGATGTGCTGCGGAATTCGAGAAAGGTCATTACGGAACTCCAAGGCAGAGGACTCCGAAGACTCTTGGAGATGCGGGAAGAGGTGGCAGACGCAGTCTGAGGGACAAGGCAAGGAAGGTCCGTCCGTCCAGGGCAAGTCCAGGGTGGCAAGAGAAGAGGAAGGACGATGTGTTGCAGATAGATACAATCATACCCGTCCAGACGAACCGCCGCGCATTCTACGACCGACAAAGGCAAACGGCGATCACGGTGAAAAGCAAAAGAGAGTTGTTTGTTTCTGCGTGACTGCGGCCTCACTGTCTAACGCGGTCACGTGGAAGACGCGTTCTCTATTCGTGCGCAAACAACGTATAAAATCAAAGACTCGATATATCATTTGGTCCCCGCGAAGAAGTCTGTCCAATCCGTATTCTTCGCGTAGTCTGCCCAGGTATACACTTGGGATTTGAGGGGTTCGAGAATCGGCGGAACGGGCCCTGGAAAACGGTAAGCAAGTCATGAATAAATCATAAGCGACCAATGAAAATAGGCAAGGCAGGAAAAATCGAACGTACACCCAAATTCGTCAAATGCAGCTGTCAAATCCATCTGGTCCTCGACGATGTGCGGCGGGAGCCCAGCGGCTTCGAGCTGTTGTTTGAATTGCTCCCGGCTAATCTGAACGTATTTGAACTTCTTCCCCGTTGCTACGAATTCCTGGATGAGAATGTCAACTCTTCAGAAAACGACAGCACATACCTTGACCCCACTGCTCCAAAATCTTCTCAATAGAAATATTCTCCGAATACGCAGCAAACTCCTGCCCATCCGGGAACACCTCCAACTCCAACGCATAGCGTACAAACTTTCCATAATCTCTCGGTATATCCACGATCGGCGCGCAAGTCGTCGGCTTCGTTGGTAACCCCAGCACGTAGGACCCATCCGCCTGTTTAGTTGGAGCGAACGGGAACCCCCGGAAATTGGAGGCATACGAGCCGGCTTGGACGTCCACGAACGGGACGCCCGAGTGGCGACCGTACGCGGTTATGAGGGCTTTGCCTTCGAAGTGATAGACGTGGGTGTATTTCCCGTTGGTGTGGTTGATGAAGGAGGGAAGGCCGGACCAGATGATGCCGGAGATGCCAGCGGCTTTGGCGGCGTCGATGAGGAGTTTGCCTTCAGCGACTTCCTGTATGGGTCGAATATGAGCAGATGGAAAGAGTATCAAAGGATAACTGTAAAGGAACGCACCTTATCCATGTCGACGTGTTCCCAGAAGTTCGTAACGAGCTGAACAAGGTGTGTTCAGTCAGAATCGGAATGAGTTGAGGTCCAACGCACAAACGCGTATGTCGCCCCCTCCAACACTTTGTAAACTGCCTCCTTATTCTCCACTACCAGCGAGACAGCGACGACCTCCACGCCGAGCTTCACCAACTCCTGAGCCGCGGGCTTCGTCGCATCGCGAGTAAACCCGCGAACACGGTAGGGTTTGGTTGAATCGGCCAAGGCGCGGACGACGCTGCCGCCCTGGTTGCCGGTAGCGCCGACGACGGCGATGAGTGGTGCGGAGGGGTTTTGGGTGATTGTCATGTTGCCAAAAGAGCTTGTAGAGAGCGAGTCTGTGAATCTATGAGACGGATTGAAGACAATGCAGAGGAGAACCACCCTTTATACGGTTGAGAGTATCCCGAGACACTCGGGGTTCGCTATTTTCGATGAGAAATTGGAATTGCGATGGATTCGGAACGATTCCGTGTCGGTGCCGTGGAAGGGCGTATAGTGAGAATGAGGGGAAGGTCTCTATGTGTATATTGAGGTCGACCCGAGGGCCGTATTTATACTGTATGCCACCATACTTGAATCTATGAGCTGGCGAGTAGCGGCGGTATCCGTGGAAGCCCGTCGTGACAGGGAGCTACCAGCAACGGGTTCCGGGACTCCCGAGCAGTATGTATCCATCCTATTATTGCGGAAGGGGAACAAATCCGTGCGGTAGATGCCGTTCTTAGATAGAAATATAGACCAACAATTGATCCCATACCTTCAACTATTTGCGTTTCCTCCCAATTCTCTCGAGAGCATGGCTAGACATCTTCGAAAGATATATCAATCTTCAAGACTACCTATCGCACAAAGTAAAGTCTCCAAACACAAATCTTGAAGACTCTTTCCGATTCCCTAGAAGATGGGAAATTCAAGCCAGATGCAGTGGTTTAGTCATCCCAGAGTCGTACATACGCTAGAATGGGGCGGCGTCTAATATTCCTAGATGAGCTCCAGCCTCCAGCTCTGAAGGAATGGTCCAAGCAAGGTCCAAGTCGGACATGGAGGTGGGAAGAGAGCCTCGTGCTGCCTCGTGTGAATAGATCAAAACAATCGCTGACTCACATGATTTCCCCGCCGGCAGCGTCGGCATCACGGCATCAAACGCGCTTCAGCGGCTTTTGTTATTCTCCTTGCTTTTTGCCACACACCACGTCGGGGTGCGCTGCGGCGCGCATGACGAACGACGCCTCCTCCGCTCCCCCGCCCAACGACGATGACCGCCTCCCGATGTTCCACGATGGCCTACCCAGCCACGTTCATCCGCGCTGCAGCCATTGTCTCCAGGTCCAGCGGTCGTACAAGACGCCCCTCGCGCTCTGCAAAGCATGCGGGATGGCCATGTATTGCGTGAGTTTGCATTTCCTATTTTTGAAATCCTAGAACAACCTATTGATTACTTAATCTCACCTATTTGCGTATCATCTCATTCTCCCAAGTCCAAAGAATGTCAGGTATCCCACTGGCCCTCCCACAAATCCGACTGCAAAACGCACAAAGCCGAGCGTCTCCGCCTCGCGCAGAAAACCGGTAGCGACACCGCCTTCACAGATCTCGCCGCCTGGATGCGCTTCCACGACGCGACCCTAAAAAACTGCGCTATCGCCTCAATGCAGCTCCCCTCCTTCTCTCACATGGAGCGCAAAGCCGTCTTCTGCGTCTACCTTCGCCACGAGCCCGGGGACCTCTCCCAACCTCCGCACAAGCGCTTCGTCATCGGCACCGCCCGCCGCGGCAACTTCCCCGACGACATCAACCCCATGTCCGATCTGCGGGGCTCCCTCTACCTGCGCTACCCGCAATTCTGCGAGGAAGGCCGAGACGAATTCGGGAATAATTTCTACGGGGTAATTCGGATCGGGGTGTTTGTGGTGTTTGGGTGCGACGAGGAGGGGGTGCCGGATTGGATCACGGAAAGGTATATTCATTTTTCGATTGATAAGGAGACGGCCAAGGCGAGGAGGGTCGCGCGGGATGTGGAGGGGACGTTGCAGGAGTATGTGAGAAGGGGAGAGAGGATGCGGTTTTGTTGTGGCCCAATACCGGGGGCGAAGGACGTTTGCTGTTGTGGTGGATTGTTCGATCATAGTGAGTTCGAGAAAGCGGTAAGTTTTTTTATTCGAGGGTGTATCTGCGAGCTTACATCATTACTGCAGGAACCCATAGCTGTGGAACTCGTCGGCGACAAAACTGACGCAGAATCGGCCGTTGACGGCAAACCGCCCGATGTTGAAGAGGATGAGTTCTGTCCTGCGAAGGCAGACCAGTCTATGGATGCAGACGTCGGTGAAACAACCGACGCTCCGCCCCCCACTAACCATGCTACCGACGTTCAACCGTCGTCCACGGCCACGAACGCCGTCAACCAGCCTACCTCCTCGTTGTTGGGGGCTCTCAAACCCCCGGACGCAACCGCACTGACACCCACCCCGACTGCACCTCGGCGCAGCGCATCTCCACCTCCACCTCCATCTCAACTTCCTTTTCCGTCATCCACCTCCTCATCCGCCACCATCCCCGTCCCCACTCTCGCCACCACCACCGCCGCCGCCCCCGTCTCCGCCTCCTCCGAACCTCATGCGCCGACCCTCGAGCCCCATACAGCCGCCTTCGACTGGGCAGACTCGACAGAGGACGACGATATCGGTGATATCCCGTCAAATTGGATCATGCCTTCGACTACGGAGAGGTATATTCCGCCTCCACGAACGACCGCGACCACACCTTCGTCGAGGATAATAAATCCCGCTACGCCGACGCAAACAGTATCATCGAAAACGCTCACTACCGCGATGTCAATGTCTATGCCGGCTATCCAAACACAGGCGCAAACACAGCTGCAACTGCAGATGATGAGCTGGGCGGATTCTACTGACGGGGACGGATTGGGTGATATCCCGTTGGGGTGGGGGACTCCTTCCCCGTCTCTCCATGCGGCCACCAACGCCCCCGCCACTAGCTCTCCCACTACAACCACGACGACGGCTACCGCTATTGCGAATACCACGACGCCTACGACGAGAAGGCCGAGGAAACCGTCGTCGACAGCAGCGCACGTCTCGTTACCGCAGGCAAATCCGAAGACAAAGGTGAAGCCGGATTCGGAGACGGGGTCGAATGGGTTCGTTGTTGTACAAAGACAGAGAAAACGGACGAAGTCGATAAAATGAAGTCCTTTTGTGGTTGGAATGGATGTAAATTGAATCGTGCGGCAGCGTTTGTTGTTGCTCTCTTTTGATGAAAGAGTGAAACGATCTTTCGAGTGGGGGACCCGGGAGTGCCCCCCTCCGAATGTTAATCACTTAATTTGTGTCGATTTGCTGCCTTGAAAAGAACGGAAGCGCGTTGGCGCATAGTAGGGAAATACTGCAAGGTCTGCGTTCCTTCAATCGACTTCAATTTGTCTGTTATGCTGGAAAATTCACTCGAAATCTGATCTAGCCGGGTACTTACTAGTGAGCGAAACTCGAGGTGGGTTCCCTTACTTTCGAAGCTCGACTGCTACACTGTACACTCAATCAAGTCAGCGGCAATCACCGAGGCAATCACCGATCTGGTGTGACGGCGTGACGTTACTTCCTCAACGCAAACCACCACTACCGACAACGGTTGAAGTAGTCAGGGCCACTTTCCCGACACAGAAGATAGTCCTATTGATTCTACGTGATTTATAGCCCTCTGCAACTGCTCAGCATCCTAACCATTCTCATGGTTCTGGTTGGTGGTTCAGCACTCAAATCCATTTTGCGATGGCTGGGGCACGACGTACTTATACTCTCCATTGTGAGTCTATGCGTTCGTGTGGATTCTTCCCCCTTATACACCCATTAGTCACCACCACGATTGCGACAAGGTCAAATCTGAGGTTCATTCTGTGCGAAAAATATCTTATCATTCTATACGAACTTGGTGTCCGGCCGATCAATACACACTCGGAATCGTTCGACCCTCTTACCATGTGGAACTGGAATCGAAAGCTCCGCAGCTAAGGAGCCCGCAGCGATATACGGTTAGTTTTTGGTTCCACGACAAGGGCCTTCCGAGATAAGAAATTTCCCTATATAGAAGGGGGGGAGGGGGGTCCCAAGGGCCTCGAGAAAAAACTTTCATATGAATTTTTGTAACTCGGTTCTGAGGGTTGTATGCAGCAGATATATGCTAGGTACGTTGTTCCACAGCCTTATTTTAGCAATTCAGTACTTCAGATCCAACTCTGGCCACTATTGTCACCGTCAGATGGGTTTGACCGCCGCTCAGGCCTCTCGGCAGCCTCGGCTGTCAGTGTGTATGCTGTTGTTTGGTCCAGAAGACTGGTTGCTGACATTGAGAAATATCAATTTTGCAGAGTGCAGGTACGTGGAAATGTGCAAAATAACAGGTTCTTCGCTTCAACTGCTGATGTTGAGTCCGAAAATACATAAATTTGATACAGATAACAAATTGGGCGGTGGGAAGATCACGTGAATTTATCATATAAGGCATATTACGGCAGCAGGAAGGGAGGGGGGGTCGCCCGAAGTCGCTGAAAAAAAAACTTCGACCCCCGGTACGGATTTCGCGGATCGGTATCCCCTTGTTCCACGAACTTCCATCGCAGCAAGCGCTTCATGGATTCCATGCTCGTGACCTCAACTGCGGGCGCAGATTTTTTTCGGCCGAACGTCATCTCGATGGCGTTCATCCGGAACTTTGTCTCGCCCCCGAAGTTGTTCATCGCTCTGCTCATGAACTTCCCTGTTTTCTGACCCGCTGGTAACCAACGTTCCAGTACCATTTCGGCCCCGCGGCGAGTCATCTTCTCATGGCGGTCAACCTGAACCGATGGATGTTCTCCCAATCAGTGTAGCGACCTCTCATCATGGATCTCTACCATTGAACTCTCGGTCCCGTCGCGAGTCACCAAGACATACTTCCGGCGCCGAAATTTTTGTTCCCACCTCTAAACGCCATCCTCTGCACTAACTCTCTCTATATTCGCCGTCATGTGTATCTCTGTGCTATCTCCCCACTTCAACCCATTTCTCACAAGATGCACGCTGCGCAACGCAGCAGGCCCGCAGCGCTAGCGATATACGGGACATCTTCTTTCCCGTATGTTTTTCCATCTATGTCATACATGAAAAGCTAGTGGAGGTATATTTATCAAACCAAACTATGGATTGACTCAGATACGGCTCGCAAGATTCTACCATCTGAACGGAGGATCTTCTTTAAAACGTTCCGCACTTTTCTTACTCCATCGCCTCCTTGGTCTGACCACCGCATGCCATTCCTCGCATGTCAACAACTCTCAATTCCGACCTCACCTCGACCCTTCCTCCATACTCCCCTTCCCGCCTCGCACCCTCCTACTGCGCCGAACCCGCCCACGACGAACATCTACTCGAACTCGGCCCACAATCAAAACCGCGTCTGCAACGTAGTGGAAATCTTATCAAAAGAAGCGGCAACGGGGACACCCTGATCCTCAGCGCGCAGGATCCCGACACAGAAGCGCCTACGTATGGCCGATCGGCTGTGATTGCTGGATTTGTGTCCATCGAAGAGAGGGAATCGGTGGGACAGGTTTCTTTGACGGTGCGCAGAACAAATTCTTTTCCTCAGGTGTATGGGTGGTTTCATTGACGAGGAGTTTGAAAGGATAGATATCCGGCAAGATCGAGCTCACAGCAGCGGACTCCAGCATCCACCAAACTATACTCGAGGACACCCAAGTTTTGTGGTCCGCCGACGACAACGCGAGCGAGAATCGCGTCATGCCTGCACAATGTCCAGGCCACCTTACTTTCACCGCTTCTATCCCCCTCTATTTCCAACACGCCGACGACCACGAACGATACCCCCTCCCACCTACATTCCTCACATCGTACCCAATCTCCGGTGGCCTCTCCGCTAAAATTTCATACGCGATCTCAGCCACCATCGTTCGAGCGCGAAGGCGTGGAGCGTTGGGATTGAGTTCGGTGCTGGGTCCCAAAATTACGTGCGTCGATGAATCGTCTTTCCTTATCTCTTGAAAGGCATGCGCTGACATGTATGCCGCCCAACTCACAGGAATGTTATCATTCCATTCAATTACGTCCCCCGATCATACCCTTCCCGTCCTATACCCCTCACCTCCGAGTACAATTTTCTATCTGAAATCAAGGCGATGCCGGATGAGTGGCATCAGCTTTGTGTTGTTGTTAACCCGCGTCCTGGAGTGCGGTTGCCTGCCGTGGATCTGCATGTGCGTCCACAGTTTGAATAGCATCGCAATATACCTCAGAAATGGTATCACCCCAGCTCTTCACACCCATTTCGGGCATTTTCGCTCTCGGCACGCCTATTCCTATTCGTATTCAGCTCATTGGTTCGGTCGACTCGCTGCGCGAGTTCATTCCCGATAACTCTGGGTTCAATACCACCAATCTACCGCGCTCGCGGATCGAAGTATCCCTCGTTCGACAGCTGCGTTTGCAGGTCCACGGGAGCACCGAAAGTGCGCGGTCGACCATCGGACGTGCTTTTCTTCTATCAGTCCCTCCTCCTGCGCCTCCTCCTCCTCCTCCATCTCCTTCCCTTCCCGACTTCTCTCGCGATCCTCTGCATCCTCTGCCCTCTCACGAATTTCAATCTCAACACGACTTGACCAACACGTTTTTCCTCGACTTCGCCGCCCAACTGCACATCGACACCACCCTCGGCACCACATCCTCATTTAACGCCGCAATTGTGCAGGTGCAGGATTTCATTGTGATTGATGTGTTGGAACCGGCTGGCCCAAAATCGGTGTTTGCGCATACGAGGGAGGCGAGGAGGGTGAGGTTGGTCACGGATGAGTGCCCGGGTTCTTGACATTTGAGGGCTTGGGGAGCGAAAGATGAATCTATTGGATAAAGCAGGTTTGAAGGAGTTATCGTTTGCGTGAAAAATAGATCAGGATGTGCGGTGAAACGAGAAGGGTGTGTTATAGGCTTCGACGTTGCTTGCTGGGACTGACAATACAAGAATAGGATCTCTCAGTGCTCACCCTGCTCATAGCTCACGACATATTCATTCAACTCAAATCGCCGTTCTACACCTGCTACCGTTTCTTCTCCCTTCCTTCCCGTCTCCTAGTGTCAACGTCATTCCATAGTCTTCTCCAACTTCTTTTGCAAAAGGTTCAGGACTTTTAACCCCAGTGCGAATAGCACTGGTAGAAACATTCCCATATACATCTCAGCCATTCCCCACGAGCCGCTCGATTTTGTTTTCTTATACATCTCCTCCGCCTCTTTGGAACTCTCTTTATCCCTTTCATGCACGAATTTGATGTGCTCTATTTCGGCCTTATATTTCGCTTCCAAGAGCTCCACTTCGCGCTGGCGGCGCTCGTCTGCATGCGATTGAATGAGCTTTCGGCACTCCTCAAGTTCGGCGTATAGACGTTGGTGGTGGCCATCCAAACTCGTCTCTATGGCGTGGAGCTGTTTTCGGAGGGCGACGATTTGATCTTCCGTCGCTTGGGACTTGGGACGTCAAGGGCATCAGAAACCGGGTTACAGCGAGTGAGCAAGCGTACCTCGCTGATAGTGTCGACCATAGCGCCTTACCCTACGCGCGTTTGATGCACAGGGCGGTTTTGCGTTAGCAAGCGGCGACGTGGCACAAAGGATGGGACAAGAAGTGAAGTGATTGGGATCGTCTGATTGATAATTTTCGTGAAGTTATATTTGGAACAAGAATACAGCATAAAGCCGGTGCATCAATCTTAAACATATGGTACTCGCGGACAGCTGAACGTTATGCAACAATTGAGGAAGTAAGCCATGAAAATTGTAGGAAAGCCTGGAAACGGGTGTGGATGTGAGTAATTTTCTCGGTTTAGATGCGCGTTGCGGTACTATCTCATCAGGTAATTCATCCCTCAAGACCCCGCAAAATGCGCTTTGACAATTAACTGTATCGTGCACTGAATCATGGCGCGATCAAATCTGGGACGCGTGTCGCAAAACGCGCATCATCAAAGTCACGGGACCGTGATCAGCATGTTGCGGGTCGAATATCCTCGGGGCGCCAGGGCCCGGGCAGGGCACATCGAAGTCTTTCAACTTACTCGTCCTACCTAAGGCTACCTTGCTCTGAAGAGCAAGTCGAAATGACCTCTGGTATCGCGCAGCCGGGCTAGCGACTCGCGATCGCCGCGTCAATTGTATGCGCTACTATGCGGACATCAGTTGGTATGTTATTCAAAATTTAGCCTGATTTCCGTGCCCACCTCGAACTATGTTCCGCAGACAATGGGTATGCGCGATAGAATAATCAGAGGTACCAACTGCCACTGGTACCAATCGCGTCAATCGCCGAACTGGCTCGTGCGTGAGAGTCTTGCACGACGCGCACTGTCACATCATGTGGTTGTCATGACGTCACGCATTTTCCTCTTCTTTGCCTCCTCTCCTTGTCTTCTCCCTTGCTTCTCCCCTTCCTCCTCCGCCACCCTCGCCGATAGCCAGCATGCCCATCCAATGAGATTTCTTGACCCAAGCAAGGTTTCAAACGATACTTGTATATACAGACCTTCTCTTCACTTCAAGAATCAAGAGTCAAGAGTCAAGACGGAGAATTTGTCGGTGAGCAATCTCGCTCTGCTCAAAACTACGAATTCAAAATGAGATACACTCTTACCCTCAACCCGAAAACGACTCCGCCTCGTCATTGACGTCCGTGTATTCTTCCCCAGTATAAACACAAGGTCGTCCCACGCAAAACTTCTCGAAGCAAAAGAAGGAGAAAAAGATGTATCTGCTAATGTGAGAAAGTATGTCCGTGTCTAATGCAACATGAACTCTAACTATGTATGTATAACTCTCCTCAAACTCAGAACTTAACCTTACTAACGACCCCATAAAACGCCTTCCCCTGTATCGCAGCCACCTCCAATTCCATCGCAGTCGGCTGCCGACTCCCATCCGACGCCGCAAACGTCCCCGCGCCCCACGGCGACCCCCCATGAACCTCCGTCACATTCGTCAGCTGCGCAAACGCGTGCGCGTACCCGAGCGGGACGTACAGCACGCCGTGGTGCGTGAGCGCGCTGATCGATGCGAGGACCGTGGCCTCCTGCCCGCCTCCGGGGCCCGCAGTCGAGACGAACACGCCCGCGTATTTGCCCGCGAGGGCGCCGGAGGCCCAGAGGCCCGAGGTCTGGTCCCAGAACGCCTTCCATTGGGCGGGGAAGTTGCCGAAACGCGTGGGGATGCCCATGAGGAAGGCGTCGTAGGTGGCGAGTTCGTCGGGGGTGATGATCTGGCGATGAATGAATGAGTGGATGCGAAACAATGAAAATGAAGCAAGGTCGGCGTACGGGGTAAGCGGGTTTGGGAGCGGCATACATCTTGGTAAGCACTTCTTCAGGGAGCGTCTCGGCGACTCTGTAATCCGTCCTTGTCAGCGGAAGATTTGCGGCGAAACGATGCAAGCACTCACTGGTACATCGTCGCGGATCCACCAGCCTCCTCGATGCCTTTCTTAACGGACTCGGCCACTACACAGACGAGCGTCGTCAACGATGAGCCCAATCCCATATCGGACAACGAGACGACGTACTCTTAGCGACATGCCCGTACATGCTGTAGACAACGATTGCGATCTTGGGGCCGGCCATGTCTTTCTTCTCTACTGGTGCTGCTGCTGTACTGGGCGGAGAAGCGGGGGATGTTTTTGAAGCCCCCTCCCCACCCGCCGTCTTTTTATCCTTCTTCGATGAGGCTGATGTCGTAGTATCCGCTGTGTCAAAGTTGGCGCGCTGTTTCTTGCTTGGAAAGCACATTGCTCAGGTTGCTTGCGTAAACGCGGTGGTAGCGGGTGGCGGGAAGGAAAGAGCAGGTTATCTGGGATTGTGGCTGCGAAGCACCATGTGAGTTATATGCAACTTCGCGCTCCTTCGTAGTCAGAGGGCGGGAAGAACTTGCTTAAAAGAGGTATTCTTACAAAGCCCAGCATAAATATGCTGACTTTTCCAGAAATGGACGTGGTATTTCAGGAATGTTTTTCCCAGACGCTCTCATCGCTTGGATAAACTAAAAAAATCCTGCCCGCTCGTGTAAGCACGTGGGCTCTAGTCTTGCTAATTCGCTGCTTATGTCCCCGTCCCTCCGAAGCCCGCAGCCCGTTTCCGAAATGAGAGATTGGGGTTGCCCCTATTCGGATATTCGGGGCTTACGTTGTTGAAGGCGGTCATTGGCTCGGTAAGTCGCGGGAGACCGCCTTTAAGAATCAACATCATGTCTCTTGCTCATCGTGCATGCATGCGCTCTTGGCGTTGGGTTACTGTCGATATGCTGCGCCGGGTGCCTGTGATAATCGCCAGACAAATTTCTCTTTTGATGACGCGTTGTGTTTCCGGTTCAACCTTTCCGCTGGTTCAAGGAGAGGGTACTTGGTATTCAAAGCTCTACTTTGGGGTTCCGCTGATCTCAATTTCCGCAGAAAATTTCAAACGCTTGAAGCGGCTGCAGCGATTGAAGCCCCTGGAATGAGAGAAACAGCCTCCGTCGAGCGTGGACTGAGTACGCAGTCGAGTAATTTCGGGTGGCTGCATGCATTCCGAAATTGCAAGGCGCATTAACATCGATCTCCATCGCAAATGAAGCCACGAACGTACCTAATTAGCCCAACAAACTCCACATCATCTACCGTCTTTGTCTTGTCCCCCGGCCCTATGTGAAACACCGCCAGCGTCCTCACAATCGCGATGTACAAAACGTCTTCGGCTAGGTACTGTCCTGGACAAGCACGTCGCGCGTAGCCAAATGCGTACCGCCGTGGATCGGGATTGAGCATCGTCCCCTGCTCGGCGCTGAGTTTGGGGTTACGTGTAGCACTGCGCAGGAATCTCTCCGGTTTGAACTCAAGAGGGGACGGGTAGATCTCTGGATCGTGCAACATCGCCCTATGCAGCGTTCGGTGAGCCTTTCTTTATCTTTCAGAGTGCATCTCACCATGAGTTCGCCAGGAGGGTAGTGCCAGCGGGCAGGTAATAACCCCGGTAAATCACGTCCTGTATCAGTTTATGCGGAAGCACCAGCGGAGCCACGGGGTTCCAGCGCAAAATCTTCCAGTTCACATGCAAATCAGTGGCGCTTTGGCATTACAGAACTGCTCGATAATGGCATACCTCCTGAATCATTGCTTCGATGTAGGGCAAATACGGGCGGTCGCTGAAGCCAGGCAGGCGTGTGGGCCCGACGACTTTCATTAGCTCCGCGTGCGCTCGTTCTTGGACTTGGGGATAGAGGGACATGGCAACGAAGAAAGACGCCATTGCGCTCAAAGTCTGAAAATCAAGATTCGACCCATTAGGTGTGGTTTTCTAGCGGAGGATTCTCACAGTATCTGCCCCAGCTTTCATCGTGATCAATAAGCGAACAACTCGAAGATATCGGAGGGTCATACCTCCATAGACGGCCACGGAAGTCCATTTGTAAATCGACTCCTCTTCTGGTGTGGGCTTGGGGTTTCTTTCGACCAGCCTTTGTGTGAAAGACGGCTTCGCGGTACCGTTCCTCTGTTTCAAAAGTCAGTAGCGGTTGAGCGCATATCTTGCGTAAATCATTCTACTGACCACTTGCACTTTGATCTTCTCATACGCGTCGTCCCGAAGCGCCTCCGATGTTTTACGGAATTCTCTGGCGTCCTGTTTGAAGCGTATGCCCGTCCATTCAGGGATGTATCGCACTGCGATGGTTGGTGAATTTGGCTTAAAGAACGTGTGGACAAGTTCCGAATTGAGTTAAACGTACTTACTTATAGGGAAAACGTCACAGAGATAAGCTCCCGGAAAAGTACCTCGAGCAAACTCGTTGTTGGCCTGCACGGCGAGCTTCATCATCGGATCGTCTCTGTCAGTCACAGTATATGCGTGCGAGATCTCAAAGATGATGCTGGCGACGAGACTGCAAGCGAAAGCCTAAGGTCAGTTTTTTCTTTGGTTTTGTGGCGTTCGGTAGAGGAAGAACTCACTGCTCGATGTGCTCCGCGTACTCTTTTGGAGTTTGGTTCATCCGCCGTAGGTACTCAAGGGTCTTTTCCTCCTCCATTGCGTGATGTTCCCCCAACGCGATGGGCGCCAGGGCTTCCTTCAACAATTTACGGTGCTCTCGGTGGCGAGCGCCGTATGCACACATCGGTACGATGTCTTTCCATCCCACACTGATCGAACATTCAAAATTGGTAGTTAGATTCGGGGTAAGTTTAATAAATACGAAAAATTGAAATCGACTCACAGTTCGCCGGCGAAATACAAAAGAGGCCGATCTGAACATATCGCGCTTCGTCGATCGAGCAGGTCAAGAATCGCCGTCTCGGAGCTGAGAATGACTATATGCAGTCGGAAGGCGGAGACGTGCACGATGTCGCCTGGAGATCATTTCAATGAATACGAAATTGAAAGTCTCTCATACGCACCGTATTGCTTTGCCCAAGAGTGGTACGTTAGCCATTCTTTTTCAACCGGCAGCTGCAAGACGTTTCCGATAATGGGGATCCCCGACGGACCGGGTGGAAAGGGCGCTTTTCGTTGGCGGCGAACAATGAACAAGCACAGTGACAGTAGGCTGAGTCCAAGAAGCAGAGACGTGGCCATGGTGGGTGGCAATTGCAAGATCATGGCGGATGCTACACTGAGGGTGGCTCATCCGCGTCGTTTTTAAAGCGTCAGTCAGCGAGGACTTTAGACGGCGAATCCATGCGCGAATCCATCAAGACTCAAGATGACAACCAGCAACACGAAAGCAAATATGGGAAGGTAGATCGTCGGTTCATGTAACTACCTATCCTGAGCCCCTTGTACGCTTCTATTACACGCCGAACTCCCTAGCACGTTCAACTCTAGCATGGGGTTCGAAGGCTCGCAAAGGTAATCATGCTGTCTCGCGGGACATGATGCGGGGGGCATGGCCTTGTACAGACAAATACTTAGGCTGTCCGTTCAAGTTCACTCCTTCTTAGCAGCGAGCGCTGGGAATTAATCGGACGACTCTGGACGGTGCTGGGAACTCTCTCGATTATAAAAAGAGCCGCAACACAATTGATTCTATCCCTTCCGATAAAATACACGGTATCACTCTCGAAGGGGGAAGGAATCAGCCAACTATTAGCTGATGATCGGATTCAGATTCTCGCTCCCAGTAAATTCAACTTGACCTCGAACGTGTCACTGCGAATCGCGTCAAGCACGCAATAGAAGGGTGGGTACTGGGAGAGGTGGAGGATACTGATTCTGCCGAGATCATCAATGTCCTTCATGAATCACAGGCTTGGGACTTCGCCGCGATTTGTTTACTGTCTGAACCGTGGGAACTCAGCCAGAATAGCGGGTCAATGCGGGCAAGCCTTACGTAATTGGCTTCCAATCATTACACGTGTACATAACGCCAGCTCTCTTCCTTCCCTCCATGCACTCGTCGCTCGCGCGCCGCCAGCTCAACGGCCTAGTGCCGCCCAAAATTGCAACCCCTCGCCTTGTCGTATGTCTACCTTCACCTTTCCTCGCATTTCTCCGGTTAAATTCATTGCTCTCCTCGCCGTTAGTCTGGAAACTCCGGAGGCGGACTAGACCCCCTCGTCGACTTCTACTCTAAACTCCCCAAAGGACGCGCACCCTCGCGCTTTGGAGGCATCAAGGGGCGCTTTTTCGCCGGCAAAAACGCCTCTGCTGGCCCCGCGCTTGCGATTATTGGTGGAATTTTCCTGATCGGATACACTTTGGATTACCAGCGTGCGTGTTTAAATCTCTGCTTTTCTATCCGATATATTGACTATCTTATGATATGTAGTGCATTTGAAGCATCACAAGAACAATGCGCACTAGAATGGTCGTCCTTCGAGAGTGATACTGTGTATTTTATCGGAAGGCATAGAATCAATTGCGTCGCGCTCATTTTAGCGTCGAGAGAGTTTCCCTTACACCGTTCTGCCGCTATCTACGACATCTTGTCGATCTATTGAGCGTCGAGGTAGAGGGAAAGCGACTGGCAGTACTCATGTAGCAATCACAACTCGTACAGTCGCCCACCAAGCAGCCGTCGGAAAAATTCAAACCCGCCCCGCCCGCCTGACAGCTTCGAGCAGTAACAGCCTGCATACGCAATTCCGTCGTCCTTCAAAAGAGGGGAAACATGTCCCCAGTCTAGTGCGTGTTAGTGTTGCTGTTCGAGTCGCGGAAATCTGAGTTCCGGATTGTCCTAAGAAAATGTTTTTGTCCTCCGTTGTCTTTGCGGCGCAGAGCAATTTCCAATTGAATCTGGGCACTTTGGTTAGCGTCGCAAAAATGTCGAGACATGACTTGAGATTGTGCCAACCTCCAGCTGGATTTTCAGTCTCCGGGCGTCGGCGGTGCAACGCATGATGGCAAAAGGTAGTCCGCGAACGAGCGCATTCAGTTGGCCACAGGAAGAGACTGATGCGCAAAGGCTTTGCTCCCTTAGCTGCGAAGCAATGTTCTGCAACCTGACATATTTTGAATGTCAATCCACAACCCGGACTAATACATATCCATCGACACTCACGTTGAAAGCTCGCCAATGATGTCGTGTTCTGACTCGTGAAGGAGACCAAGTTCAACCGATGAGAAATATATCCACTCTGCATCGCACATGACACATTGCAGTTTGTGTGTCACTTTTGCGAGGGCGATGCGGCGAAATAAGGTAGAACTGTAGAAAACTTTTGTGTAGTAGTGGTGGTTCACTCGATCGTAGGGTAATAATTCTGTATCTCTATTCGACGAAATACTGGGGGTATAGTATACCCGTAAGAACAATGTAATATACAACTATAAATAAGAGTAGGTAAGAACAATAAGATACTAGCGACAATGGACAAGAGTCCCATTGTTCAACCTTCGGGCTGTGCGTATCCACGCTACGAGCCTGTGCGTAACCTGTGCGTATCCGTAACCAAGTGCCACAAGCCTGTGCACCTTGATACGGCTTGATTCCTTCCAACACTCCCCCTCAAGCCGGAATTAATCCCAATGCTTGAATTAGCGGTTTGAACTTGAAAGCGGCCAGCACCTTTGTGAGTACATCCGCTGTCATCTCGTTTGTCGGGCAGTAAACGACTTGGAGGGTGCCATTCTCGATTTGCTCGCGAATAAAGTGGTAACGAATGTCTATATGCTTGGTGCGAGCGTGAATCTGTCCGAGTTCAGCATGCGCGAGCGAAATAGCAGATTGGTTGTCGTTGTAGATGAGGAAGGGAAAAGTTATGGGGCCGAAGAGTTCCGCCATGAAGTAACGGAACCAAATCGCCTCTTTCGAAGTGTAGGTGATGGCAATATATTCAGCCTCGGTAGTGGATAGTGAGACGATCTCCTGTTGTTTCGATGACCATGAAACCGCGGCGCCGTTTAAGATAAATGCATATCCCGATATGGCTTTACGATTCTCAAGTGACATTCCATCGGCGTCAGCAAAGATCTCCATTCCAAGTGCACTATCCGATGCGCTGTAGGTGAGTGCGTGGGTGCGTGTTCCCTTCAGATATTGTAGAACACGTTTCGCAGCGGTCCAGTGAGGGATTCCGGGATTGTCGATAAAGCGTGATAAGACACAGACTGCAAACGCCAAGTCTGGTCGAGTAGCCGTAGCTAGCCATACAAGTCCCCCAATTAATTCGCGATAGGGTGTGCCCTTCATTGCTGCGATTTCGGTAGGAGTTGATGGACATTGATCACAGTTAAGTTGAACCGTGGGATCGAGAGGTACGGTGACTGATTTGCAATCAGCCATGTTGAATTCCGTAGCAATGAATCGATGTATGTTGTCTGCGACAATGCCAGTGTGCCTTTCTCCCTGTCCCTTCGAACTTCCATCCCCAACAACCAACTAATAGCTCCCAATTTCGTAATTTTGAATAAATTCCCAATTTCCTCCTGAATCTCGTCGATTAATGCGGGCGAAGTCCCGGTGATTGTGCTATCATCAATGTGTATAGCCATTAAAATGATGTCGTTGCCTCGAACCGCGCGGTAGACGGCGTAGTCGGAATGTAGAGGGTAAATGCCGAGTGTAGCGAGAGCTGAAGTCAACTTCTCGTACCACTTGCGGCTTGCTTGTTTCAATCCGTAGATTGTACGTTGGAGTCGGACAACCTCTCCATTGTTGCCGTTAGAGTAGTGTGGAGCCTGCTCCATATATATCTCTTCATCGGCAGTGAATTCTCCGTTCAGAAATGCGGCGGAATAATCAAAGACTTTAATGTCCCAGTTAAACCGTGTCGCAATAGATAGAAGTGTGCGGAGTGAAGATAATTTTGCCGTGGGTGAAAAGGTCTCGAAGTAATCCACTCCTTGAACCTGAGTGAATCCCCGAGCAACGAGTCGAGCTTTGTACTTGTCGATCTCGCCGTTTGCTTTACGTTTGATCCGCAGTGCCATTTGGATCCCACAACATTCGGTCCGTGGGCCTGGGAACCAAGCTGTCGCCGAATGTGTTCGTCTTCTTCATCGCCTCCATCTCCACGTCCATTGCTGCCTTAAACAGCGGCCAATCCTCTCTTTTCATTGCTTCTTCAACCGTAGGTGAGTCCGATAATTCTCCTATTCCTGCATATGCGTACTCCATCCCGATTCCCGTCAGGTATGAGTCGTCGTCTCCAGCGTCCGCAAGGTGAGCTCCACGTCGTGTGCGAGTCCCTTCAATGATGTTCTTTGGATCTATGTTACTTGAATATCTCGAGGTGCAATTCTTGATTCTTCTGTATTTTCCGGTGGGGTGGAAGGAGGTGTAGTGAGCGGAGAAGGTGGAGTTATTGAGCGGGGAGGTGCTTGCGCAACACTAGGTGTGTGCTGGATGATTTCTGATTTTTCTTCGACTCTAATATTCGCTTTCTCCCCCTCATTCAGCACTCTATAAATTCCTCCACTTCTTTTAACCTCAGGGAACTTTACGCTGCGCTCAACGCGAATTGAGCGATTGTCTGGGTAGTAAATGCGATGCCCGTCGATGCTCTCAGGTCCAGTCCGACCCATCTGCCCTCACGAGCTCGCCCTTCCAGCTTTCCTCCATTTTCAACATGTACCGCAACTTTGCAACCCCATTCGTGAATGTGCCGCAAGTCCGGTTTCGTCCCGTAAAATGCCTCCTAAGGCGTTCGACCTCCTAATGCTTTTGTAGATGTTCTATTCTTCAACCATACTGCATGCTTTAATGCTTCTCCCCATAGATTTGACGGTAATTTTGCGGTGTGCAACAATGCACGAACTTTCTCAAGTAACGTTCGATTGAGTCTCTCGGCAACTCCGTTGTGCTCGGGGGTATCGGTGAACGGTTAGGCGGCGTTGGATACCTCTCTTGGCAAGGTATTTATCGAATTTATGACTCTTGTACTCGCCGCCGTTGTCAGAATGAAGAACTTTAATTTTATCCCCCGTTCCGTCTCCCATCTCGCATCAACATCCTCAAAAGCATCCTGTGTCTCGTCCTTTGTATGCATCAAGACAGCCACTGTATAGCGCGAAGCTTCGTCCGTAAACGAGCTATAATATCGCTTGTGTTGCGGGGTCTCGACCGTGGCCGGTCCCCACACATCCGTGTGTACCTCGTCGCCGGCGTTCCCTGCCGCCGCGCGCTCCTGTTGATTTCGAAATCGATTTCCGAGTCATCCTGCTGTGCAGGCATGACTTGCATTCCTCTTCTGCAGTAGGTCCACTCTCTTCAAGCTCAATCCCGTCCACCAATTTATTCTTGACTAACTTCTCAGCGGTTTCGACGGGAATGTGTCCCAAGAGCGATGAAGCTCATCAGGAGTTGTAACGAGCGGCCCATCCGAAGCTGCATTCGCATATACGCCTGTGACCGGCACTGCAACAGTATAGAGTCCGCGCACGAGCGGGATCGCGCCAATAGGTTGGTGTTTGGCGTCAAATATTCGGCACTCGTTTTCGCGAAATTGAACTGCGTAGCCGGCACGTGCAATGCGCCCGATGGATATAAGTGTGGGGCCGAGTTTAGGTACGTGCAAGACGTCCTTCACGAGGACTCTTGTCGACCGCGGTCGGTCCATTTGGAACCTGTACGTGCATGTCTCCCATTCCAACGGCGTCCAATCGCTGATTATTCGCTACATTGATTCCTCGCCGGGTAATGGTCCGATAATTCGTTAAACGGTGTCGTGAGGGTGTCATATGGATTGATGCGCCCGAGTCGTAAACATCGAGCGCTTCGGTGGGGGCAGTGGCATATGCGGCTTCAGAGGTGAGTGATGTCTTCACCGAGTGTTCATCAATCCCATTGTCTCTGACATCGTCAGCATCTTCTTCGTCGCTGTCTGACGCGTCCAGTAATTCTGGTAAGTCCGCAAATTCGTCCTCCTCCTCCTCTTCATCCATCTCATCAAATTCTATTTCGTCCTCCAACCCGTCCGTCACCGCCATCCATGCGGCATCAAAGTCGCGCTCTGTCTTGGCGCTATTCGCTTGGCTTCGACCCTTCCTATGCGGGTTCTGCCCTTCTCTTCCTCCTCCTTTAGCCCAACATTCCTTCGCCATATGTCCCTTCTTGTGACAATTGTAGCATTCCACCATCTTCTTCGACTTAAACTTGCCGCCATTCCCGTAGAATGCAGCTTCTTTCTCGCCCTTCAATGTAGGTTTAGCCGCTTTCCTGTCAGCTTCATCACTGATGCCTTGAAGCACAGTGTCGGGATCGAGTGTTTTGCCAAGAAGTGTGGCGGCACCCGTAAGTGCCGAAAGGTATGTTTCATAGGACGCGGGGAGCGATCCTAAGACGATTGCGACGAAATTGTCGTCTCCTGGGTCGGCGCTCATCGCTACGAGCTCCGCTCGGATCGTCCTTAATTTATCTAGGTGCGCCTTTACATCGCCACCTTCTGCACAACGCTCGTCTTGGAGCTTGCGCCTCAAATCCACCGTAACCATCTTTGACTTCTTCTCATATTCATCCTTAACCTTTGTCCACATCCCCTTCGCCGTTGCTTCCCCTTTAACCTTTAAGAACAACGAATCTGGCAACACCGTAGCAAGTCCTTGCTTGATGATAGCCTGCTCCGATCTCCAGATCCGTCGATGTGCAAGGTACACGTCATTTGCTTTGATTTCGTCTGCCGTTGGTGCTTTTGGGTCAATGAATACCGGGGCATCCGGTGCGGCGGCGATAAGCTCGAAGTGCTCGCTGAGTCCGGCGGCGTCGAGCGCAAACAAGAAGCGGTCTCGAAAGAAGACCCAGTTTGTGCCGTCGGATTTACAAGCGGGGAGTTTAGCGAAGTACTCGCCGAGTTTAGCGGTAGAAGAGAACGTGTTTGTAGACATTTTCTTGTGTGTGTGATTTTGTTATGGTATTCGTTTAAGGTTTAAAGCGCGGGGGCCAATAACCTGTAGAAAACTTTTGTGTAGTAGTGGTGGTTCACTCGATCGTAGGGTAATAATTCTGTATCTCTATTCGACGAAATACTGGGGGTATATATACCCGTAAGAACAATGTAATATACAACTATAAATAAGAGTAGGTAAGAACAATAAGATACTAGCGAAAATGGACAAGAGTCCCATTGTTCAACCTTCGGCTGTGCGTATCCACGCTACGAGCCTGTGCGTAACCTGTGCGTTGAAACGGTGCGTGTAGGTGTAGGCGTGAAATATACCGAAATATAAAATCACTAAATCTAATCCAATACGACGTGTGTGTGTGTGTGTGTTCGGGGTGGCGGGAGCACGTATCGTCCCTCAGAATACTTGTGCAAGCTTCAATTAATCAAGGTCGCTACGTTTGAGCGGGACGAACTACTAGATTGTCTAGCGAGAACGTAGCGGGCAAAACGATTCGCAGCGGGAGAAGCGAAGAGTCACTCTTTCTGAGACTTCGAAATGAGAAATTCTGAGTCTAGCGGGGAGGGTCTCCGTGCCAATAGAAAAGCGTCGCCCGGTAGTGGATCGTCAACCGGGAAGAAGCTTTCTGGATGACAACCGGCGGGCAGAAGGCGCGGCTCAGCGGGACGGGGTTCTTATTCAACTGGCGCGGCTCTGGCGAGGAGCGGGGCTCTTACGTCGATGGCGCGGACACTAACAGTGGCCGGGGCACTTACACCACTACGCGGCGGCGAGCTCGAACGGGGGTCTTTGAATACCGCGGAACGGCAGGGCACACGGGGCGTCGACGGCGCGGAATCAAGCACGAACGGGGGTCTTGGTTATACCGCGGAACTGCAAGAGACGGGGCTTCGTATTTCAGGAGGGCGCGGGCTCAAAGGCTGGCGGGGCTCTCAAAGTTCTGGCGGCTCGGTATGCCACAAGTCTTTCCGTATCACTCGAGTCTCTCTCAGATATCAAGTCTAGTCTCTTTCAAAGCTTCAATTCAAATTCTAGAGTCCGCTACAAACTGCCCTTGTCTACGGGTAGGTAATTGACTGAGTAACAAAAAGTACACCGGGAGATTAAATACATGCAGCGGGAGCAGAAACAACCAAATAAAATCATGATGAGAGACTGTCCAAGTTTGATGCCGCGCCCGCTGGGAACCAATGGTATATTCAGGATTGCGAGTCGTGAGTGAAAAGGCTGCCTCCCGGAGAAAGTCCATGCGGGCGGGTGGGTATTGCGCCTTATTGCAGTGCAATGGCGTGCTGGTTGCCATGTCCCCGGGAGGGGACACGAAATTCCTCCTTCATAATATGGTCTCACCGCTGGTCGAGTTGAAGTCGAAAAGGCTTCCCGCTGAGTAGTTAGTCAACGGCTCGACAGCGGTCAAGTTCGTCTCTTCTTCCATATTCAGAACAGTATAAGTCCCAGGGAAAATAGGGAGAGCCGAGCCGCGTTAGCGGCTCGCCACTCGCCGTTCGGGTTGTCCGCAATCAGCGGGAAATGCCCCCGGCAACTCGCCATGTCCTTCTCATCATTCTGACAGAGCCGCTGGCTGGATAGCCGCTGGCTCCGCGGTGCTCCCGCTGGCAGTCGGTTAAGTCCCGGCTGTCCGTAATCAGCCGGCATGCTCGGTTAGGGCCTGCCGGTGATCCTGTTCGTCGGTAGAGTAGTGGCCGTCCTGAGTTCGAAGTTGAACTCAGTATGGTCCCCCGCTAGATCTTCTTCATGTTGGTCGGCGGGTGAGCGCCTAACCTCAGGGAGGTCGGTAGTTCCTCTTAGTCGCCTCCAGCACCTCGAGATAGTAGTTTCCCACCAAGTCCCTTGGCCCGGCAGTTTAGAAATAGTCAGCGGCAGAGTCTCGCACCCATGTTTAGGGAAACGTCGCTAAGCCGCTGCTACCCGTTGGTGTCCCGCCAGCTTGTCGGCTATCCACAGCAATAAGATACTGCCCGCGAGGACGGGCATATCTTCTATTATCCTAACCTCACTTCTCCCGCTGATAGACCTCGAAAATCGATAAATTCTGGGCATTTCATGCCTAGCTGCTGGGCGGCCCTATCATCTCCCCCTTTCTAGATTTCAACTCTCCCGAGTTGACGACTTGGGATCGCCCGCTAGAGATCTGATCCATCTTCCCGGGGAAGGGGACTTCAAGACAAGCTTCTGTCTTGGAATAATTTTAGATAACGAGCGGGCCGCCAGTGAGGCCCGGTTCCCGCTCGTCCCCTTTGGCATTTCACGAGAGAAAACCTTAACGAAGGACTCGTGGCGACCTAATTTTAGATTCCCACTCTACTTCCGTTGACAGCTTCTCGCCTTAACTTCTCGCCGCGGCCGGCGATGCCGTCATTTTCATTATGAGGCGTCACCCTTGCCTATTTCGGAAGTACATCAATTTGAGAAGCACTAGGGTCGAACTCTAACCCTGCGCTCTCTAAGGCCGTTGTATGTGGTCGCAATCTGGAATGTTTTGGATCAAAGAAGCCGCAGCGACCCCCCGCTTCTCCATTCAAATGTTTCTCATGAAAATTTTCCAGAGAATCCCATCAAACATTCAAACTCCGACCTCGAGAGGTATAAAGAGTCGAGAGGATTTCGGTAGGTTCCCCACCGATTCCCCAACTTGGGCACCCCCTTGACTCGCTCCCTCTGGCCCTTCTTTCTATCTTTTCACCCGGCGACCGATCTTGAGCGCATTGCGCTGGGGATCATCTCTCTCCTGCCCGCTTATCTCGTGACGCCTCACCCGCGAGATGGCATCTGACAAAAACACCCCCCGGCAGCGCCAGTCTGCCTCAGTCGCCCGCTCAGCTTCTCGTGCCTCCAAAGTTTCTACCCGGGCAGCTTCGCCTGCCGCCTCGACGCCCGTTCCCAAGAAGGTTCCGGCTGCTGCATCGTCGGCGGCTCCGCCTTCCGAGCCACCCACCGGCCAACCATCTCGTATCAACCTTAGCGACCGCATCGATTTTTGGTCGGGCTGGCGCGGCAAATCCGACAAGTTCGAGAACGCCAAAAAGCTCATCACTCCCGGCGCCTTGGACTCGACCCCGACCGCCGAGGTCAGGAAACTCATTCAAGACCTCCACGAGGAGCTGGTGGGTCTTCCTTCGCCCGCTTACGCGACTTTTCACTGATTAGCGGCTAGGGCATTCACCGGGCCAGTCTCAACTTTGCCAAGGGCGGCGAAGACAAGGTCCCCCCGATGGCCATCGCCCTTAGTTACTACCTCGGACGGCAGCTCAGGAGGGTCGACCCGCAGCACCACTTCCCAGAGCTTTGGGGATTGGCCATCGGCAAGAAGGCCATGGAGGATCTCAAGGTGGGTCCCCCAATTCTTCTATCAATCTCCAGAACTGACTAATGCTGTCCTTTTCTAGCTTAAGGTCCCCAAGGAGCCCACGGCTAGCGTCGCAAGCTTCCAGATCCCGGAGCGCCCGCCCCCGCTGAAGCCTGAGGACTTTAGACCCCCCAAGGCAACCTCGGTAAGCCATTCCTCCCCGCTAGCAGACTTCGACTCGAGCTCACGACCGTTAGTCCACCTCGGCTGCAGCGAGGCAGTTGTCGAAGGCCGACGACGACAAGCCCAAGGCCCGTGCCAAAGCCGCTGGCGGTTCGTCGAAGTCGGGCAAGAGCGGCGGCAAGCCTGCTGCCGACTCCGAGCAGCCCGATGAGTCGGCCTCCGTGCCCAAGGTAAGGATTCGTTCTTTCTCAGTCTTTCTTCAACTGATTTCCCTCTAATTTTACAGGAAGAAGACACCCCCCGGGAGAGGAAGGCCCTCCCTAAGTTCAAGAAGAAGGTAAATTCATCTTTCCTGCCTCGATTCCAGCGGCTGATACTTCATCCTAGACAGACTCATCCACCGCCGAAGACCCCAGCCGGGTCACCGTCATCAAACGCAAGATCGCGGTGCCCGCTGACTCGCCCCTGGCCGCTGCAAGCGGGTCAAAACGCAAGGCGTCAGCCACCGCCGAAACTTCGCCGGCGAAGAAAGTCAAGGAGGAGAAGGGCAAACCGCCCGTTCGTCAGGAGGTAGTAGTTACTCGTTGTTGCCCCAAGTGTAAGGCGGATATAGAGTTAACTATAAATTTTTCCTAGACTCCCCCGATCGAATACGTCTCCGAATCCGAGGTCAAGGCTTCGAAGAAGCCCATCGTTCGTAAGAGAACTTCTTAATTCTCAAGTACGAACTCCCGCTGAATTCTTCGTTCATAGTCATCACCAAACCCCCGCCGGCGGGAAAGGCCTCTACTTCAAAGCCAACCCCCCGCCACCCTCAAGAGGATGTATCGATTGACGAGGGTACCGTCGATGACCAACGTTGTGGCCGACATGGCCTATCGCATGATCATCCGCAACCTCGGTATCAACCCGGTGAGTCTTGGTTCAAATTTCTTTAAGTTCATCTCGCCCGGCATGAGCCTGACTAATTTTTCTTTAGAACCCGCCGACCACTAAGAAGGCTAAAGGAGAGGGCTTTGTTATCCCCAACAAAGAGCTCCTCAAGAAATTTCTTTCCGCCTACCCGAACGCCGCTGCGCGCAGGGAGCTCCCGATCGACCCAGATCGGGGGCTGTTCGCCCGAAGCTCTGACGCCTTCGTGACCACCCTCGAGCTTTTCCTCGCTCAGGTAAGTACCTCAGCGGCTGGTTGATTCTTTTATCTAATATATGTTCTTCCCTAAGTACGGTCCCCGGTGCATTCGCTGCATTCACAACGGGTCGGAGTGCGACGTCTCCGCCTTCCCCGCTGAGTGCTCAGCCTGCGCCAGCTCTAAGTCCAAGAAAGACTGCACTTTCTTGGCCACCGGCGAGGAACTGAGCCTCATGGGCACCGAGCTTAAGGAATGGACCTTCATGACCCGCCCGGGTAAGGACTAAATATTTTCTATCTTCCCCCCCGCTGACCATTACTTTTTGCAGAGTGGTACGACCTCAACGAGGACGTGAACGCGGCCAGTGCGACTGTCTTCGCGATTCAAAACTCGCTGGAAGGCGCCTACTCCCACCTCCGCAGCAAAATGTTCAAGTTGCTGCACGCAATTCTCACCACCCGCCGGCAGGTCAAGCGTGAAGATTTCGTCGCCCGTTTCGATGGCAAGACGGTCGAGGAGCAGGAGAATCATATGGAGCTCATGCTTCGTATCGCGATGACTCAGGGGATGCACGCCGGCACGGATATCAACGAAATCCGCGCCTGGCAATTCTTCCCGATGGCGCTCCTCGACGAGGCGGACGTCCCGATCTTTGGTACAGCCTATAACTTCTATAAGGCTTACGATGCCAATGATCGGTCCGCGCCTCTCGGTTTCTTCTTAATCCCGTCGGACGAGAAAGACAAGCGGGCGCCTCAATTCATACAGGTCGAGGTAAGCCCTCCCCCTTTCTAAAATCTTATCTATCTTTTTCACTTCTTTCACAGCCGGACGACTGCTACGAAGTCATCTTCCAGGAGAACGACGAGGGCGAGAAGATCCCGGTCTCGAAGACTGGCCCCAACGGCTCGATCGTTAGGGCTCGCGCTCACAAAGACGGCGACGGCCCGCTGGAACTCGACCCATTGGACTTCGATGGACACCCGCAGCCCTACAGCGCGAAACACCAGAACGTGCCGGGCTTCTTCCGTCAGCTATACGCCCGAGGGACGTTCATCGAGGTGCCCGACAAGGAAGTCAAACCTCCCCGCCGCCGCAAGGCTAGTTCCACCAAGAAGTCGAAAGTCAAGTCCGACCCGGTGGTTCACGACGACGAGACTGACGCGCCCAACGACGAGTTCCAGCCGCCGCCTTCTCCTACTGAGGAGGAGTCAGCCGATGAGGGACCAGTCGACGGTCAGTCCTTTTTCCAATTCTCTCTATCATAATTCTTGCTAAGTCAATTTGGCCCGCTTCTAGACATGGATCTCGGATCCCGCCCGCCGACGCCTGAGCCGCGGTCCCACTCGAAAGGCAAGGGTCGTGCCGTCGAGCCGTTGGTCGAGGAGTACGCGAGCGAAGCGGAAGCGGCCGAGGTGGGTGCACCAATGTTGGAGCGAGACTTCCTGGCTGAAGCTTTCGCTTTCGAGGAGGTGTCTAGCGAAGAAGAGTCGGGTGAAGAGGACAGCGAGGACGAAGTAGCCGGCAGCGTCCAGGAGCAGCTCGACGACGAAGACGCGGACGCTATGTCCGTCGAGGCCGGGGAAGTTGCAGATGTCGACGCAGTGGGAGAGCCGGACAATACTGTCCTTGCCTCCCCCTTCGACTTTGACAACTCGGACTGGGCGTGAGCCGGTGAGTTCATTCCTACTCCTTCTACTTCTCTTCCTGACTTTCTTTCTAGTTTTTCCTCGTGGGCGGGCGGGCGGCAAGTAAGCAACTTTGCTCTATCTCCCCGCTGACCCCGACTCCCACTAACTTCTTTCCAGAAATATTGTTCTGTATTCATAATCGCGGGGGCCGAGCGGCCCCCAAATATCAACAAAAGCTACGGGTGCGGGTCCCATAATCCCGTTTCTTGCGAAGGGTCTGGCCTGGTGGAATTCCACCCGCCAAGACCCACCAAATAAAAATTAAATGCCCCAAGTAGTTTCGCATCGTGTACCGGCCAAAGAGCCGATGAAAATTAAAAGCTTTTACGATGCCCTCTCTCGTGTGAAAATCTTAAGTCCTTTCTAAGTTCCAAAGCCCGAGTTCCCGGCTAGAGCCTCTAAGTGTCTTGTAAGAGTCTGAAGTGGGGAATTCCAAATAAGTGCTGCGCCTGTCGGCTGAGCACGGCTTGGAGAGCGAACTGAACACTCGAACTTTCGAGTTTTTCAACATGCCGAGCGGCAACGGTGCTTATCACCGGGATCATCAGATAGCGGGATTGCCCGCGGCATCTCATCCAGCTGTCAGCGGCTGTCCTCGGACTCCACCGGGTGACTAGTCCCTCATTTCTCCCGCTAGCCTCGTAAGAGGGATAACGTAGAGTAGAATCGGCCCGGCGGCTCGAGTTACCCGCTACCGTACTTGTAGTCGATAGGGGTAGATAGCCAATCAAACCATCTTTTTCTTTCCATTGCCATGCCTCAGCCCGTAGGTGAAGTCTTAGTCGACTATCATTCCTTCCCAGTGGTCAGTCAAGACTTCATGCGCAAGATTTATACTGTGGTAGGCCGTCCTCAACACATTTCTGTGCCAAGCCCAACCAGCCGCTAGCCGAATCTCGTTTGTACGCCTTGTAGTGACGCCGGCGAAGACTGTGAATTCCTTCACTGGGGCTCGAAGTGCACTCGGTGCCGGGAGGCAAAGGTCCCCAAGTGTCTGTTCACCGGGGTGGATTGGTTCAAGTTTACCTATCCTTCTTCGACCTTTCCGACACTTTTCGTCTATCGCAGCGGTAAGTCTAGCCGCTTTTTAAATTCTCGTCTTTCTTATGCTATTCAGGCGGCACTTTATACGACCTTGCATTCCTCGAACTCTGGTACCACCTACGCCTCGGTGGCTTAAGCCGTGATATGTTCATAGGCTCGGTGGACGGTGAGCCCGCTGACTTTTTACGTCGGCGGGAGGAATTTGCTGGCGACCTTCGTGACTGGGACGTTGCTCACGACCTGTCTCACGCCGCTCACTCCAGTCGGCGGCTGTATTTCTACAACATCCTATCTCGAGTTTTGCGCGAGTGGCGTACCCAGGACTACCCGGTCCATGCCCAATGCGATGTCGACGCAGCTATCTCGCTCCATGATATCAGGCGACGGGACGATAATGCACCGATCGTCGTGCCCTTGACCCAAGGCACGCGCCGCCAGACCTTCGAGCGATAATCCAGGCTAGTAGCTTTTCCCCGTTAGGGTCAAATAAATCTCTTTGCCCGGTCGCAAGCCGTTATCGTGATGTCTGATTCCACCTGAGCCGTTGGTCCGGCAGCCGGTGGTACTCACCCGTCGGCTATAGATTTTACTTATAGCGGCCGGTGCCCAGTGAGTCCTTCGAGCGATGCCCGCCTTTTCTTTGGCAGCGACTTTTTACTCAGAACGCTTTAGGAGCTTCACCGGTCCCTCAGAGTACCAGCTCGTACTTCAGGCTCAGTTTGTGGGTTTTTCGATCTTTCTCGGTGCTCTCCCGCTGACGGGTGCCTTCTCTTAGCCGGAGTACGAGTGCCAGTGCTGCCTCAAGAACTACCGCCATTGCATCTGGATTCAGTGGGGTGAAGCCTGCCTCAGCTGCATGTTCATAGGTCGCGCCGCCTTGTGCTGCTACACTAAGAAGTCCGTCTGGCAGGCCGAGAACAGCCGTCGCCGCGACACTCTTCTAGCCTCTCAGCCAGGCAAGTCTGCTTTCTCTCTTTCTACCTCTCGGCGGGGCCTTAGTGGATTTTAGCTCCCTCCGCCGGGCGGATCGCTCAGTTTGATTGGTACGCCAGGGCTGCCGCTGCCCGATTCGACGAGAAGTTGTACATTGATGTGCGTACTTGCACCATCCTCGCCGCCAGGTCCATGCTCGGCACCCTTGGGTTTGGCCAGCTACGCTTCTTGTATCGGCTGTGGTTTGACGCGAAGGGGGCGGGCATGCGAAAGGAAATTGTAGATCTCCTCCGGGATAGGTTAGACGCTGTAGCTCTCCAGTCCGGCGCAAGGCTCCCGCCCGTTATGTTCATCGGGCCGTAAGCGTAGTAGGAAATATATTCCCACTGTCAAACGAACTTGCATCTTTAAAACTCTGTTTCAAGCTGCCCGATTAGGAAGGCTTCTTAGAAACCAAAGCTTCCTCGTGTTTTTCGCTCAGCGAGAGCTCAGCACCTCGTTGGATATTCCACATGTATTGCGGATCTTCCGGGAGCGTCGGGTGCAATGAGTCCCACTGTCGATCTCTATGTTTTTGGGTCTCCCGCCAGGTCTCAGAGGGGTATTTAAGCTGGCGGGAAGGTCCCATTTGCTTCAGTCGTCTACTCATGTCTTTGCTGGAAAATCCACTCTTTCCAAATGACCCCGTCGGCCCGCTCAGGGGAGTACTATGTACGTTCCTGAACATTTTGCCTCGGGTAGTTCCTCATCATTCGGCAGCCCGGCCGGGTATGCTCTGCGTGCCTCAACGCCCGTTCTCATTGCGAGTTTACTGAGTGGGGAGCACCGTGTACCCGCTGTTTCTTGCTGAAGCACAACTGCTCGTACACTCAGACCGCTGAGCTGGCCGATGAAATAGCTGCCCGCCGGCACCGTTTCAAAGAGGGTCCCGATCGTAAGTGACGACTTCTTTCTTATCTGTTGCGCCACAACTGATCCCCCGCTCGCTTCTAGCGGCTACGAAGGAACAGCTTGCTGCTTGGGACGTCGTTCACGAGGGGACCCTGGCGCAGTTCCCATTCTGGCAACAATACCATGCTGTAATCGTTGGTCGAAACATCGCAGAGGCAACCCAACGGCTGTCTTTTTACTTCGAGGCCCGCCAGGTTTTCCATCTTCTGCAAGAGGCCAAAACGGCTAATCTCCCGGCTGCGTATGTTGCTGTTATCCGCGAGCGGTTAGACGTTCTCGCAAATAATCTTTTCCTGGAACTTCCGGCTAGGATGCGGGCAGTGTAGATACAGGCACATGTACTTTCGGATAGTTCGTTCCGATAACACACGCTCCCGCCCCATGTGAGGCCTTGGAAACATTTATTTCTTGGTAAAGATGTGCCCGCTGCCCTCAAATGACGTGCTAGGTGACCCACCTCTCCCCCTTTCAGAAATCTCAACTGTCCTCAGTTGATCGATCAGAGGAAATTCAGGTCCCCCGGCAGCAAATTTTCGTGCCACGGAACGATCGGGCGCGTCTGAAATAATTTTCTGCGCCACCGGCGGGTGCATCTACCATAAATGGTAATCCAAGTTCGGCCGTTGTCCATAATTTCGTCCCAATTATCCTTACGGCGTTATATTACGGCCGCTCGAGTATAAGAAGCAGCGGGCGAACGGGTATACTCCCCAGCCTCGTCTACTGTCTTTACTCTGCTTCCTTCAAAAATGTCTCAAAACGATTACAACACCGTCAAAGCCGATTTCCTCAAGGCTATGGACGTTGCCGCCAACCTCGTCAAGTATTCGCCGCCCGAGTCTCGTAAAAACCAGCTCAAGGACGTCGCCGAGATTCTCGTAAGAGCCGCCGGCTACATTGACCAGTCTCGTTTTGTTAACATTATTCTTTCATCCGTAGGCGCGCCTTCCCCCGCTCATGCCTTTCATCTTGGAAGACAAGAGCGCGGTTCTTCGTGAGGCCATCTTCACTTCGCGTGAATATTACCACACCTTGTACGACCCGGATGGTAAACGGGACGTGTCCTTCCCCGCTGGGTACGATGCCCTGCGGCGGATCACCAAGGCCATTCACGAAGACCGTTCCAAGAAGGCGATCCCGCCTGTCTCCACCGTTTCTTCTTCCAAGGGGACCCGGGTCGGTTTCACTAGCTTTTATTGCCGTGCTCGCCATTGACTCACCATCATCCCCCGCTAGAAGAGTACTCGCGGGCGGTCCCAGGGCGAGCCCGAGTCAGAGGACGAGGACGAAGGCACCGTTCGTGCTCCATCGCCCGCTCTCACCACCGTTGGTGCTGACGAGGTTTGTTCTTTCATTCAACAGCTGGCCTGTGTTGAGCTGACGATTGACACTTCTATCATCGCCGTTGGGTGTATGTTCACCCAGATGCTCGTTGACGATGAGCATGTCCCTGCTCCCAAGGCTCCCCCTACCGGTCCCAAGGCTAAGTCAGCCCTGGCGGGCAAGAAGGGTGTGCGCGCTGTAAGTTGCCCGTTATTTCTGCTTTTCAATTTCATTCATTCATTTTATTCTTTCAGCATAGCCCGGCCCCCGCTAAGAAGGGCAAGGGTAACAAGCGCGCCCGCATCGACAGCGTCCCGTTCCACGAGGACTCTTTCCTCACCCACGGTGAGTTTCCCGTTCACTGTCAGTGATTCCTCCCGCTGAGTGTTTTCGTAGCGACGGCTGAGTTTTACGCTTCGGCACCCGCTTCAGGTGCCGTTGTCGACGAGGCCGCTAGCGTCGTTGAGATGGGTACCGAGTTCATGAGCAACCACCTTGCCTTGCGCAAGCGGATGTATTTCATCATGGTCGAGCTGGCGGTCATCCACGAGAACCTTCGTAGCTCTCTGGCCCGGCGCGAGCAGCTCCTCGACGAAGGGGAGAAGATCTCGGCTCGTCTTCGCGACTTCCCCGAGTCCTCCTCTGCCGGCGTCGATGCTCATGTTCCCTGACTCGTTCCTAAAGAGCTCCCCCAGCGGGTCCCCCTTTCTTCAGAATCCTCGGTACTGGCTCAATCGTTTCGGACACCTCACGGCTCATCCTTCTGCTGGCCGCCACACACTCCCCGGGTGCGCAACTTAGTCGCTGCTTACTGGCGGGAGATGCAGACAATCCAATTACTTAAAGACTTCGAATCCCGTTTCAAATTGGTAACGTAGATATCGTAGCAGTAATTCATTTCCGCGCGGCGGCTTTTGTGGCAGAACGAGTCTTTCGTTTGAAAGGCAGCGGCTCATCCGTGTTAGGTTCCTCTTCCTCTTCTTCTTCCTCGGGCAAGGCCTCCTGCAGAGCTGGCTCTTCGTCAGCCGCCCCCGCTGGGGGTCAACCTCACATTCCCGAATTGGAAGTCATCTCCAGAATAACCGTCTTCCTCCTGGACCATCTTTTCTAGCGTCTCGGCCGAGAGGTCGATTAAGTCGTGAATGTCAGCGGGCAGCTTAATAGAGCGCCGCTGCTCGAAGGGGACCACTCTGAACTGAGCAATCTTCGATTGAAAGACAGAGCCGTCCATCTCCGCTACGATATAACTTCCACCTTTCGTACGCCGGATGATAATTACTGGTCCCAGGTATCTGGCAGCCATCTTTGTATTCAGCGATTTCTCAACGGTCGTATTCCTGATGAGCACTAAATCTCCCGGCTCGAAATGGTAATCTTCGATAGTATGTTTATGGGCTATCTCATACCGGCGTAAATTCGCTCGTTTCTCGTCGGTGACCCGTTCTCTCATTTGCTCAACGTGAGTGGAGTGCTTAGCCAAGGCCTGAGCTCGATAGCCGATTAATTCTGCCGTTGAAACGCTGCACTTGAATATATCGGTATGAGATGCAAAGTGCGCAATGGACTAATCCACTACAAAACACACAAACAACTCAACCAACACACACAACACTCCAACACTTATATATGTCTCAACAAGATACACCAAGTGCTTTCCTATTGAGTTCGTGGGGGTCCAATCCGAAATCCGGATGTAGTTCAACTTCGTCTACTGGTCTGAACTGACGCAAAACAAGTTCTTTACTGACTATAGTTTAGAGGAAATCCGTCCGCGGACTTTCCAATGAACAAGGTATATCGGTTTTTAGGATACAAGACTGGGAGAACTCCAACAGTCAGGGCGAATTGAATATATTAGACACCAGCCAATTGCTAGAAATGCCTCGTACACACACTCCTTACAGTGCCACTGCTACTGTAGACCTGAACTTCCAAGCTCTCAGGTACGTTTGACACGCCTTTATATAGCACAAGCTCCAAGGCACTAATCGTATCCCGTCAGGTTACGTGCAGGCAAGTCTGAACACGATGCGTCCGCGGATAGATCGTCTACTCTCTTCGACTTGGGGAGATACTAGTTCACTCTTAAGCACACTTTCACTTCAACTGATTCTGAGTAGTCCGCGGGTTAAGTGGACCAGTCAAACACAACACTGGTAAATGGGGGCGAGCAATGCTCAAACGGGCCAAGTCCTTGGAAGGTTACTGGGTTGGCTATGCCACGACAAAACTCCACAGTCCAAAGTTTCCGCGGGTGAACGCTTCTAGAAACTTAAGTCTTAATTCACACTTGTCTGAACTTCAACAATTCGTTCCTAATGAAGACAAAAACTAGCAAGCAGATAACTCCAATTTAAATGCCTCTACGTCCCTGCCTGAGTACACCCAACGCCGTCAATGACCTGCGCGCGATGAACTAGACAAACGACGAGAAATACATGGTCTTTTATACTAATGCCAAGAAAATACATGATGTAAACAAATCTGAGTCAAGATACAGAAACAATTGAGTTGGGATTGGGTATACGTAGATCTAGCAGCCGTCTGCCGCTCTGAATCGTCACGATCCGTCAGGAAAAGTCATCTATTCTGACCATCTCACGGTTGAATCACTATCGTTGGTCATCCGCGGATGTGTATCACTGTTCCGCTCCGACGTGTCTCCCCGGCATCCATGTAGATCCTCTAAATCATATGGTTGCTCCACTCCGTCTAGACCGTTCTAGATCTCTAGTTCTGTTTCCAGACCATCAGATCACCGTCTAAGACATTCCTATGCTTCAGTGTCAAACTATCTCATCAGCGGCATACAGGAAAGTGCTTCCGTGATGTACATGCCGAGTCCGCGGAGTATGCTCCGTGACATGATGGATGTCCGCAATCACTGTTCCAGATCTGAGGCATCACCCTGCCATCGATCCAACGTCCGGCACCCTTATGTTCAAGGTACATTGGTGCGGCAACTTGTCTGTAAGTCTTCGGCAGGTCCGCGGCGTCTATGTATCTCATAGACCTTTCGTTTGGATACTCCGCGGGCCTTCCTCCGACATTCCGTCTTGCCTTACTACAAGTCCAGACTGCACTTCAACTCAGTCTTCATCTGTTACTCTTGCAATACCCAAAACCTTGGGTTACTCCGTGTGCCGCGGGCCTCTATGATTATCTCCAGTAACGTTACGACCAGCAGCTCGGAGCTCACTCTGATCCTCCTTCAAGTCACCATGAACAGGAGTACTGACTTCCTATTGATAGTCGAGTAAAGCCCTTCAGTGCCATGCGGCTAAATATGGGTATTTGTGCCCGACAAGTCACTACAAAAAGCTAGATAAATACGCGCAAAATTGACCACGCGTATCATCTCCCCTTCACTAAATCTAGACCGTCCTCGGTCTAACCATTTGTAGCCCTCAGGTGTACTAGATATTGAGTGGTCCGCGGACTGACTGCGTCCAGCTAGACGTTCTAATTTTTATAGCGCGCCTACACACATGCACACTTTTTCACCGTCTACTGGTTTTGAATCCGCAAGCAGAATTCAACCAAGTCCGTTGGTCTCAACTTGCGCTCAGCAAAATCTATTTTTAGATAATTGCCTCCGCGGACGTCGATCATTACGTAATTGACACTTTCTGTCTGACTTTTATCAGGACAGGGGGTGTACACTCTGTCTGCACTCCTCCGCTCATTTCTCGGTAGAGTCCCAATTTTTCTTTGGCTAACCCTAACCCTACGCTCGCGATTACTCGCTTGGACCACTCGCTGACCCTCAAAACCCTCAACCCTAGGTCTGGTCCTCCATTTAATCGGTTTTTTACCGACGCAATATAATTGATTTCTTCTATCAAAAAACAAAGTTTTTCAAGGTTCACTGCGGAGAACCTCTTCTAAAACCTTGCTAAAAATAGCGGGCTTCTAGGTTCCCTTATCGAGACTCCGATAAGATCTCAATATATTCGTGGCCGCGGCGTCCAGGACTTCCAGGAAATTTTCCTAAGTCCGCTTCGTCATATATACCTGCGGGGTGCTCCTTGGCGCCCACTTGCTCTTTCCCTCTTACTACCACCACCCACATAAAGTGCTTTGCACTGTGTGGCCGTCTTCTTGGCTGCTTCTTGGTTTCTTGTGCTCCCGTTGTCCGACGCCCACGTCGTTCAACTCCCACCGTCTTCAACCAACTGCTCTCCCTGGCGCTCGTCGTCGGTGGAGATGCCGCCGTCGTCTCCCAAGAAAACCGTTCGCAATCGCGCCGGACCGCCGCCCGCCGTACTCATCTCCAGCACCCCAAGCGCCGCCACCAGCGCCGCCGCCAGCGCCGCCGCCCCGCTCCAGTTCCGGGTTGATACTCGCATGAATCCTCTTCTGTCACCGGCTGGTCTGCGCTTGGCTGCTATGCCTTCATCGTTAGCTGCCTCTGATCCCCGTGCTCCGTTCTGGGCACCATTTGACAACAAACGCTCTCGTGCCTTCCTCGAACTCGAGTACCTGGACCCGGAGGCCTTCTCTCGAAATTCAGTTGAAGCGAGCCAAAAAGTTTGCTCCCATCTTGGTATGTTTCTTTCTGTTCTCATTTCCATATTTTGACTAACCGTGTTGTATTTCTACAGCAAGGTTACCGTGAACGCGAAGAAATCCCCGACGAGGTCGAACTCTTTCTTTGGACAACCGCTCGCCTCCCTCAAGTGCCTTCACGAAGGGCTCGTCTCCTCCAAAATGGAAGCTCCTGAACTCCTCCTCGACGCTTACCGTGCCGGCCGCCCCGCCCTTGCCTTCCGTAAGAAGTACAATATCGACAAAGGCGCGGGACATCGTTTCGCCGGACTTTCGCCTTCCCCACATTCTCAAGGCGCCCGCTCGTGCTAAATTCGTCGCGGACTCCGATGTCGAAGCTGACCTAGGCGCGTCAGTTTCCGTCGTCGAGCCGACGGTGCCCCAGAAACGTCGTCGCGTTGAGGTGGATTCCCCCTCCGCGTGCCGACCCTGCTGCACCGGACCCGCGAATCATCGAGGTGTCGTCCCGCGGTGAAATCACCGATGCTTTGTTTTCCATTCCCGAGGCGGGCGCGCCGACTCCCGCGCTGATGCGCATCCCGCATCATTACGTCACAGACGCCCTTAACCCGCCACTGTATAATCCCGAGGCGCTTCCTTGCACCGAGTGTGCTTTCAACTTCATTACTTGTCCCGGCATCGACCGCTCTACTCGGTCTTCTTCTTGCATTCGCTGCGCGACTCGCAAGGAGAAGTGCTCGTTCAACTGGTCGCCCCGCCGAACTGATGAAGTTCTTCGAGCATATTCGTCCCTATCACAACGTTGCTCCGCATTCTTTGGCTTCCTTTTTGCAGCGCCTATACCAGACGACCGTGGATGCTGAGTACACCGCGCTCCTCCACGCCCGTTCTCTTAGTGCGCAACGTTTGGCTGCCCAAGACGTCGCTGTGACTATTCGCAACTCGGACTCCGCCATGGGTCGCTGCTGCTTTCAACAGCGTTTTTGAAGACTCCTCGGACGGCGATCGCATGCGCGACATCGCGGAAAAGTACTTCAAGAACGTTTTGGAGCAGTCTGCTATTGACGACGCTATAGCGGACCATCCTACTTCAGCTGTGGTTCCTCCGCCTGATGACGCGCCGCCTGGTACTCGTGGGACATATGCTCCCTTGCTCTCCAATCGTATCGTACCCTGCGCCATCGTTTGGCCGTGTTGACTCTTCCCTGGCTCCGGGCACCCTTCCTCGGCCTTTGGCAAATCCCCGACTTTCAGCTGTCGTCGTCGGTCGATTTTTCAAAGGTTGGTCCTTCCAGCGTCCCCTTGTCGCAAGATACTGCCGCGATCTTTGCGTCTGCTCCGTCGGACAAACCTCCGTTTGGTCCAACTGGAGTGGCCATCGCGTCTGACAAGGGAAAGCGCCCGGAGTTCGAAGAGGGCTCCAGCACCGGTGGGATGCAGCTGCGCCGTTCCACGCGCCATCAAGAGTCGGACTCTGATTCGTCGTGAACTATTGGACTATCTTTATTTACATACAATGATCTGCTCGTCATGCTGTAGGCTTCAGCGTTGAAACAAGCCAAAAATATTGTATATATAGTGGTCCCTGGTCGTTTACATAGTTTACCCCATCTTAGGTAGAATTTTCTGTAAACATGTAACGACCCATAAATGCATTAGCGCCCAAGGCGCCCCATTGTTGTACTTGATTCAACCGTGTGAACCTTTTTCCTTATGAGAGATGCCTTAGCGCCCATTTTCGCGCCAACGTTAGCGCCTATTTTAGCGCCTGGGTCTCTCGGACTCCGGTAACTCTTTCCTACCGGCCGATCAACGGATCCATCAAACATGATCCGATCACGGTGATTTCCGCTACTCAACTTTTTCAACCAAGTGCGAATTTCACCAAGTCCTAACCGCTCCTATAATCCAAATTGAGTCATCATATGTCGATCTTCAATTCAAATTATTGGTTTCATAGCAGAAAGACTTCCACTTCTTAACTCTTTGCATGATTCTGCTCCGCGGAGATTCAACTTCAACATTTATTCAAGTGAAGTCTCATTGACTCCTCAATTTCCTGCTAGCTCTTGCTACTTTATTTTTTCTGGTGAACTCCGGGGACGTGCCGTCTGACGCGTCTCCGCGGCTCCCCATCAATCAGTGTCGCAAGTCACTGCATGTAGAAACCGATCATCAATATCCTCCCAATCAGGATTCCATGACTTCCGATTTTGAAAACATCGGCCTCAATCGCCTATTCTTGGTGAAACAAATTTCTCCAAGCCTAGATATGGTAACAGACGCATGGACGCGCGGACGGCACACCGCTCATTCCGTGTCTTGGCTCCCTCCTCTCTCCCCCCCAACTAAAATAAATCATGCGTCCTCGCATGCAGTTATATCAGCGAAAGAATTGAGTTGCCATGCGTCTTGGCGTGTTCCAACGATTTGCGCCTTTGTAAACCAAGTTATCGTAACTCCCCGGACCTTTTGCACATAAAAGCTAGAGGTCCGCTCAGCTAAACTTCGTCTCGTTCTGACCACTTCCATGCAATGGCGCCTGACCGCCACCCTCCGCCTGCACTCCAGACAGCAATCCAAGGCATTCAAGCGGCTCACACTGAATATCGTGGTCTCCGAAAGGCGAAATTCTCGGATGCGATCTGCAACAGAGCGCTCGACACGGTGCTCGACCGCGTCGTACGTCCGCTATACTCTGCTACTCACTACTATGCTGACCCGCGGGGTTTCTTCCAGACCGGATTTCTCCCAATGGCCTCCGCGCTCCAGCACCCCCAGAATGCTACCAGTCACCCAGATCATTCTAGGACTCCCTGACCAGCTTCAACTTGCTGTCAACGAGCACGGCTTCCGCATTCCTAGCAGCCACAACGTTACGCTCAACCAGTTGATCAACCGCTACCACAATGCTAAGAAGAAAAAGAAGAAGGACGAAAAGGCCAAGGTGTGCCCTCGTTAATTTATCCCTCTTTCTTAGCTTCTCTACTGACTTATCCCTTTCAGCACAAGTCCAAGGAGGCTGCCGAGGATACCGACGGTGACGACTCCGCGGACGAGGCGTCTGTCGCTGACCAGGTATTCTCTAGGCGTTCTCCACCTTACGATTCACTTTAATCGTCTACAGATGGACATTGACAAGGAGGAAGTATGAATATTACTCCCTACTTGCTTGCCGCGTACGGGGCCAATTACCGTGCAGGTTCTGGCGCGGTCCCCGGAGGTCTTTCGTTCAACAAGACCAACGGTGGCAAGAACAACAAGAAGAATAACTCCCGCGGAACGGTACGCTCCGCTTTATTCTCTCTTTCCTTGTCCGTCCATCTCATTTCTGGAGCAGATCAACGTGTGTGGGTCTTGCTCGTCGACTCAACACGGAATTGACGCCTGCCCCGTCAAACCCAAGGACTCCCAAAATCCCCGAGGGTAAGGCGCACAAGAAACGCGATGCGTCAGTTGAAATCGTTGACGATCCGATTCCAGAGGAGATGTTCCAAAACGTTTGTCGCACAGTTGTACGCTCCCTCTCCATGCACCCTACTCACTGAAAATTTCTTTTCCTCAGCGCAAGCTCAGAGCTCAGGCCGCTCAAGAGGAACAAGCCCTTTCTCGACCAGGACGACTCAATGGTACGTAATCAACTTCTCACGGTTGAATCCCTCTAATACGCAAGTCGTACTAGGTGGAACCTCCCGCGGGCCTTCAGGCGAGTCCTATTTTTCGTTATACGACTCCCTTTCACTGATTTCGTCCCCAGTCTCCCCGCGGAGATCGCTGATCCTGATGATGCCGCTCGTGGTCGCAAGCGTACTCGTCTGGCGGACGCGGCAGTCGATATGCTCCACGAACCCACTTTCCCGAGTACGTTTCAACGTCCTTTACTCCGTTATTCACCTCATTATTCAATAGATCTTCATCATGATCTCATTGTCATCACAGACCCTGCGATCATGGACAAAGCGGTTCATAACGCCAATGTCCATGCTGAAGAAATGGATCCCCACGACTTTCGCTCTCAGTCGGAGTTTCTTCGCCACAGCATGCGCTCCGCGGCCTTCAAGTTTCGCTTCTGGTTGTCGGAATACAATAAGTACGACGACCATCTCGAGAAGCTTACACTGGACTTCTACCAGAAGTATCCTGATGACAGGCCTATCCGTCGTCCGCACAGCGCGCATTGGTGTACGCAAATTCTTCTTTGCGCACTGGTCTCAGCTTAACGCGCCCTCGCAGCCCTTAAATCCCTTGCTAGGATTATATAGCTACAAGTTTCCGTTTTTATATTCGTGTCTTCAACAGACACATGTGTCTTCAACAGACACACTTCCGCTGCTCAACCAGCAACCACAGTCTCTATCAGCCCGGGCGTATCGTATTTCAGTAGTGCTCCGCAATACAATTGTTTTGTCAAGCCATTCCTGTGTGATTTCCCTTGCTTTCTTCAATTCTGAGAGTGAAACTCCGCTCCGCGGGGCGCCAAATCTACGTCTCTGACTTTGAACAACCTCTCATTTCTTCGTCAAAAGAGCCGCGGGAGCCTTAGCGTCTTAGCCTTCAGTTGCTTACGCTGGTTGATTCCCTACATACTCCAATTCGGAATTAATGATGGCCATATCATCGACTTCAACTGACACTCCGTTCCAGGCTTATCTGTTTCCTTCTCCGCAACGCTTGTCGTTCGTAGTGAGGGGTCCGCGGGCCTCAATTTCTCTACAAATTGGGTTTCTTTCCGCTGGATACCATTCAAATCGCTCCGACGGCACTGCGTTGAACCATTTAAGCTGTGATTGCTCAGTCAACCGATCGCAACTACACTCCTGAGTGTCCAAAGTGCTGGGTAATGTCTCAGCAGCCCTGTCTGACTTAAAGACAGCTGCGCGGAGCTTCCAAATCCCAAATACCCCTTCCGCTCTTTTATGTGCTGCGACCCATACGACGAGGAGAATTTACCACCTGACTACGGCGACTACTACTACTCCACTCCTTCGCCTCATCCGAGTGGGACGCTCCTTTCTTCCCCATGGATGAGATAGGCGCTCTTCGTAGCGTTTTTGGCTACAATTACGATGCATCCACCACTAGGGAGCCCAAGATTCTGGAGGTCCGCGAACGTCTCCGCTACACTCTTGCGTTCCTTGCGGATAACAAGGTGCGCTTCTGTTCTCTCCACATCTCGCTTCCTTACTCAGAGGAATTCTTCCAGCCTACTGCTGCTTGTTCTTGCTGCGAAGCGGAGCACGGTTCTAGGACTTGTAATCCTCAGGCTTGGGGCGCTCCGTGCGATACTTGCCTCCGCAAGTTCCGCACTTGCCCTTTTACTGAGCAGAACAACATGTTCACCCGTTTTCCACGAGCGCGGTGGCCCCTGGTACGTTTCCAAAAATCTCCGCGGGGGTTTATTCATTGCTGAATTCCCCCCCCAGTTATCATGTTTGGGAACGACAAGTTCCACTTTGGTGAGCTCGCAGAAGAGTTCGACCTCGCTTTCTACTTCCTTCAGCGGGGCATCCGGTATCGTAAGGAAGGCTTCGTTCAAGCTCTTTCTCAGATAACAGATGTTCACGAACTCGCCTACCTCCGCAAAGAACTCGACATCAACATGTACGACGACTCTGCTAAGGAGCTCGTCTTAGCTCGCATTACTGAACTCATTCCTCCGGGGATCCATCCCAAGTCCGTGGAATCTCCCGACAAGTACGTCTTCGTTCCATATCTTCCAAGAAATATACTCATGATTATTTGTGCGGTAGGGGCAAATATGGCCACAACCTTTAATCACTTTCTATTTCTCCTGGACCTCCGCGGGCCCACTCGTTCCTGTTCATCATCTAGTCCAAACGACTCTTCCTCCTCGCTTTCAGATTCAGATTGTGAAGAATCTGTATCCTCGAAGTCTTGGGGCGATACCCTGATGTTGACTTTGTCGAAGGCAATATCATTTAACTTCTTAGACCTTTTATTCTTCTCTTCTGTACCCTCCGCGGGCTCGTCGTTTACTAGTTTTTCCAACGCCTCCGTAGAGATATCAATGAACTTTTGAATGTTCTTCGGAATTTGGATTCGTTCCCTCGCTAAGTAAGGGACTACCCTTCCTGCAGCGATTCTGTCTTGGAATAAAGACCATCCATCTCCGCAAGGATATACGCTCCTCCCTTGGTGCGTCTTATCACAACCATAGGTCCGAGGTACCTTCCTTTCTTTTCCATTTTCGAGTTCAATGATTTTTCTACCTCCGTGTGTCGCACCAGAACTAAATCTCCCCGGCTTAAAGTCATAGCCTTTGATCGCATGCTTATGGTTCCGTTCAAATTTCTGAACTGCCAATCGTTTTGCATGGTCAACACGCTCTCTCATATATTCAACATGGGAGACATGCTTGGCTAGAGCTTGCGCACGGTACCCAATGAGCTCCGCGGTGGTCAATACTCGGTCTGGCAACTCCACTAACCACGTTGCTTCTTCAACATCCAATGGTAATATTGGATGCGCTCCCTGTTACCACAAAATATGGTGAACACCCCAGACCCTTTCTAACTGTGACTCTGTCGGACCAAAGCATCACGTGGAAGAACCAGAACCATTTGGCTGGGTTCCCTCCAGTCGCCTTGAACAACGCTTGTCTCATTTGAAAGTGTCCAGACTCAATTTTGCCATTAGCTTGCGAATTATAAGGCGAAATTTGAACATTGGCTATTCCATATTTCTGCCTCAACCACTCCACGGCTTTCTTGAACTGCCCCGCGTTGTCCGTTACAATCCGCTTTGGGCAACCCCAACGGCAGATAATATCTTCAAACAGGAACATTCCAATTGCCTGAGCGGAATCCCTTACTAATGGTCTTCCCTCTAACCAGGAACTCAACGAGTCCCTTGCATCAACCACAAGTCCGCATTTATTTGAGACTTGTCCCATCACCATCACGTCGGTATGGATTACTTGGAAAAGACTTGGTGTATCCGTTACCACAGGCGGGACTTTGATCAAGGTGTGCTGCCTATTTTGGCAAGGTAGGCAAGTCGCCACATACCAATAAACGTCACACTCCAATCCTGGCCACCAGAATCTCAATGAAATTAACTCCGTAGTGGCATAACTTCCGCGATGACCTAGGGCTATCATGAGCAGCCTTCATCATAAACATACGGTGTTCCTTGTCAACTACTAATTGATGAGCCATTCCAATCGCTTTTTTATACATCCTCCCCCCTTTCAAAAAGAAATGTGAGGCAGAGCGGACAAAAGCTCGATATTCTTGGTCGTCATTCATCCCCGCGGGCCTTATTAAAGGGTCCGCTAACCATTCTTAATCAATGGTAACTTCGCGTCTCTCTTTTTCATCCACTCCGTGCGATGCTCTTCATCATACGGCTCACGCTTATCTTTGTCCACTTCAACTCTAAGTCAGGAATTAATGGTTCCATCATTAGAATATACTCTGGAACTGATTTTCCATCCGTTTCATAGGCCGCTTGCCTTGCCTTTGCGATGTCTGCCTCCGCGGATGCAGCGAGCATACACTCCTCCGCGAAATCTTCAACACTCAACGCTTCAGGCTCCATCAGAAGGTAACCACCCCCTTTTATCAATAAGGTGCTTAAAACTCTTCAAATTCCAAGGGCTGTTGCCCGTCTGTTACAACATCTTCATGGTCCTCGGGAGGCTCATTCTGATCATAGCCTTCCTCGGAGTTTTTGAACCGTTCATCCCCCGGGAAAAGGATCTCTCCCTTGACAATCCATCGGGGGCGAACCTTTCGCCAGGAACATGCTTAACTTAAAATGGAACATGAGAATTTTCTCAATCCAACGGTTTATTGTAGCATTTGGACCCATTCCAGGATTTTTCAACATGCCCTTGATGTACAACGCATCGGTTTCAACCACAAGCTTCCTTGCTCCGAAAATCCAGTAGTACATGGCTTCAAGAGCTCTCATCATCCCATACAATTCTCGTTTGGGTTGTGAGTAGTTTGCCTCGGTTTTCCCCAGCGTTATACTCGCAAACCGCGCATAGTACTTCTTCTTAGGGTCGTCTGGATCAAGCTGGTAGATAATTATACCAATAGCTCGCCAAGACGTATCCACTTGTAATACTATATCTGAAAGCCAATCGTATCTCAAAGGCTTGAGCGCGGGGCAATCCTTCAACCTCTGCCTAATCCTTGCCTGCGCTTCATCACACTCCGCGGACCACTTAAAGACGATGTCTTTCTTGGTAAGATCATTGATAGGTGCGACTATGTCTCCGTACCCTTCAATAAAACTCCGCAAGACTCCAACAGTACCCAAGTATGCCTTTACTTGCGTAAAAGTATCGCAGGGGCCCCAATTGTTTATCACATCAATCCTTTTGGGATCCGGCAGACGTCCGCGGTACGAACATAAATGTCCTACTACCTCAAACTCATCAGCGCAGAGCACCAACTTCTTCCCTGAGAACGTTCCACCAGCATAATTCATGCGAGTAACAATACGGTTCAAATTTTGAACATGTTCCCACACAAATCGGCGAATGCCGGAGTTTTCTGGAATCCGTTCCCAATCTCCATCTCCCGTCTCATACCTCGTTAGACCCTCCGCGGACCGGTACGTCGTCTATGTAAGGTATTGTAACATGCGGAATCTCATCTCTCAAGACATAGGTAACATCATCATGAAAGATAGGAACAGAATTTGTCCAACCCATGGGTAATTTAACTAGCCTCAGCGCACCAAAGGGCGTCTGGAACGTAGTATAATCCCTGGAGGATTCTGCGAGATCCCTGTTATCATATCCAACGAACATGTCCAATGCAGCACCACAAGCTCTGCCAGCAAAATGCTCTGCTAGTTTCTCAGTACCCGGGGGCACTCCAGAGTGTTGAATGGTTACTTCATTGAGTCTCTCCAACGAATGTACAATCCGTAAAGATTTTCCATCCTTCTTGATGACAGCAAAAATCGGCGATCTGTAGGACGAGTTCGAAGGTTCATACACGCGGCATCAATCTTAGCTTTAATGATGCGACAGAACTCATCGAAATGTCCGGGGGGAATTGGAATTTGTGAGCATACACCAAGGCGTATGAGGCGCCACAGGCATGTCCACGGGCGGAAAGAATTCATGTTTGAATTGTCCGCGCTCGTCTTCCTCCCAAGCAAAATGCTGATTATGCTCCATCATGAAGTGGTTCAACAATTTCATTTCTTCTGGCAATAAGAAGCCATTATCATGAGTCCTTGTCGAACACTTCCTTCCGCTCCGCGGTATATCTCCCAGTAGGTGCAAACTCTGGAGGATGCGGACTGATCGTCGGCATGTCCTTCAGCGGATCACCAGTGATATTCCGCACTATCCTAAACTTCTCATCAACTCGACCTAAAATGGGCCTCACTTTGTCTGCCACGGGCTTATACTTGTTAGCAAACACCCGCTCTGGTTCAGGCTTGGGGTCAAGCTGCTCCATTACGAACTGCTGCCTGGGCGTATCAGGTACAGGCAAATCTAAGTGAACCACATTCTTAGGCGGTAGTCCGCGGACCGGATCAATCGGCTCCTCGGCACCACTTACTGCAACGTTCGTTGACTCCGCCGTCAGAAGAGCCGCCTCCGCGCGCTTAGCTTACGTTTGGCATTCTTCTTCTTTCCACGGTTCAACTTTTTCGACCGCTTCTTCGGCTTACTCGGCGGACCGTCCCTCTTTAAACAAGAAAATATCCATTCCCTTGTCTTTTTCCATTGTTCCCAGCGTACTGGTTCAACAGAACGGAGGCGTCCCTTATCTCCACTAAAACTCCTGCTGAGAGGCCATCAAATACGCATTTGACGGTCTGCCTGCGTCACAACATCACCCGACTCAGGAAATCCATAACCAATGCAAATCAACTGCCCCTGCTCATCCAACTCAAACGCTACAGTGGCTTCTCCCCCCTCTACGAGTTCCTCGAAGACCTCTGAAAATCCTGTTTGGCTTTAGCAGGTTCAGGTGGTTCAGATTTTCCAGTGTCTCGATTAAATTTACGTCCGCGGGGCACTGTAGGAAAAGTACTAGTGCGTCCTGTATACGGATCTGTAATTGTAACCTCGACTTCGCCGGACTTTTTGCTTGCGAAAACTGTCTCCGCCAAAAATTCAAAAGGCCTCCCTAGAAGTACCTCATAGGGAACGCTTGGTAGTATGTGCACCTGAAGGTACATCACAATCCCATTGAAATTGAACGGCACATTTTTCGCCAACCCCATGGTTGTCTGAGTTTGGTTGTTGGCGGCCACCATATCACAAACGATTTTAGGATCCCATTTCAGACCCAGCTCTTCTGCAAGAGTGGCGTTCATGGACACAATTTGTGACCCACTATCTGTAATGGCTTCCACATATTTTCCGTTTATGGTTGGCGAACACACGGAGTCCTCCAGAATTCACCGCGGAAGGCACTGAAGGAACTTCACCTTCCTAGGCTCTTTTCCAGCTGGTAACGACTCAAAGTACTGCAATACTGGGTCACCACAGATCACACTTCCTTGCGGAAGAGTCCCCGTCCCCGGAGGTAACTAACTCTGGGTAGGTGTCAAAGTATAATACTGAGACAGTCGCTCCTGACTCGTCAACCGTCACACAAGGACGTTTCTTCTTCCCGCACATTAACTTCTAGTCCTTCATCTTCGTCCGCGGAGCTCTCCTCAGATTCTTCAGAGACTCGTTGAACCATAAAATTCTGGACCCTAGCTGGAATAATCTCGCCTGAAGTTGTTTTCAAGAAGCGACTCCTATTTTTCCTCTTGCTACCACCTTCTAGTGTACGACGAAGGTTGTCATTACTATCCAAGAGAGCCCCCAACTTCACCGGAATTACAGTATCACGAATGCTCTTGACAATTTCTGCCGTAGCTGCATCTTTACGCTGCGTGTCCCGCGGCGCTCGAGGCTTTCGCTCAACTGGTCCTGGCTTAACAGGTTGCTCATCATTGGGTTTCCTGGGGTAGTGCAGGTCGAGGCGCGGGGTCAGATAGAGGCTTAACATCTTTGAAGGGAAGTTCCTTCTCTGTCGCCTTTTTCTTATCCGCTGGCTCGTCCTCGGAGTCGCTGACCTCTTCCACAGTAACTCTAGGTCTCCGCGGGGGATTCCTTCTCTCCATTACAACTTCAACTCGATTCTCGATCTCAGGCTTCTTGGACTTCTTTCCACTCGAGCGCTCGTCTGACTGTTTTTTTGTATTTTTATCATTTTTCTTCACGGTCTTTCGTCTTTGGTTCCTCAGGAGCCTTCCGTGATCGGGTCTCCCTCACCGGGTAAAATCCCGTCCTCCTTGAAGAATTAGTTGCCTAAGTTCCCCAAGGTTGTTTTCGAGCCTAGCAATCTGTTCATCCTGCGCGGACTTTCCCGTGTTTCCAGGAGACTCCGCGGAGTTGAACTTTGCTCTGCGTCTGCCGCGGTAGAACCAGCCGACGTAAAGAAAACAGCAAAATGATCCTCATGCAGGAAGCTATTATTTCGGTGACTGTAATAGTCGCGCGCTTTGGTCATCGGACTTTTATTGCGTGGTTCAATAGGAATATTTTTCCCGTCGAAGGTCTGAAGTTTTCCATCCTTGGAGAGGAAAGAATTCCACCCGCTAGGTCCGTCGCACGCTCCTTGCAGTTGCCAATATAATGATATAGCTCCCAACAGTAATAACACTCATCCCTTCTAGGACGCTTGTCACCAGTGTTATGACTTCTATAATCAGATCTGTCGCCAGACCTCCCCGGATTGTTGGACGTGCCTTTTTCCAAAGCCTCATGCATTTTGGACATAATCTGTTTCTGGTCCGCGGTGAACTTATCCAGATGTCCAGCAAGTGCTTGTTCGACATTGTCCTTCACATCCTTGGAGATGCGCTCTTGACTCGCCTGAGTCTCTTTCTCCAGTCTATCAAGACGAGCTTTCAACTTCTCGCCTTCATCCTCTTCTGCGCCATACAACACTGTCGCTTTCCCGTCTTCCGTCGGATGTGTCTCCAAAGAATATTGAGTCGTTGTTCTTCATAAGAGTCGTCAAAATATCCTCGAAGTCCGTCCACTCGTACAAATCATCCTGGTGCGTTTGTGGTGCTTTGAACACCTTGCCTGGATTTGCAGTCTCAAACTCCTTTTTGGCACGCTGATAGGAACCCAACTCCGTCGGAGACTTGGTTATGATTATTGAACGGAGATCATCTCTGAACGTAGGGTGAATACCCTCAAGAAAATCCCTCGCCAACTCTCTCTGAGATAACCATTCCCTATCTTGGTTCATGGTTCCTGCGCGTCCGCGGAACTCGCGAATAAAAGTCGACAACTTATTTTCTTCGCCAAGTCTTACAGGACGATTCCTCCAGCCTTTAAGCCAGGAGGCCCATCCCGCGCGGGAGCCTTTCTCAACTGCTCGTACTTCTGGATACGAATTAATCACATCCGTCTTCCAATCTTCATAAGTTCCAGTTTTATAGGACGACAACGCAGTCCACTCTTTCTGGATCTTACTGTTCGCATAGTGTTGCGCTAGCCACTTTTTGGCTGTATCACTAATGTTCCCCTGCTTTTCAAACAGATCCTCAATCCCCGACAAGTACTTGGGCAAATCCCCGGAGTCATCTTCAAACTTCAGGTTATGTCTCCCAAACAAGTCAGGAATCTTGGTTTTATCTAGTTCGACGTGCTGGGCCATAGTGTTTTGTTGTAGGGGGTTTTGATTGGCTACTGAGTTCGAAATAGCCTCAAGGTTCTGATCCAAATGATCAGACTGCTCGCCGTCCGAAGGGATAGCCTGTCCTTGGAAAGGAAACGCTTCTGTCAAGTCTAATTCCTCCGCGGAACTCGCTCTTCTTCTTCTGCGAACAGGAGATGAACTATACGACCGTCCGGTACTGGAGTTTTTGGTCGTACGGGGTTTTCTGCCAGACGCCGAGGATCCCCAATTTACTGTCTCTGGTATAAGACTGCTCCTTGAAGTCGACGCTTGAGCGGGTTCTTGTAATGCAACCCTGGCTTGCTCTAGCAAACTCCTTGAACCTGCTCCGGTATTTAATGGAGACGGGCTACGCTGGTGCTTGCTCTTCCCCGAACTCTTTCGTTTTCGAGGGGCGGAAATGTTGACTGGTTCAACTTTTCCCGGAAAGTCCTTCTTCTAGACTCTCCCAAACTATAGCAACTTGTTTTGCTTCAACAACCAAGAGACAAATGGACCCCTCGCGGTGGGCTCCAGATGAAACGCTGCACTTGAATATATCGATATGAGATGCAAAGTGCGCAATGGACTAATCCACTACAAAACACACAAACAACTCAACCAACACACACAACACTCCAACACTTATATATGTCTCAACAAGATACACCAAGTGCTTCCTATTGAGTTCGTGGGGTCCAATCCGAAATCCAGATGTAGTTCAACTTCGTCTACTGGTCTGAACTGACGCAAAACAAGTTCTTTACTGACTATAGTTTAGAGGAAATCCGTCCGCGGACTTTCCAATGAACAAGGTATATCAGTTTTTAGGATACAAGACTGGGAGGAACTCCAACAGTCAGGGCGAATTGAATATATTAGACACCAGCCAATTGCTAGAAATGCCTCGTACACACACTTCTTACAGTGCCACTGCTACTGTAGACCTGAACTTCCAAGCTCTCAGGTACGTTTGACACTCCTTTATATAGCACAAGCTCCAAGGCACTAATCGTATCCCGTCAGGTTACGTGCAGGCAAGTCTGAACACGATGCGTCCGCGGATAGATCGTCTACTCTCTTCGACTTGGGGAGATACTAGTTCACTCTTAAGCACACTTTCACTTCAACTGATTCTGAGTAGTCCGCGGGTTAAGTGGACCAGTCAAACACAACACTGGTAAATGGGGGCGAGCAATGCTCAAACGGGCCAAGTCCTTGGAAGGTTACTGGGTTGGCTATGCCACGACAAAACTCCACAGTCCAAAGTTTCCGCGGGTGAACGCTTCTAGAAACTTAAGTCTTAATTCACACTTGTCTGAACTTCAACAATTCGTTCCTAATGAAGACAAAAACTAGCAAGCAGATAACTCCAATTTAAATGCCTCTACGTCCCTGCCTGAGTACACCAACGCCGTCAATGACCTGCGCGCGATGCACTAGACAAACGACGAGAAATACATGGTCTTTTATACTAATGCCAAGAAAATACATGATGTAAACAAATCTGAGTCAAGATACAGAAACAATTGAGTTGGGATTGGGTATACGTAGATCTAGCAGCCGTCTGCCGCTCTGAATCGTCACGATCCGTCCAGGAAAAGTCATCTATTCTGACCATCTCACGGTTGAATCACTATCTTGGTCATCCGCGGATGTGTATCACTGTTCCGCTCCGACGTGTCTCCCCGGCATCCATGTAGATCCTCTAAATCATATGGTTGCTCCACTCCGTCTAGACCGTTCTAGATCTCTAGTTCTGTTTCCAGACCATCAGATCACCGTCTAAGACATTCCTATGCTTCAGTGTCAAACTATCTCATCAGCGGCATACAGGAAAGTGCTTCCGTGATGTACATGCCGAGTCCGCGGAGTATGCTCCGTGACATGATGGATGTCCGCAATCACTGTTCCAGATCTGAGGCATCACCCTGCCATTGATCCAACGTCCGGCACCCTTATGTTCAAGGTACATTGGTGCGGCAACTTGTCTGTAAGTCTTCGGCAGGTCCGCGGCGTCTATGTATCTCATAGACCTTTCGTTTGGATACTCCGCGGGCCTTCCTCCGACATTCCGTCTTGCCTTACTACAAGTCCAGACTGCACTTCAACTCAGTCTTCATCTGTTACTCTTGCAATACCCAAAACCTTGGGTTACTCCGTGTGCCGCGGGCCTCTATGATTATCTCCAGTAACGTTACGACCAGCAGCTCGGAGCTCACTCTGATCCTCCTTCAAGTCACCATGAACAGGAGTACTGACTTCCTATTGATAGTCGAGTAAAGCCCTTAGTGCCATGCGGCTAATATGGGTATTTGTGCCACAAGTCACTACAAAAGCTAGATAAATACGCGCAAAATTGACCACGCGTATCAGCGGCAGCCATCAAGGGCCACCGTGCTAAGGCTCAAGTTCAACAGGTGCTTTCTCGTGTTCGTCGCATGCCTCCTGGTCCTGAACTGTCCTCTATAATGCAGGGTAAGTCTGTTGAAGTCATCGACGATTCCGGGGACGACGACTCCGCGGAGGAAGCTTCCGTCGCTGATCAGGTATTCCTCAGACGTTACGAAGATTATCTATGGTATTAACCAACTCCAGATGGATCTCGACAAGGACGAAGGTAGAATCAACCCTCTCTATATCGCTGCCATGGGAGCCAACTATCGCGCAGGAGGCTCCTCTTTGCCCCCCTGGTCTCTCCTTCCAGAAGAATAGTGCGCCCAAGGTCAAGAACGACACTGTGCGTCTATTTTTATCCCTCTGCACTTTCCTCTTCATTCACCCAGATTTCCGTTTGTTCGTCTTGCTCTTCTCACCAGCACGGCCAGGACAACTGCCCTGTCAAACCCAAGGACGGTATCCCTGCCGGTAAGGCTCCTCAAGACGACGGCAAATCCGTGCGCATCATTGACGATCCCGTTCCAGAGGACATGTTCAAAAATGTTCGTAAAGTTCCTGTGCGTTCGCCTTTTCACTTCGTTCTATTTTTATAACATCGTGTTTATTAGGGCAAAGGCCCCAAGGCGAAGAACTCCGACACATCTTCCACTTGTCCTGACGAGGACGAGAAGGTACGTAACCCATATCCCACGGTTGAATTCTCGCTTAACGTTCATCAATTGTTGTAGATGGCGCCCGCGGAACCACTTATGGTGCGTGAAATATTCGTCAACTCTGTTTCTCTGCTTAATTCTCGCTCATAGCCTGCTTTGTCGTTGAACCCTGTGTCCAACCGCAGCAACAAGCGTGCCCGTACCGAACCGGATGACGTCGACCTCGACTACGAGCCCAAAGTCCCTGGTACGAGTTCATCTTCTCCTTGATCTAATTTCGTCTAATTTTTATTTTAGACTCCATGGACAAGGACCTCATCGCCATCATGCATTCGGACGATGTCAACAAGACCTGGAAGGTTTCTCAGAACCAACTCAAGCACTTGGACGCGCAAGGTTTCAAGGCTCGGGAGCGCTACCTCCGCCGCAACATGGCCGCCGCTTCCTTCAAGTATCGCTACTGGCTTCGCGCCTACGAGGAGATGGATGACCAGCTCGAGCAGCTCATGAAGATCCATCATGCCGACAACGAGGATCCCATTATGCGCCCTGCTAGTTCCGCGGTATGTCTCTGCGTTTATTTTTATAGCTCTCCAGTTAAACCTTTCCGCCTTCTAGACTTGATCGTCCTTCCGCGGCCTATATACCTATGTGCCTTCGCTCTTTAGACACATAAACCGTCGACTCTCAGTGTTCCCTATCGTATCGTCGTGCGTTCAACCGCACATATTTGCTGTTCAACCAGCAACTGTCCAAATCCCCGGGTGTCTCGTATATACTTAGCAGTGCTTGCAATACAATTGTTTTGTCAAGCCAACTTCGTCCGATTTCCCGCAGTCTCTTGGACATCTCAGGAGTGGTAAGACTCTTTTTCCGCGCTCAGAATTCCAAAAATAGAACTCTAATCGTCCAGTTCTACTTCAACTTCTCAAGTACTTCAAGCCGCCGCGGAAGCCTTTTTGTGAACGACACCATTGCCGTGACCGCCTACATGCTCCTTGAAGCCCTTATTCCACTGGATATTTTGCGCCTCTAAGTCTCGGCAAGCCTAGACTTCAAGTCTCACTCCTTTATTTTCCTCCGTCCCGCTTATGATCAATACAAAATCTGATTCAAATAATCACAGGCAAGACATCTCCTCAGCAGTGTTTACTATTTAAACAGTGCCTCATAGGAACGTCTTCTCCCATAATATTCTTTTCTCTTTGCATGAGCATCCACGGCTTAGACGACGAAGAGAACGACGACTACTACGATTATCTCTACGACAGCCCCGACGAAATGGATCCTGCCGCAGTCCTCGCAGCCTTCGCACGCGATATCATAGTCCCGGTCAGCGAGATCCTTCCCAAGTTCCAAGCCGCTATCTATCTTATGGAAGATAATAAGGTGCGTCCTTAGTACTTGTTACTTTCAACGTCGACTGATCTATTTTTATCACCAGCCGACTGAACAGTGCTCTTGCTGCGCCAAGAAACACAACGTCGAGCCTTGCGCTCCTACTAGTTGGGGTCCTCCTTGCCACAACTGTCTTATTCAATTCCATCCTTGCGACTTCACCAACAAGGACAAGATGATCGAAAGTTGGAAGAAGCGCGGAGGTCCTGGTGCGTCCATTTATAGATGTCCAGACTTATTCCTCGCTAATCCTCCCCTTCAGCTATCATCTTCGGTCGCAGCACCGTCGATCTGGAGACCATGCTCAACCAGCTTGACGAAGCTTTCGCCTATCACCATCAGTTTTCCATCAAGGCTCGCAAGGCCCAGTTCATCAAAGCGGTCAACAAGATCGATGATCTTCATGAACTCGCCTACATGCGCAAGGAACTCATCCTTCACGGCTACGACAACTCCGCTCTCGGCTTCGTCGAGCTTCGTATGTCCAAGCTCCTTCCTCCTGGCATCTCCATTCACTCCGTCGAATCGCCTGACAAGTACGATCCCCCATTTTAATCCTTCCGCAGAGAAGTTCTAATTTAAGATTACAGAGGCGCATACCACCACAATCTTTAATGCTTCCTGCGTTTGGACCGTCTAGGACCAACCGACTCTTTTGGCTCATCGTCCGACTCTGCTTCATCATCATCGTTCCCAGTCTCCGATTCTGAGGACTCAGCCTTTTCGAAGTCTTCAGGTGTTACCCTTATATTTACTTTATCGAAGGCTAGATCCTTTATCTTCTTTGAGCTGCGCTCCTTTGTCTTTTCCCCTTCCGCGGGAATATCGTCCACTAGCTTTTCGAGTGTCTCCGTAGATACATCAATAAACTTTTGGATGTTGAGCGGAATTTGCATTCGGCGACGTGCTAAGTATGGAACCACACGTCCCGCGGCTATCCTGTCATGGAATAGCGCGCCGTTCATTTCAGCTAGGATATACGCTCCTCCCTTGGTACGTCTTATAACAACCATTGGGCCAAGGTATCTCCCCTTCTGATCCATCTTAGAGTTCAGAGATTTCTCTACTTCAGTATGGCGCACGAGAACCAGATCTCCCGGTTTGAAATCATAGTTTTTAATCGTATGTTCATTATACCGTTCGAGTTTACGGACTTGAACCATTTTAGCATGATCTACACGCTTCCTCATGTGTTCAACATGGGCAACATGCTTTGCTAAAGCTCTGGCTCTTAGCCCTATTAGTTCCGCGGTCGTCAACACTCGACCTGGTATTTCAACCAACCAAGTAGCTTCCTCAATATCCAACGGTAGAATTGGATGCGCTCCAGTGACCGCAAAATAAGGTGAACAACCTAATCCTTTTCTAACCGTAACTCTGTCTGACCAAAGCATAACATGGAAGAACCAGAACCATTTAGATGGGTTCTTGCCAGTCGCTTTGAACAATGCCTGACGCATTTGGAAGTGTCCACTTTCAATCTTCCCGTTCGCTTGAGAGTTGTATGGTGAAATCTGAATATTTGGTATTCCGTATTTCTGTTTCAACCATTCCACAGCTTTCTTGAACTGCCCCGCATTATCCGTTACAATCTGCTTTGGGCAACCCCAACGGCAAATTATCTCTTCAAATAGGAACATTCCAATTGCGTGAGCCGTGTCTCTCACAAGCGGTCTCGCTTCTAACCAAGAACTCAAAGAGTCCCTCGCATCAACAACTAGTCCACATTTATTGGACACTTGCCCCATTACCATTACATCGGTATGGATGACCTGAAATAGACTTGGAGTATGGGTCAAAACTGGCGGGACTTTTAACAGTGTATGTTGTCGGTTTTGGCAAGCGTCGCAAGACGCAATGTACCAAAATACATCTGCTTCTATTCCTGGCCACCAGAATCGCAACGTAATCAATTCTCTAGTTGCATAACTTCCGCGGTGACCCAGACTGTCGTGAGCAGCCTTCATCATGTACATGCGGTGTTCCTTGTCAACAACTAATTGATTCGCAGTGCCAAAAGATTTCTTATACATCCTCCCCCCTTTCAAAAAGAAATGTGAGGCGAAGCGCATAAAACTTCTATACTCTGCATCATCATTCATTCCCGCGGGCCTTTTCATAGGGTCCGCTAGCCATTCCTTTACCAATGGTAATTTAGCATCTCGCTTTTTCATCCAATCCGAACGATGCTCTTCATCGTAAGGCTCTCGCTTCGACTCATCCCATTTCAATTCTAAATTTGGAATCAGAGGCTCCGTCATTAAAATATACTCAGGGATCTGCTTATTCTCCTTCGAATACGCTTCTCTGCGTGCTCTTGCCAGATTAGCTTCAGTCATTCTGGCACTCTCGCAATCACGTTGGAAGTCTTCCATACAAACTGCATCAACGTCCACAATCTCTGGCTGTTCCTCCTCCGACTGGAAATATCCACCTCTGGTATCAATAAGGTGTTTAAAGTCCTCGAATTCCAACGGCTGTGGGCCTTCCGCGGAAACGTCCTCATGGTCCTCGGGAGGTTCATTTTGGTCATAACCCTCTTCCGAATTTTTGAATTGTTCATCCCCAGGGAAAGGATCTCTCCTTGATAACCCGTCGGGTGCAAACTTTTCACCAGGGACATGCTTCAGCTTAAAATGGAACATCAAGATCTTTTCAATCCAGCGGTTAATCGTGGCGTTGGGGCCCATTCCAGGGTTTTTCAACATGCCCTTGATGTATAACGCGTCGGTTTCAACCACAAGCTTCCTTGCTCCGAAAATCCAATAATACATGGCCTCTAGAGCTCTCATCAACCCGTACAATTCTCGTTTAGGTTGCGAATAGTTCGCCTCGGTCTTCCCTAACGTTATACTCGCAAATCGTGCAAAGTATTTCTTCTTAGGATCATCTGGGTCTAGCTGGTAGATAATAATTCCTACAGCTCTCCATGAAGTATCCACTTGAATTACTATGTCCGAATCCCAGTCGTACCGCAGGGGTTTTAGAGCTGGGCAGTTTTTCAACCTTTCTCTAATTTTGGCCTGTGCCTCATCACAGTCCGCGGTCCATACAAAGGGAACGTCCTTCTTCGTCAGCTCATTGATAGGTGCAACAATGTCGCCGTACCCTTCAATAAAGCTCCTCAGAACACCAACGGTGCCCAGGTACGCCTTCACTTGCGTGAAAGAGTCACAGGGACCCCAGTTATTAATAACGTCCACCCTCTTAGGATCGGGAATTCTTCCGCGGTAAGAGCAAATATGCCCTACAACTTCAAACTCATCTGCACAGAGGACCAACTTCTTCCCTGAAAAAGTTCCTCCTGCATAAGCCATTCTAGTCACAACTCGATTCAAATTCTCGAGATGTTCCCAGATAAATCTTCTAATTCCAGGATTCGCAGCAATCCTTTCCCAGTCGCCATCTTGTGTCTCGTACCTCGTAGGTCCCCCGCGGACAGGTACATCGTCTATGTAAGGGATTGTTACATGCGGCATTTCATCTCTCAAGATGGTACAAACGTCCTCGTGAAACACGGGAACAGAATTGGTCCATCCCATCGGTAATTTTACTAACCTCAGTGCCCCAAACGGCGTCTGGAAGGTTGTATAATCCCTTGAAGATTCCGCTAAGTCCCTGTTATCATATCCGACAAACATATCCAACGAAGCTCCGCACGCTCGACCAGCAAAATGTTCCGCTAGCTTCTCCGTGGCTGGAGGTACCCCAGAGTGTTGAATTGTAACCTCATTCAACCTCTCTAACGCGTGTACAATTCTCAATGACTTTCCATCTTTCTTTATCACCGCAAAAATAGGTGACCTGTAGGACGAGTTGGATGGTTCATACACCCCAGCATCTAATTTTGACTTGATGATGCGGCAGAACTCTTCAAAATGTCCAGGCGGAATTGGAATTTGCGAGCATACCCATGGCGTATGTGGTACCACAGGCATATCAACGGGCGGGAAATATTCATGCTTGAATTGCCCACGCTCATCCTCTTCCCAGGCGAAATGCTCGTTATGCAACATCATAAAATGATGAAGCAACTTCATCTCTTCAGGCAATAAGAACCCAGTGTTATGAGTCTTTTCAAATGCCTCCATTCGCTCCGCGGTATATCTTCCTACTGGGTGAATCTCAGGAATATCCGTTTCTATTTTTGGCATATCCTTCAAAGGATCCCCCGTGATATTCCGCACGATCCTGAACTTCTCATCCACTTTTCCAAGGATAGGCTTAATCTTTTCCGCGACCGGTTTGTACTTCTTAGTAGCAAATACTCGCTGTTTTCCCATAGAGATGCCCAAATTTCCAAAAATAAATTGCTCTCTTGGTACTTCCGGCACCGGTACTTCAAAATTCAGCTTCCCCTTCGCAGCAAGGACTGTCTTAGCTCCCTCTGCCTTCGAAGTCTTCTTAGACTTCTTCTTCTTCTTTTTCTTCTTGTATTTTCGCTTTCTACGGTTCACTTTCGGCCCACGGTCCGCCGCCTCCGCGGAACTATCTTTATCATCATTCACGCGGGAATCTCGCTCCATGTAGGCAAACGCAGACTTAGCCGAGCTATCACCCGGATTAGGTGCATGCTTTCCACGGTTCGATTTTCTCGGGCTTCCCGGACTTCCAGATTCCGTGAACAAGAAGACATCTGTGCCTTTATCTTTCTCTACCTGCCCCGCGTATTGATTCAACAATACACTGGCATTCTTATCTCCTGCAAATGCGTCCCTAGACGCCAATAAATATGCCATCGTCCTGTCATCCTGCGTAACAACATCCCCATCTTTCGGTAAACCATATCCTGTGCACACCAACTCCCCATGGTCGTTGTACTCAAACGCGGCCATTACTTCTCCCCCATCTTTGAGTTCCTCGAAGACTTGCAAAAATCCGGTTTGGTCTCCGCGGGAGCTGGCTGGACTGGCTTTCCTGTGTCTCGATCTATCTTGACCCCCCTCTGAGAGGTTGCAAAGGTATTTTTGTTCCCTGTGCGCGGATCCGTAATGGTGATCTCGACTTCGCCGGTTCTCTTGCTCGCAAACACAGCTTCTGACAAAATTTCGAAGGGGCGTCCCAAAAGAACTTCATAAGGCACCTCGTCAATAATATGAACTTGAAGGTGCATCACTATCCCTTCAAAATTAAACGGCACATTTATAGCCAAGCCCAAAGTGGACTGAATCTGGCTATTTGCAGCAACCATCTCGCAGACTATATTTGTATTCCAAGTTAAACCAATTTCCTTGGCCAACTGAGCATTCATTGATACAATCTGCGAGCCGCTATCCGTAATGGCTTCCACATACTTGCCATTCACTGACGGATGAATGCATCTGAGCTTTGCAGAGGAGCCCGCGGCCGGGACTTTAACAGCTTTCGCTTTTTCTCCCTCTGGTAGAGACTCATAGTATTGAAGGACAGGGTCCCCACAAATAACGCTTCCCTCCGGTAAATCATGATCATTGGAGGTAACCAATTCAGGGAACGTGTCAAACATCAACACCGACACAGTCTTTCCATCCTCATCTACAACTTCACAAGTTGTTGTCTCAACTCGAACGTTATCCTCAGCTTCACTTTCATCATCCGCGGGGCTCTCAGAGTCTGAGTCTTCATCCTCAAGCACCCTTTGGACGACAAAGTTGTGCACCTTGGTAGGAACAATATCACCAGAAGTAGTCTTCATAAATTTAGCTTTGTTCTTCCGCGGACCCCCAATCTCAAGAGTTTTCCGGAGCATCTCGTTACTATCCAGCAATGTGCCTATTTTGACTGGTATCACAGTTTCCCGAATAGCGTCTGCGATCTCCGCGGTAGCTTTGTCTCGCCGCTGAGTATCTTTAGGCACTCTTGTTCTTCGTGAACCTGATGACCCTTGGCCATGTTGCTCCTCTGCTGGTTTTCGCGGGAACGCGGGTCGTACGGGAGGGTCAGACAGAGGTTTCACATCCTTGAACGGAAGTTCTTCCTTCTGATTTTTATTTCTGACACCAACCGACTCGTCCTCAGAATCACTGACTTCTTCAACGGTGACTTTCCTCGTAGGTTGAGTAGAACGCTTCGGTAGCAACACTTCAACTCTATTCTCTCTGGCTGGCTTAATGGGCACCTTCCCATTATCTCTCTCGGCTACTGTTTCTTTTTGTTGGTTTTTCTGTTTTTCTGGAACGCGGTCTTTGGCTTTCGGATCCTCAGGAGCTTTCCGCGAGCGAGTCTCCCTCATCGGAATCACTGAAAATCCTTCTGAGCCGCCATAAACTGCGCTATCTTTGCAACAGACTCCTCGATTCTGTCCAGTCTATCCGCGGTGGCAGGAGAGTCTGACTCTTCCCTGGATTCACTCGCAAACGACTCCGCGGCTGGTGCAGTGGGGTCACTAGCATAATAATACTCAAACGCCTCTTGGTTATAATACACCTGAGTACGATTGTTATAGTAATCCCGCACTTTGGTCATGTAGCTCTTATTCTTGGGTTCCCGCGGCAAAGCCTTTCCATCATAGAAGAACATACGCCCATCTTTCAGGATTAGCAGGCCCCCAGTAATATCATCCCTTCTGTGCTTGCAGTCCGCAACATAATGCGAAGGATCCCAACAATAGTAACAGCCCGTAGGCTTGCCTTCTCTAAGAGGCGGCCTATCCGGTGTATACGATGGCCTGTCTGGCCCGTATTCTCTTCTTTCCACAGGACGACTAGGATAATTGGAGGTCCCCTTTGTCAAAGCTTCATGCATCTTGGACATGACCTGTTTTTGGTCGGTCGTAAATTTGTCCAGATGATTAGCCAGGGTCTCTTCCATTTTGTCCTTAATCTCCTTACTCGACTGGAGAATTTTCTCCTCTCTGGCTTTGGAATCAGCCTCAAGCTTCTCCAATCTAGCCTTCAACTTGGCAGCTTCATCTCCACCCTCTGAACTACCCGAAAATAGAACAGCCTTCCTCTTTGTATCCGAGGGAGTTGTGAAGAAAATAGAGTCATTACTTTTGATCAACGACTTCAGTATTTCCTCAAAGTCTGCCCATTCGTACAGGTCATCAGGATGAGTGTAGGCCGGTTTATAGGCCTTTCCTTTGTTCGCAGGCAGCGCTTCATATTCAGATTTTGCTCGCTGATACGAAGTAAGTTCCGTCGGACTTCTGGCCAGCACGATATTGCGAAGAGTCTCCCTGAAGGTAGGGTGAATACCTTTCAAAAAGTCTTGCGCTAACTCGCGCCTTGAGAGCATCTCTCGGTCCTTGTTCATCACTGCAACTCGTCCGCGGAACTTTCGACAATAGTTGGCAAATTCAACTTCCTCATCTATTCTCACCGGACGGTCTGTATACTGTTTCAAGAAAGACGCCCAGCCCGCGCGGGAACCTTTCTCTACTGCACGAACTTCAGGATAAGCATCCATCAATTCCGCCTTCCATTCCTCATACGTTCCATTCGTATAGGTGGGCAAAGCTTGCCATTCTTTCTGCACTTTACTGTTCGCATAGTGGTGTGCTATCCACTTCTTGCTCTGCTCACTAAGCTTTCCTTGCTTCGCGATGATATCTTCGATCCCTTCCAAATACTTGGGCAAATCCCCTGTTTCGTCATCGAATTTCAGGTTATGTCTCCCAAAAATATCCGGGATCTTGCTCTTATCAATCTCGTCGTAGGTAGCCATAGTGTTTGTTTGTGGGGGGTTTATCTTGGCTACGGAGTTCGAAATAGCCTCGATGGTCTGATTCAAATGATCAGATAGCTCGCCGTCCGAGTGGGTTGCGTGTCCCTCAAAAGGTAATGCTGCAGAAGTATTTATAACTTCCGCGGAACGCGCTCTCCTTCTCTTCTTAACTGGTGACGAACTAGACGACCGTCCTGTACTGGAATTTTTGGTCGTACGCGGTTTTCTGCCAGACGTCGAGGGTCCCCAATTTACAGACTCGGGTATAAGACTGTTCCTTGAAGTCGACGTTTGAGCGGGTTCTTGTAGTGCAACCCTGGCCTGCTCTAGCAAACTCCTGGCACCTGCTCCTGTATTTAATGGAGACGGGCTACGCTGGTGTCTGCCTCTCCTCGACGTCTTTCTAGTACGAGGATTTGTTTGGGCTGGAATTCTCGACAACCCAGGAAAGTCCCTTCTCTAGACTCTCCCAACTACAGCAACGCGTTTTGTTTTATCAACAAATTACCACCGAACCCCTCGCGGTGGGCTCCAGATGTAACGCTGACACTTGAATATATCAACTGAAGTGCTAAATATAGCGCAGCAGAGAATCTACCACCAAAATATATATATAACACAATCAACCAACACACACAACACTACAACACAAATATCTCCACAAGATACACTCAAATGTCTCTCGAAGAGTTCGTGGGGTTCGATCCGAAATCCAGATGTCACAGTGACGAGGATATAAGTCGACTTGCAAGCAAGAACCTTGCACAAAACACGCTCTCACACACCGTAGATGGAAGTGATTCCGTCCGCGGACCTTTCCTAAAAATAGGAACTATAAACGGTAGGATACAAGATACCCAACGCAGTTGAATATCAGGGCGAGATTGAAACAGTGGCCACAGACAGTTTCCGCGGCAGAATGCACAATTCTTATAGCGCCAGTTACGCTACAGACCTGAACCTCCAAATTCCAGGAACCTTTGACACTCCTTTATATAGCACAAGCCTTTCAGACGAGGACTAATCAGATCTCTTCCGGTTATGCGCCAGCAGTTCCAACGCAATGCTTCAGCAGATGGACAGTTCCACTCTTCCTCAGACTCAGGGAGATACTAGTTCACTCTCGAGCACACGTATCTTCACAATGAGATAGGCAGTCCGCGGGCAGTAGAGGCAGGCAGTTCCTAGCACACTAAGGCCATGACAAAGCTACTCGAAAGCAAAGCCTCCGCGGGTGAACACTCTCGAAACGATGCTTAGATTCACACTTGAACTGAACTTCAACACAATTTCTATTAAGACAAACGAGTAGACAATATCTTTATATATGCCTCTACGTTGCTGCCTGAGTTCACCAACGCTGTCCAATAGACTGAGCGCGATGTCCTCCAGCTCAACGAGAAATACAGGTCCTTTTATACTAATGCCAAGAAATACATCACATAAATAGTACAGAGTAAGCAATGTCGATCCAATTGAGTAGAGAGATGGTATATTGGTATTTGGGTGTCCCGGCGGACCTTCGGCAGCCTCTTGGCTTGTCGATCCAACGGTAGAAAGTCAGCAATTATGACTCCCACGGTTGAATCACTGAATTGCGGAAGCCCGCGGAACGCCATTATTGGTGATCCCGTCAATCCGTCACTGGCGGCCACCCTTCCGGTGGTGCCATCAACGCCTCTAATAACTCCTAAGACTATTCTTGGGACATTCCAATTCACTCGCAATATCACAGGCTCGTCTGTTGTCCAATTTATCAAGCCACCAAGTCATCCGCGCTGACTCCAATATAGAAATAGATTTCTAATGAAGTTGCCGCACTTGTCCGGCTTCAGCATCACATCATCAACTCTCCTGTCAAAGACCCCATGTCTTGCCATAACTCTGCCTTCTGATCCTAGCATCGGCATCTCCTGTATGAGATCCCTTTCCACTGTTCCAGCCGTCTATTTATAGTCGGCAGCCCGCGGCATCTGTCTTTTGACTGATGTTGACTCTGATAGCCCCCGCGGCGCCTCCTACATCCTTGTAGACCTTCGTCTAAGTCCGTAGTACACAAGTACTTGACTCTTCGTCACTCTTCTGAGGGTTCTGTTATGGAACAGATCCATAGTACTGCAGCAGGCTTATTATTATAATGCCTTTCTCCTGTGATGGGTTTTACGGTCAACAGCTCGGAGCTCACTTTGACCCTCCTTAGTGTCACCAACAGAGGTACTGACTTCCTATTGATAGTCGAGTAAGACTATAGTCGTGGCGGGTAGTTGGGTTGTTTAGGGCCGCACTTGACTTAAAATAGCCAGATATAACGCGCAAAAATGGCCAGTCGTTACAACGTCGGAGACGCAAACGAGGAAGGTCTCGACGACGTCGGGAATGTCGTTAAAGTCTTTGCGGTAGTCGAGCTGAATAGAAGAAAAGAGAAATCAGTTCAGGAAAGAAAGAAAGAGTGTAATATAACGCACGAGCATGGGTTTCAAACGGTTAATAGCTTTTAGCTGTTCCTCGTCGGGAGTCGCAGACGACGGATCATCAAAGAAAGTAACAAGGAGCCGGGCGTCGTCGTTATCGAAAGGAGCCCAGTACTGAGCCAAAGGGTCGTCGTCGAGAAGCTCGGGAATGACGGGATCCGACGGGACGGGGACACTGTCACGACCAGGACCCGCTCGTGGAGCACCCCCGCGCGCTCGACCCTTGACTTTGGGACCACGACTGGCTGGAGAAGCGATGGAGGAGTTGCGCGTGGAACGGCGCGGCGGGGCCGACGAAGTAGTGGACTTGTTGGATACCATGCCGGCGACGAGCACCAGAGGTGGATCGATGGGTAGTGGGAGTTGTAAGGAAACCAAAGAGGGCACTACTCAACGACGTAGGCGTCGAGGAGCGCAAGTTGGACGAAGTAGAGAGACCAAGAAGAGACCACAGGGTGTAATGGACACTGTGTGTGGTGGTGGTGGAAGGGAAGGAAGAATGTGGGCGCTAAGAAGGCGTACCCGCAGCCTATAAGTGAAGACGGACTTAGAGAAAATTTTCAAAAGGACTTACACGCCGTCAGAGGATTGAATTAGATCTTGATTTAATATCCCTGATAGAAGTCCCAGAGAGTTTGGAGAAGGAAGAGAAATCTGGGCAAGAAGACGCCGCAGTAATTAGAAGAAAGATTAGGTTTGATGGAAAACCTATTCTTGTTTCTATTGAGTAGCTGGCCACGGCGAAGTGATAAGCCGGCGAATGATAAGATAACACGGAAAGAAGAGCGTACCTAAGATTAAGGTTATCGCTTGGACCAGCAGAAGCGAAAAATTTTGACCCAGTTGAAGAAATTGAGGACAAGAGCTGAAAAGCCCCTGTCTGCGATTTTCAGACAGGAAATGTCAATGACGTCATATGCCGTAATGGTGATTGGCGTCTCGCGGAAGCAACTGTCTAAATTAACAGACGGAACGTCTTAGCGAGTAGTGCAGGAGGACTTGACTAGAAACAAGTCGCTCGAGGAAAAAGGGACAGAAAAGTAGTTTGCAGTTGGTCTAAAAATAGACGTCCGCGGGAGTTGTCATCCTTGCGGTCCACTAGATTTAAAGCCAAAAATAAGCACGGATTTTGGTGCAGGCTATAGACCGAGGACGGTCTAGATTTAGTGAAGGGGAGATGTAACGACTGGCCATTTTTGCGCGTTATATCTGGCTATTTTAAGTCAAGTGCGGCCCTAAACAACCCAACTACCCGCCACGACTATAGTCTTACTCGACTATCAATAGGAAATCAGTACCTCTGTTGGTGACACTAAGGAGGGTCAAAGTGAGCTCCGAGCTGTTGACCGTAAAACCCATCACAGGAGAAAGGCATTATAATAATAGCCTACTGCAGTACTATGGATCTGTTCCATAACAGAACCCTCAGAAGAGTGACAAAGAGTCAAGTACTTGTGTACTACGGACTTAGACAAAGGTCTACAAGGATGTAGGAGGCGCCGCGGGGGCTATCAGAGTCAACATCAGTCAAAAGACAGATGCCGCGGGCTGCCGACTATAAATAGACAGCTGGAACAGCGGAAAGGGATCTCATACAGGAGATGCCGGTGCTAGGATCAGAAGGCAGAGTTATGGCAAGACATGAGGTCTTTGACAGGAGAGTTGATGATGTGATGCTGAAGCCGGACAAGTGCGGCAACTTCATTAGAAATCTATTTCTATATTGGAGTCAGCGCCGATGACTTGGTGGCTTGATAAATTGGACAACAGACTAGCCTGTGATATTGCGAGTGCATTGGAATGTCCCAAGAATAGTCTTAGGAGTTATTGGAGGCGTTGATGGCACCACCGGAAGGATTGCCGCAAGTAACGGATTGACGGGATCACCAATGATGGCGTTCCGCGGGCTTCCGCAATTCAGTGATTCAACCGTGGGAGTCATAATTGCTGACTTTCTACCGCTGGATCGACAAGCCAAGAGGCTGCCGAAGGTCCGCCGGGACACCCAAATACCAATATACCATCTCTCTACTCAATTGGATCGACATTGCTTACTCTGTACTATTTATGTGATGTATTTCTTGGCATTAGTATAAAAGGACCTGTATTTCTCGTTGAGCTGGAGGACATCGCGCTCAGTCTATTGGACAGCGTTGGTGAACTCAGGCAGCAACGTAGAGGCATATATAAAGATATTGTCTACTCGTTTGTCTTAATAGAAATTGTGTTGAAGTTCAGTTCAAGTGTGAATCTAAGCATTGTTTCGAGAGTGTTCACCCGCGGAGGCTTTGCATTCGAGTAGCTTTGTCGTGGCCTTAGTGTGCAAGGAACTGCCTGCCTCTACTGCCCGCGGACTGTCTATTTCGTTGTAAGGATACGTGTGCTCGAGAGTGAACTAGTATCTCCCTGAGTCTGAGGAAGAGTGGAACTGTCCATCTGCTGAAGCATTGCGTTGGGACTGCTGGCGCATAACCGGAAGAGATCTGATTAGTCCTCGTCTGAAAGGCTTGTGCTATATAAAGGAGTGTCAAAGGTTCCTGGAATTTGGAGGTTCAGGTCTGTAGCGTAACTGGCGCTATAAGAATTGTGCATTCTGCCGCGGAAACTGTCTGTGGCCATTGTTTCAATCTCGCCCTGATATTCAACTGCGTTGGGTATCTTGTATCCTACCGTTTATAGTTCCTATTTTTAGGAAAGGTCCGCGGACGGAATCACTTCCATCTACGGTGTGTGAGAGCGTGTTTTGTGCAAGGTTCTTGCTTGCAAGTCGACTTATATCCTCGTCACTGAGACATCTGGATTTCGGATCGAACCCCACGAACTCTTCGAGAGACATTTGAGTGTATCTTGTGGAGATATTTGTGTTGTAGTGTTGTGTGTGTTGGTTGATTGTGTCATATATATATTTTGGTGGTAGATTCTCTGCTGCGCTATATTTAGCACTTCAGTTGATATATTCAAGTGTCAGCGTTACACCGCGAATCTCAGTTCCGCGGAGAAATGAAGACCAAGCTCTCCAGCATCGCTGAGGTGGGGCTCGGCTTTGAGAGCGGGCACAACAAGTCTACCCTTCGCAAGAATCGGCAACTGGCGGAGGACTTGAAGGAAGGGTTTGGTTATTGCTATAAAGTGTGTGTCTCTTTTCATTCCTTTATCACCTCTCACCATCAATGGACAGGGATTCTCACCTGTCCTTGCCGAGCGCACGGGCATCTACAAGGCGAAGATAATTCAGCAGGCTGTCAACCAGGTCTGGTTCACGAACCGGCGCGACGAGGGCGCCACTCATCCCGACTTGTTTGGGCCTGTATTCCCGAAGCCCGCCTTCGCTCTCATTCTTACTGGGGTGCGCAATCTTTCTTCCCTTCCGATTTCTAGCTCATGTCACCTATTTAGATTGAGTGCTGTGTCGACGAGTGGGCAACTGGTGTCAAGACCCCCGTGCCCTTCACCTCCGCCGATTACCGTTCGGTCTACCTTGACCACCTCAATGCGTTAGACGCCTTTGAGGAAGGCACTGCGCCTCGCAATATCCTCGGCGATATCTTGAAGCGCACTCATGATATTGGACGGTGCGTGTTTGTTTCATTTGTTATCTCCATACTCATATGTTGCTTAGTTTCCATTCCGGAGCTCAGCCGCTAGCACCTCAAGCCTCGACAGCCGTTCTCTCACAAGCTGCGCTGGACGCTGCTATCCGGGAGTATGATGAGGGCCGCACGGGTAGCGATGACGAGGATGAGGCCGATGCGTAGATACCTCGGTAGAATTTGTTTGATCTTTTCTTTTGTGCTTTGCTTGTTCAATACTATTTATTATCTGCACCATTTCTATGCCTTCCGCCTTAAGTACAGTAGCTATAGCGAGATATGAAGCCCTATTCCGACTAGGACACTACTGAACTACCGGAGCTACAGTAGTCATCAGTGATGACTACCTGTGGCTCCGTAGCACTTCGTAGCAGCCGTCGTGTGCTACTGGTGTGCTACAAACCGGGGGTCTGTCTACTGGGCTATCCCAACTATGCTGGCTATGTTGTGGTATGCTCTCAGCCAGATTTTTCCTGATAGCAGCCGTCGTGTGCTACTGGTGTGCTACAAACCGGGGGTCTGTCTACTGGGCTATCCCAACTATGCTGGCTATGTTGTGGTATGCTCTCAGCCAGATTTTTCCTGATGAACCATACCACATCATTCTACCCAAACAAAGTCAAACTCGTCCTTACCATCTACGACGATGTCGCTATGCCTGCCCTCCACATTCCCCACCTATTTTCACCCTCTTGAGCTCCTTCTGAATCACTTGCTCAAAACACAGCCTCGCCTTGCAAGCCGGGCATCACTCGTCAATATCGACACATCGCCAGGCCCCTCAAGCTGTTGGATATTTGGGTGGAGATGTTATACTTATAACCTTGGTGAGTTCCTCAAATGGTCCTACGCCCTCGCTTCCTCTCCCCCTACAATCTCAACCCTCGCCTCATCGTGGCTCGTTACCTCTACTGCGATGTGATGCCTTGCCACCGCTTAGTCCGATTAAGTAGTCAGGACTTGCCACTCTGTGCATGGGTCGAGATTGTAATTAAATTACAGCATAGTGATACAATACTACACAATACTGCTTCTTTCTAATTGAGATGAGTTTGCCTGTGTGCAACTGGACGCCCACACTTATTGTGACATTGTCGTCGATAAGTTGACCGGGGCATTTCTTGCGCCTGCTCGGCTATCAAGTTAACCGTAATTGCCGGACGTCCTAAAAAGGAAGGTCCGGGTGTCGGCCCAATTTCCCTGTGCCGCCGGGTTGGTCAACATTGCAAGAACGAAGTTCTCAATTGAAACTGCGATAATGTCCGCTCCGGCAAGAAAAGTGCTCGCGCCGCTGTTTTTGATGTCGATCTCCGAATAATCCTTTGCGCTTGGAGAGGAGTGTAGCTGATGCAATGCGTCAGTGGTAAAGCAGGTTCGCAAGGTCTTCCCGATAGCCTGAGGGACGTTGGTCAGCTACTGGTTAGTTCGGCTCAGGAGATCGAGGACACAAACCATTTGACGTTGGGTTTCGGCAAAGGGCATCTCCAGCATGTCCCGCGCCAAGGGACGCCATTCCTCTGCCTTTTTCTTGAATCCAGCACCGGGAAACCAACGCGGGATACGCTTGAGGATTGGGAAAGTGTTCTGAGTGCACCATTAATGCAGGAGAAGCACAGGTGCCTATCAGCGATGCACGCACGACTAGATATTGTCCGAGAAGAAGCGAACGCGACATGGCGGTTATGGCACGCTCGGCGAGGTGCAAGTACAGGGTACATTCTGGCCAGCTTTCAAGGCCATAGATGATAGAAACAGAAAGCTCGCCAGACATTCTACGAGCCAGTCTTTCAGTACAAAAGTCACTCCAATCATTGGCAAAGAGTAACCGTTTGAAATGGCGCGAAAAAAGTTCCGGCTTCTCGAGTAAATGCAGCAAGAGCCTATGGACAGCTGAAGCCTCTCTTTCTTCGTATGTTGTGATCTCTTGAGCGGCAAAGGCCTTCCCGAGCAAACGTCGATGCATTCGCCTAGATATTCACATTCAACTTCGTCAATCCCACGAAATGTTTGGCCGTACCATTCATTTGTATACGACAGGAATGCTTGTAGAAGTCCGTGAGTAACGCGCGAACTCATTTGATTTGAGGGTGGCAGAACGTACCGACATTGACATCCCAACCCATTAAGTCTTGAGTCATAGTTTCATACGGTCTGTTGGAAAAGGTGCCTCTTCGAAGCAAATTTTCTGTGGCTTCTAACGAAGATATTACAACGACAGATTCGCCGAGATGTTTGAAATGAATGATATCGGAGTCTGAAGGGATTGTCAATCGAGAAGGGAACGGCAGAAAATACAAATGAACGGACTAAGTTCGTGCGCCCATTTTGCATACATTTTCCAAGGCAACTCTGACGCAACGGCAAAGAGATTTCCTACCCAGGGAAATTTTCGAGGGCCGGGAGGTAGAGGGAAGCTTGAACGTCGAGTCAATAGGAGAAGGGCATAATAGGTGCCAGCGAGGAGGATGAATATTGCCGAGAGAGTCGTAGTATCAGGCTGAGTTAGCATTGCGACAGAGGGACGAGAAGGTGGATCTAGTCAAGGAGCGGACCTCAGGCCTCATTAATGCCTCATTATCAACGTTGTCAGAGCCAAGCACGTCACAATTACATTGTTAGCTGGCGGGAAGTTTCCGAAGTAGGATTGTCCCATACCACGAGGCTGCTTTCTGAAGCGGCGAGGCTTTGAACCGTTTGAAAATTCATGACGGAGTTATATAGTTGTGTAATGAACCTCTCCACAGCCTGAGCTCGAGATTCGCGGGCTCTGAACATGACTAAAAAATCCATGTTCGTTGGAGTAGAGTTGCGGCCGATTCCCATGGACTTTAGACGGAGGACTCTGAGCGGAGGACGGTGGGACTAGAAGAAGATACACCTCACACGATCAAGTTCTTCAACGGAGGCGCAGCTTAGGCATGGATCCATACCAGGTAAGATATCCAAAAGAAGGCCAAGGCGAGATACTCGGCCTCCATCGACCATGTCCGAACCGAGTGGTAAATTTACATTTTGTTGGCACAAAACCTTGAGCGCCGTTGAGCGTGAAGTATTGTACAATTGTGGAGCTTCATCAGATACCGCAATTCGAATGCACAATTCATATTAGTGCATCGTTTCATGTAAATCTGGAAATGGACGAAAAACATGGGAAAATGGCTTATAGCACGTAGCGGAACGCCAAGTTTTGACTAATACTTCATCAGCATTACTATGACCGGTTAGACGAGAGCCACTCACCGATCGGTCATGTCAAGAAAACCCTTCTCAATCCTCTGCCTTACCGGCCTCCCACCCTCATCCACAGTCTCCAAAAAACCGAAATCATCCCCCGCCCCACTACCCTCCTCCGTTGCAAGTTTATCACGACGCTGGTTCTCAGCGCGCAGCAAAAACCAAAGAGTCGTCGCGATAGCAATATCGGCTGCGTAAGTCGACAAGCAAATCGTCCATGGGACGACAAACTTAGGCTCGTATTTCTCTTTCCAGAATTGTGTGCAGAGAGCTTGACCGAGGGCGTAGCCGATGAGGAAAATTCCGTTGGTTGCGAGTTTCTTCGTGTGGCCAGCGGTGGCGGAGGTTACCCAGGAGAGCATCATGACGAAACAAGGTGCACCGCCGATACCTGAAATTTAACCATGATGCGTCAGTTGAGCTCGACGCAGCCGATGGGAAATACCGTTCAAAACATAGATGGCACAGAGGTGTCCAACCCTGTTACTATACGGGAGAAAGATGAGAAAGAAGGCGGAGACGATCGATGGGATCCAGAAAAGATTATGGATCCACGCGCGCCCATTCTGCTCGACAGTGAGCGGAGATGCAGTCCATGAAATCAACATTCTTACTGGAAATTTGCGTAATATATAACAGCCTAATGTGATACCGATAATTTGCTGAACAGCCGAGTCAGAAGAATATTGAAAACGTAAAAGACAAGTCAACAGACCGAGAATCCCATGGGTATGTTGAGCAGTGTCGTTTGTACCGGTGTGAAGCCGAAGAGATGAATTACACGGGATGCCTCTGTACCCAATCCATTCTGCAGGTTTCTATGGGCGCATTCAGCAAGTACTCCACGTTGACGAGATTGAGAATCTTACGCAATCACACACCAAAAGAACCACATCCACGTCTTATAGTCAGTCAAACATTCAACAAATTGATCCTTCTTCCATTTCTTCGTCTCGATGCCGTTCTGATTTTCTTGCATCCTGCGTACAGCGACAATCTGGCAAATCCTATCATCAATGTGTTTCCTGCAGCTTATATAGAGAACAGGAGTTCTCACCTTCTCCTCCGCACTCAAAAACCGCGCTGTAGTCGGGTTATCGGGCATAGCAAGCGCAAACGCGATGCAAACGACGATGGTAATGAGGCAAGTGATGAGATACAGAGTCTGCCACTGATTCGGCTTGGACGTGGGGGACACGTGGGCCGCGCCGAAAGCGAGGAAGCCGCCGATGATTGTCCCAAGACCGTTGCATTGTTGAGTCCAGCCGATGCGTTCGCCAATTTCGGTGCGAGTGTAGAACATTGAGGTGACGAGCATGAGGCCTATCCAGACTAGGTTAACCTCAAAAGGGGCCCAGGATATGACTTACCCGCCGTGGTACAGCCCTCCGCCGCGCCGAGAAAAAAACGAAGTGCGACTGAATCGGGAATCAATGAAGTCGGGAAGCTATTGCCAACGAGCGAAGAGCGTACAGAGGCCGCTAAAGTTGTGACAGACGCAGTGAAGACCGAGTAAGAGTGCCCTGCGATAAGAATGAGGATGCAGATTTTCTCTGACTTGCCCGCGACAGTGTTAAGCTCACCACATAAAAAGATTGAACGTTATCCATTTGCCGACCGGGAAGTATTGCAGAGCGAGGTTTTGCGGATATTGAAAGACGAGGTAACCTGTCAGCATCATCGGTAACAGAAATCTACCCCACCAATAGCGCGGTACCGATATAAAACGCGCTTCCAAGCGTGTTGAAATCGTCGGTGCTCAGATTCGCATCTTTCAAAAGCCCCAGGACGGCACTCGAGTTCAAAGTAGTTCTATTAGTGTTTTAGTGAGTCTGATCATGAAACGAGCGTAGAACAGGAAGAACGTACTTGTCAATGAACTGGACGGTGTACAGGCAGAAAAGGAGCGGAAGCTATGTCACCCGTGAGTATTCCGGCGTGGGACTGCAATTCGAATACTGCACCCACCAGACGTCGATCCAATTTGGCTCGCAAATGCCTGGATTGAGCTTCCCCGACACGTTCATCGAGTTGAGCTCGTGCTGCAAGTTTGATCGCGACATCGACGGTGGAGCCGTAGCTCAACGTGTCAGTCGTCGTTATCGTGTCGCTGACCCCGGTCGGAGAGGATTTCAAGTCCAATGCGGTGGATGCCATGAAGCGAGGAACTCGATGCGAGGCTTAAGGCGCTTTTAGCTCCCAAACCGCCAAGACACTCTAGAAAAGCTGAAACGTCGTCGATAGTGGGCGGTATCTTGACAAAGACGGCAGCACGGCGCAGGGGACTATACCCACGTCCTATCGTTGCATTCGAGCACAGGCTGACAGGATGCATCAGCGATGTTGAATGGTATTGGAAGCGAACTACAACAATACGTACACGATTGTTCTCCTCCTGGCCACGGGGCCTCCATCGGCGCCTTTTGATTCACCAGAAAGGAATAATGCTAGCCACGAGATTCCGGCACTATCGGCCCTACTAGCTGGGAAGCGATCCATTGAAACAGTTAAAGCCACGTCACCGCTCTTGAAATTTGAATCGTTGGCCGAACCTTAGTTGAACAGGCCTGCTATCGGTGCGTCGGTATCCTACCAGTTTTACTAGTACTGTAAGTAGTGCTAATAACCCATTGGAACTGAGAATTTTGCGCACCCTGTTAGTCCGTTGATGGTCCCGGTTTGAGTGGGAAACACATATAGCCAGGGGTTGCCTCATATGAACGCGAACTCAATCGATGATGATGGTTGGGGCCAAGTTGTGGTAGATGGTGTAGATCAACATAAATAAACCTCTGAATACAAGGACATCGGCCCGGTGCGAGGCGCAGTTTGATGCGCCTCGGCTTTTGCCGGAACAGGGAGCGTAAGTCCGTGTTTTTTATGATTGGTTAGGAGGACTTGGGAGGATTCAAGTCATCGAGGAAACACTCAGACAAATGCTTCCGAAAAACGAAATACGGAAGGGTCGCAAAATCGGCAGTTGTGCTGAATGAAAGCGAATTTTCGAATAAATAAATATAAATTACGACAGCAAATTCTGGATACAAGGGGTATGAGGGTATGAGGGCCCTAAGGCGGCCTTCAGTGGCACTGCGACGTTGATCGCTGCTGAACGCCGCGTGCTGTTGCGTCTCCCGTGTATTGGTGCTCCAAAATTATCATTCTTTGTAGTAGCGATACATTTCCTTTACTTAGTTATTACATTGATTTAGCAGTCCATAGCAGCCGCGAGGAGCTTGTCGAATATAGGGGAGCCAACACCAGCTACAAGATAAAACGAAGACGTATGAGCTATGGTAACAAGAAGACTACGAAATGACTTACTAAGCGGATCCCATCCATTCGTTGCGTTAAATGCAACCTGGGAAGAAATAATTGCTCTCAATCCACATTTTACAGTAATCGGTTGCTTTGAGCGACTCACCGAAGACGCGGGGCATTTGAATCCAGAGTTATGCCCCTCCGTAATATCCGTAAACGCATCGACATTCGCATACACCCACGGGTTGAGGAAACCCAACACAGGCTTTCCCTCCGCCACCAGTCGGTCATTGATCAACGCAACGACCGACGCGAAAATGGGACTCGAAAAACTCGTACCGCCCATCCCCCCCGTCGTCGCGTTGTACGTATAATCGAGGTTCCCTCCCTGAATCGAGACATCGGGATACGCGCGTCCCCCCTTGTTGAAGGTGCCGGGGAAGTCAGACGGAAGAGACTTCAGGAAGTTGAGAGCGGCAGAGTCCTGGTACCACGGGCGGGGGAAGACGTAGGAAAAGCCGCCGCCGGTGAGATTGGTGGCGACTTCGGGGGAGAAGCTGGAGGTGGCGCCGACGGCGGTGACCCAGGGGCAAGAGGCCGGGAAGACGGTGAGGAAGTCGTGGCTTTCGCAGAGGCCGGGGATGCTGCTGTTGTCGTGGCTGCCGCGCACGCCGCCCTACAGTCGAATTAAATCAGTGAGTGGACGCATAATCATGAATCGTGAATGGGGAAGAAATACATACATCTCCGGAGCCGAAGAGCATCGAAATCCCCCTTGCGCCGAGACCCATATAGCTGTTGCATATTTTCCTATATAGTTTACAGTAAATATGGGAGTTAACTCAAGTAGTTTGATCATCAAGAGTAAGTCGGGGCGTACCTAGCCATCCCCTCCTCAAAATCTCTTTCCATGGGTCCGTACGAAGTCGTCACGACAGACGGTGGGTTGTCGAGGCCTTCGAGGTAGAAATTGGCTTTCAAGAGCGATGATGCGAGGCCGTCGCCATCCGCGGTGTCGTTCTCCGAGGGCAGGCCGACGGAAAGGAAATGAACCGGGACACCCGTCGCGAGACCTATTCATTGAATGCAAAACAAAAATGATTCAGCATTGAGGATACGAGCAAAGAATCATAGTGCACGACCAACTCACCGAGTGCCCATTCGACATCCAGGTCAGCTTCCAACTGAAGAGTTTTGAGCTCAGCTGTCGGAGGGTCGTTCGTGGCGTTGGCGATTTGAATCAGATCGTAGGTCGTGTTGGGGGTAATGTCAGGTCGGAACTGTTCCATGAACATCTGTAATGCGTCAATGAACGGAGAGAATTAATGTCGTGATAAGGACTAACGAACCTGGACGTCGGTTTCATTGGGGTAGATATTGAAGTACCCAGTCACCATGATCGAATTATTCTGCTGCGTAGCGGGGGTCGACGGAATCCCGTACATCTCTTGCAGACATTTGGGGGAATACGGGCCTTTCGGATCGCACGAAGACGAGGACGAATTGGAAGAGCCGCGTTTGTCGATGCGGAGGGAGGAGGATTCCAGCCTCATGCGACGATAGCGGAGCTGCTGTTGTTGTTGAGCAGAGGAAGCGGGGGGGATGGGGAATGAAGTGCTCGGGTAGATGACTTCGACGCGGCCAGCGAGTTCCGTGGGGAGGGAGATGGATAAGGTGCGGATGATGGGCTGCGGGAGGGACTCGTGCGTGAAAATCTGATAGTCCGCGCCGAAGAGCTTATTGGCAGTGCCCACACTCAGCGTCAAAGACAGCCAATCTCCGTGGGGGGAGAGAACGGTGGGCGTCAGGCCGTTTGCGGATGCAAGAGAGTTAAACGCATCGAGGGTTTCGTTGGACGGCTGCATGTAGGATTTGACCTGGGGACGGTGAAGTTAATTCGTGCCATTCGCAGACTGAATTCGAAGAATCGTTTGAACGAACCTCGTCTTTCGAGAGCCATTTTCTGAAGTCAGATCTGCCAGGCGTAGAGATGGCCTTGAGTTTCTCTTCCAGCCCAGAAACGTCCCTGGCAGCCAGACCAAATTGCATAGTCAATGATTCGGATTCAGGAGCTGGGCCTTTGCTGGTGAATCCGGGAGGGACGTCGCTACGAGCTTCGTGAGTAACGAGGGGACTGCATGAGACGGCACATAGAAGCGCCAATTGTGCGAGGGTGTAGAGTAGCATTAGCGAGAGTGTTGAGCTATTGAGGCACTACCCTTGGTTTTTAAACCGCTCATGATTTGCATGAGGCAATGATTCCCACGCCATAATTAATTTGCGCGAATCCCGAACGTCCGTCGGCGGTTGGGTTTGTATAGCCAACTGAGACCGGCAATACTTGAGAGTGGGGCCCCTTGGAAGCTGCACACGTCGAATCCCAAACAGATGAATTATGCGGTGACTCTGATCCAAGCTCAGAATTCTGCGCAACAGACAAGATGAGCGAGAAATGATATACTTGAGCGCTGAAGACTCACATCCATGATCCGATAATCTATCCTTGTGGCTGGAGGAGAGGCGAGAATGAGAGGGAGATCGTTCAGCCTTGAATGGGCAAACTCTCGATTGTATTTGTGGACCGTTATGCCGATCCACGAGTACGTCATCTTTCTATCCACAAAACAGATCGCCCGCCGACGCCCGGTAAAATAGTACGGTACTCACCAGTGGAGTAATTGAGTTCCTTGCCGTACGGTCTGTTAGAAAGCTCCAAAGCCAGTGCAAATTTTCTGATGTCACCGTAAGAAATGGCGGACGCGGAAACTCCATTCCTGTCCTCGTTGCTTGCCGCCGTAGCTTTGGAGGGAGGATGGTACACCGTACGTCAGAACAACTCCATGATGGGAATTTATATTGCGTGAAGAACCGGCTGAGAACAGCCATATTTGCCAACCGAATGGTGATGGTGTACAAGAGAGGGGCGCCTTAAAGTTTTCGACTGGCTGACGCCAGCTCCACCGGGACATTTCAGACTCGTACATCACTCGCCACAGCGCTCAGCGCTCAGCCTGACTCTGCTGCCTGAGGGCTAGACTTCTTGAAATTGACTTCAAAGTCTTCGAATGCCGCCGCAGTGTTTCAAATCGGCTCCAACACAGTGGATGACTCGATGATTGCAGCATAGCATACAGTGACAAGCAGGGCAAGGAGAGGAGAGCCTGGAGACAGAGGAAACGCTCGGCCTGAACGATGTCGAAGAGGAGCAAAGAGAGCCACGCAAGGGAAAAAATTAAAGTCACATCAGTCACGCCGGGTAATAGTTAACCGATATATCCGAGTCGGCATTTGCCGTACTTACCAGTAGTTGAAACAATTTTGTTGGTTCACAAAAAATAATAATGTTGGGAAAAGCAGGCTTCGCGGGCTCCTCATCAATATCGCGTTACAGTGGGGATTACACTCGTAGTTTATCACGACAGAACTAGGCCGTTGTCGTTGATAAGTACATCCCAACCATTCTTCGCAGCTTCCTCCGTTGAATCCTGGGAATTTGAATGCAGGAAAACATCAAAATCAAACCAGTCGGCGCTACCGTGTCCCGAGAAAGGCTGATCATGCACAGCAGCCGGCAGCCTCAGAAGGGGTGACGATGGATTGGGGTAGCCACCGGCGTTGGGAATGAGATTCCAATGCGCGTCGGTCGTGGTGTCAACGGAGATGGCGATATCGTAATCGAGGAGAGGGAGAGGGGGAGTGGGGTGCGACTGAGTACGAGGAAGAGGAATTTGGATTTGGAATGTGATATCGCCAACAGTTGCGCATGCGTGTTCAGGGTATAGCGAGAGGAGGAATGGGTCCGAGGAGAGGGCGTCGGATAACGTCGCAGCTGGGGAGAAGGGTTGCGAGTGGGGAGTGGGAGCGTAGGAATTTGGATTTGGATGCGAGGTGTGGATGTAGTCGTGCGACGGCGAGGGGATGGGGTTGGCCATGGGTGGCATGGCGTGTGGGTGTGGGGGAGGGTGAGGATGGGACGCAAAGGGATTGGGAGCTGAGGGAGGATAGCCTTCGACAGGGGAAGGAGAGGGCGCCACGGAGGGAGATGTACAAGCGAGTGGCCCGAGGTTATTGTTGGCCCTACCCGCGGTCGGGTCGATGGGAGCGTCGAAGGCAGGAGAGTTTTTCTTCTTCTTGCTTGCCGTCTTCGTCCGCTTTCGAGGGCTCGGAGCGTCCGACCGAGGGAGTCCCGTTTCGGGGTAAATGTCGCTGTGATAACACACGATGAGTGACTGTATATCGGTGGCATGTCGATGTGGCAACGTACTGCACGGTTCTTTTATGTGCATTAACATTGCCAGTGGATAGGGACTTGAAATCGCAGCCCGGGAAGTCACAAGGCTTCTTACTAAGGGCTGTATCAGGAGAGGAATCGCAGTGGCAGAAGAAAATCTCTATAAACGCACCGTTTTTCCTGCTCTTCCGACGAGAGGTGCGTCAACCCATGCCGGTTGAAGTCGTAGATCTTTTTGAATTTGTATGGACATCCTGGGTATGTGCAGGGGAAGGCCTTCTCGCACGGCATTGAGGAAGGATATGGCAGAGGAGGAGGAAGGGAAGTGAGAGAGGCAGCGCTATCGTCGAGCCCGCCTTTTATAGCTTTCGTGTTTGGCGGATTGGCCTGCTCGAATTGCCAAACAAGTCAGTTGTTTGGTGTGGCCGGATGCGCGCCACTGAGCCACTCGAGGAGAATTGCTATAGAGGGAAATTTAAGACAAAGAAACCGGAATTGGCAGCCGCTTGGACGATGAGGTCTTCCGGCGCCATTGTTCGCTCTCCTCGCCTGAGGCCGATGATCCCGAGAGGCCAGTAGGTACAGAATCACGCAAAGTTCAACCTGCAAGGGGGCGATGTCACGGTGCGACGAGTCCGAGACGACTGGAGAAACGCACTTCAGAAGCTACAGACTCCTGGGTGAAGTAGTGAAAACTTTTCGTTCTCTTGATACCAAGCCGCCGTGCACTGATTACTAGGCTCCTGAGATTTTCGGGCATCAACTTATTCTGTGCTGCCCGAGTGCAAAGATCCAAATTCTATCTTGAAGCTAACTATTTGCTGGCAGGAAAGTGCGCCGTGGCCGAATCACTGCATTCATCGTAGAGGGGAGACGGTAGAAGGGAACGACCTTGGAACGACCTCGATGCGAGACCAATAAGTAAGCTCTCGCAGCAACTGCGTCGGCGTCATGGTGGTCAACAGAAAGTCGAGCAATTGCACAACGCCAAGACAGTGATGAATAACAAATACCGCGAAACGCGGTCACGTGTATCGGTCCAATTTTCCCTTTCCTGTGGACTTTGAATTTTTCGAGCGGGATATCGATAGCGCTTTATTCAATCAATCTATGTATTCGTAAATGATGACCAAGAGTACTTGAATATTTACTACTTTCTTTCAGCCACGGCTAAGTCAAAGGCTAAGTACATCTTTCTCGCGAAAATCATGCTTTCTGGCTAATCTTGGTAACAACCTCCGCGACGAAAACGGAGGTACGATCCTGTCCTCCCAATCCTTCGCTAAATTCCGCTGCGAAGGTTTGGATTTCTGGGTGCGTTATCCACTAGAATTGATCATAATATGCAAACAATGTGCGGCCGAATAGTATTGATTATGACCCACCTCGATAATGCGGTCTTCATCCTGCACAGGCCAGAATAATGAGTTATCCCGATGACAGTAAACGACGTTCCGAACCTGAAACTCATGGAACGCCAAAACGAGATCATACATTGCCGACGACGGGGGAGAGGGAGGGAATCCCAGGCCGCGAAGTTCAGACTGCATCACGGTGTGCGGTGTGCCCTGAGATTGAATTCAGCGACAAACAATTCATTATATATGTGGCGGGCGAATTGCACGCACCAACGAATACCCCAACAGATTGTCCTGGGAGATTGGAAGTCCAGCTAGCTTACCCGCGAACTCTAGCATCTTGTCGTGGAATGTCTCGTGGGGAAGCGTGGGGGGCGGCGGAATGCGGCTATCATCAGGGAGGTGGCTTTGTTGATACCCCTACTAGTAGTCGTATTAATACCGCTAGTCGACGAGGGCAGGGTGGGAATGGGGATGGTTGGATCGATGACGATGAACGGGTGCATGTTCAGCGAGAAGACTTCGGCGGTGGTGGGGTCCCAGATTGTTCCAGCCGCGCTGTGGAGGATGTTGATGAACGTGGGGTCGCGGGAGATCTAGCATGATGTAGGTGGGTGGGTGGACGGGTGGGTGGGTAGGTAGAGAATGTCGCCGATGAGAGAGCAGATTATTATGTAAGATAGATATGTATAGACTGAGTTTGAAAACGTTATTTACCTCGGATTGCTCGGTGAAGGTCTAGAGTAAGTTAGAAGGTTGGTGATTTCGAGTTGACGACAAACATCGGAAAAGGTTTTGTACTTACCGGGCATTCAGAGAGTATCCACACGGTAGGCTGCGGGGAGGGGGTCGAAATCCCAAGACTGTCAAGATGAGGCTTCAAGATTGATTTCTGGAATATCTGTTGCGAAAATCAGTGTTTCGACGATAGATATACTCTGCCAGATTGAAGCGTGCATAAATACATACAACCTCGAGTAATGCTTCTGCGAAATCGGGAGAGCGGTCACGGCGTCTGCGAAATCCAAGATCTTGTCCTTGAACTCGTCGATTGAGAGATGTAGGGCGGGCTGGAAGATTCCGACGTTTACAGCGCCGCGGGGGAGGGGCATCCCGATTCTCGGTGAGTGAGACTGGGAGGCAGGGGCGCAGTTTCGCAGCAGGGATATCGATGAGCAAGTGAGTGAGAGTACTTACTTGGTGATATCGAGGGCTAAAATGGGTCTGTGGCCGAGGCTCGTCATGGGATGTGAGCTTGTTCGACAGACTTTCGGACATGTGAGCGGATATCATTAGTATCGGTTGGTATCGGGAAAGATTTCATGAGAATACCGTAGTTCCATTTGGAGACCCTCGAGTGAATGAAGATAAGCTAGATCCGTTGAATTTTTTTGGGGATATAATGTTGTCGACGAAGAATGCGTTCCCGGCGAACAGTGGAAGCTTGTCAAATTCGCAGAATTTTCCACTCTTACCAGCAAGTTCCGCATATCTCCATCGTCTCTTGACCTGCTTCGGACTTTGGCGCGAATTGTCCTTGAATTGTACGCCGAAGAGCATGTGTTCGTTCACGGTTAAAACATGCTGGATTGGCGGAAAATTTGTTCATTTGAGAGACCCAAGATAGTCTATGGTCGCGGCGTGCGATTGCAATCGAGGGACTCGACTCTCGGAGGGCGAAACAACATGGTGGTAGAGATTGAGGGTCTGTTTCCACGGTTACCGCCACCGGGTTATCCCGGTCACGATCAGATGGGTCGACCGTCACCACCTTCCCTCGCCATCGTCAGCGTCCCCCATCCACCGCAATGCTCTCTCCCACCGCCGCAGTCCTCCTCCTCACCCCCAGCGTTCTCGCCCACGGCTCCTCCGCCTCCTCCAACGACACAATGGGCAGCATGATGATGACCGCCCTCCACTTCACCCCCCTCGGCGACACCCTCTGGTTCTCCGCCCTCACCCCCAGCTCCTCCGGCGCCGTCGCAGGCGCCTGCATCGCCCTCCTCCTCCTCGCCATCTTCGACCGCTACCTCGCCGCCGTCCGCGCTACACTCGCCGCGCGCTGGGCGCCACGTCCTGCAAGCAAAAATCGGCTTGAGGCGCCGTCGTTTAAGCTTTCGCAGGATTTGCCGAGGGGGGCGCTGTATGCGCTGCAGACGTTCTTGGGGTTTGCGTTTATGTTGGCTGTTATGTGCGTTTTTGTCTTTTGTTTGTCGTTTTTCAAGTTCTTTCCTCGCCTGATGGTGTATCGATATAGGACCTTTCAAGCGGCGTACATCATCTCCGTCATCGTAGGGCTCGGTGTGGGTGAGATGCTGTTCGGGCGCACCACAGGTCACGCTGCAGCAGGTCATTGAGATTGCAAAGATTCTTGTATAGCATATTGTATTCATCTCTCGTTCGTTATGCTTGCTTTCGGTATCTTGTATGCTAGGTGAGCTTATCATCGCCCGTTTCTTCGTGGAGGCTCGCTCACTTCTCTACTAGTTTTAGAAAATCAATGTTGTTGTCTTAACCTCTCAGATCCAAATCTATATCACAAACGCCTCCGCACAGAAATCCAAAATCACTTCACCCGCCATCCGGAGCTTGGTTCTCGCCACCGCATCCCCCGCATCGCGAACAAGTCCGCTCGGCCCCGCAGCGAAGACGCCCACCCTCCTCCTCCTCCCTGAAGGTGAACCCTCGCTGAGAGCAGCACCGAATTCAGCGTCGTCTTTCCACCTTGCTGCGACGACGTCGTCGAGGATCGTATACGTCGCCGGTCGGCCAGTATAGCTGATCTCGCAGCGCGTACGGTTTGCCGGAAGGACTCGGATGAATTTATTTTTTATTGTCCGTAAGTGGCATCGTGGGACCATCAAATCGATGGCACTGCCACCCAGCTCACCATTGTCCCTCATCAGAGTCACCACCATCGTCTCCTTCGACGCTCCTCACTGCCTCCCGACGCCGCCGCCACCTTCCGCCGCCATGCTTACCGTCGTCGTCATAGTTGCCGCAGACACCGACACTGCTACCTGCCACCTCGGCGTGGGGCAGTGGCATTTACCCCCGCCCTCCCTGCCTCTCATGCTCGTTCTCAGTACATCTATGTCGCACACCCTCGCCATCGGGTCGCTTCCGCCGCCATCATGCATGCTTCCCCACACCCGCTCCCCACTGTTGTATCCGCCACCTATGTTATCGCCGTTGTTTCAACCCGCTTCCCTTGCACCTTGTTATCTAGTCACCTACGCCGCTAATCAAGACTACTGCCGCAATTGTGCTATTGGTATCCCGCCACCGTAAGCATTTCTCGACTCTTGCAGGTTCTCCCGGCCTCTTGTTGCTCTGCTACCTGGCGATACTGTTGCTCAGGTCACCGTCATCACCTTGCTCTACCCCGTTCCAGCTTACTGCCGTCTCCCTCCCGCATCCTCACTCATACTCTTTGACTGAATACAGTATCTGCTTAGTCTCCTTGTTGTTTTACGACGGGGTTGCCAATTCATTTGAGTCACTCGACGCAAGTTCCTTGCTCTTAGCAAAACATTCTCAATGCTCTTACTTGCGAAGTTTAAAATCAGGTCAAGTCTACAAGTCGAGTGTATAGATCAACACATCACAGCGGCCATATAAGTATCACCAACGTAGATTATACGAAATGAATTGTTGAGCTTTAGAAAACTGTTCATCGCGGACAGTTTTCGACGCGTTCTGTCACAGATCTCGTGCTGGGTGACATACCTGTGCACACCGAGAATCTCTCGAGGCGAACTTAATTTGAGTTCCGGGTCTGTAGAATTTAGTCTGTGATATCTGATGAGCTATCGAATACCTGGGGAATTTTAATGAATTGTTTCACGGACTGCCCCATCTTTTCACTCGTCGAGCTTGAGGGTAAGTACAGGCTGTACAGCCAAGTCATATCTGGATCATAGCGAGTCAGAGGTAGGTGAAGATGATGTTACCATATCTTTCGTTGTATCCCGAAGAACTTGGACCGAATAGACTCGTAGATGTTTGAGGTCAAAAAATCTGAATATATTGAACGAGGTCAAAGTATACATGCGCCTCTAATAAACAGATAACCCGTAGGTACAATTCGTACAAATTGATGCGAAAAAGATAACATACGTAGGTGCTCGAATGCATGTCCAGCTGGAGCGATTTAAGAACATAACGAACCGAGGCTCAAGACGACGAGAGCGGTCAGGGCAGCAGCGACAGCACAAAACGTTGCAGGTGATGATGGCAGTAAAGGCCGGATGAGAGGCGATGGCGGGGTGTACTCATCATACGGATGGTGACCACCGGCAAGTGCGCGAAAAGTCCAGGTGATGGCAGAGGCGCTGCTTGCGGAGGATGAAATGACAGTGTACGTGAGTAGACGTTGGGGAACGCCAAGATCACTTGCAGCTCGTCCGGAATATCCGAGTCTGGGTCTGGAGCGTCAACGATGATGCTGTGATGGTGCAGGGCAAGAGATAGCAGCGGCAGCAGCAGGAGGCAGCGAGGAAGGACGAGATGACATGGTTAAGATGGCATAGAGGTAGCAAGCTGAGATACAGAAGGCGGGCAGCCGAGGTGGTGGTATACTAGCAAAGGAAGCGGCGATGTCGGTCATAGCGATGGGACCAGACCAGTGGAGAAAGTCGGGGAAACGGTGGCTGCGAGCATCGAGCGCGATGGTGGTGGAAGCGAGGGCAACGAAAGCGTGAGATCGTGTTCCCACAGATTCTGGCCGCTGGCGTGAGGGGCAAGCGGCCGCATGCGGTGACAGCGGCGGCAGCGTCAGTGGTGAAAGAGGTCATAGCGGCGGGAAGTGACGGCGGGAGGCGGGGAGCGAGGGCAGAGGACGGTGGTGGTGAGGAGGACAATGGGCGGATGGGTGGCAGTGCCATCACTTGATGGTCCCACGATGCCACTCACGGACAATAGAAAATATTTTCATCCGAGTCCTCAGGCGTATCCGGGGTTGCGATACATCGCTCGGACCTCTACTAGAGGTAAGAAACCGATGCATCACACCTCTAATTAGAAGTGATCATTATCATTGATGCCGCAGGTGTCACGCCTTCAAAACTTCCACAAAAGGCAAGAAAAATATACCTTACCCTAACCTTTAACCACCCTAACCTAACCCAAACCTTAACCCTAACCACCCTAACCTAACCACTAACCCTGTGTATTCCCGGAGCTAGGGCGCGCTGCGCTTGCCCTAGCTCCTCGAACGGTATTATTTTGGCCTTCGGCAGTCACAGGGTGTGACGGTGTTACTTCTTCCGATCCGACAGTCTATATAAGGCAGGTATTGACATGACTTCTAATGAGAGGTCTGATGCATCGGTTTTTTACCTCTAGTAGAAGACGCGATGCATCGTTGCCCCAGCTTCTGGTGGAGTCCTTCCCGCAAATCGTAGGCGCGGGTGTGAGATGTCGTCGGTGTCAATATCATCTGCGGCGCCGGTCACGAATATGCGTATCCGCAAATCGAGCCCGCGTGCATCAGCAGCTACAACAGCGATCTGCGCTAGGTGAGGCGCGAACCACTTCAGCGCGTCTGCACAATCAAATTCAAGTACCACGTGTCTTAGTCTCTCATTTTTGCTTCCTCAAAAGCGAGACGTATGCTACTTACCAGCGTCGCGGACACACCATACCCACACCACGCGTCGCGTCCTCTCTGCATTGGGCTGCCGCGCGCGCCGGACACACCGCCCGACGAGGTCGTCGAGCAGCCCGAGCGTCGCGGTGGCGCCGCTGCCGCCCGCGAGGAACAGCACGGCGTCGTACGTCCCTGCGTCGTGCGTGGGCCCGCCGTAGGGCCCGTCGAGGATGACGTGCATATGCATCGCGGCGTGGGTATCGTCTGAGTCTATGCCTTGTTCTGGATCGAATTGGAGCCGATCATCGTCACCTTCCTCCCCCTGGCCATGCTTCTCAGAAATGGCACCCGAACTCGGAGCAGCGAACTCGAAGACCGCGCGGCTCCAGGGCCCGGAGACGCGCGCGGCGAGGACGAGGCCCGGCGCGGGGGCGAGGCAGGTCGTGTCTGGCGGGGCGCAGAGGATGGAGAGCGGGTGCGCGTGTAGTGGGCGGGCGCCGAGGGTGCGCAGCTGGACGTGCTGGCCTGCGCGCCAGCCTGCGGATGCGGTGGGGATGGTGATCTGCGATATGGGGGAGGGGGATATTCATAATCATATTCAGATTGATCGTGAGATGCGTGGGGAGTGGAGGGGCAGGAAAGACGCACGATTGAGAGCCCCCCGTCGCACGCGCGTACCCTTGCTACGGCGATGCGGAATTTGAGCAGGCGGAGGAGGAGGTCGAATGCGAAGAACGCGAGGGGCGGGTAGATCCAGGGGTAGGCGAAGCGGGTGTGGTAGCAGATGAGGATGAAGAAGGTGGGGAAGGTGATGTAGCTGTTGATCAGGTCGCTGGTCAGCGAGGAAGGGGAAGGGGAAGCTGAGACGAGACGAGACGTACTGGATGGTGATGAAGAGGCTGTAGCACCAGCGGCGCAGGGGGTTGATGGACGTGAGCACGAGTGCGGTGAGAGTGGCGAGCGCGGCGACACCGCTGCCTTCTTTCTGTCGGGTGAGTATGGGGAGGTTGTATGTCTGTTAAGTGTTGACCATATAAATTAGACGCTTTGAGATTGGAAGGAGGGCATTGACAATCCGCTGACCAGATGATTCTGAATCCATATCGCACCGTGTATGATAGCGCCGAGGAAGAGTCCCCGCCCGGACCACCGATGGATGAAGTTGAGCTTCGTGTAGTCGACGCCTGGTCCGAGGAGAAATGCGAGTGGTGAGTTCTTCATTGCAAAGAGGAAGACCGGGGGGAGTTGAGCGAGAGCGAGGAAGCCTGAAGATCCGGGCATTCAGTCAGTTCGAAAGCAGACTCCCGCAAAGGGTGCGCACCTGCACGATTCGGATTTGAAAGTAGCGGCGCGTGGAGGAATATAGACACCAGCGTCCATGCGGTGTACGCTGATACGAGGAGTACTAATGGATGTTCTATTAGCGCCTCGCTCGCCGAGATAGATATTGTTGGATGATGCTCGCACATTGCCCAAAGTCGAGATTCACCCAGGAAACTCTTCGCAGCAAAATGCTGCCCGATGTATTTGCGAGGACATGCAACCAGCGCATGATTCCCCTTCTGTGGTGGATTCCCTTGTCGACAATCGTACTCTGGGGGCTCTCCAAAGTGCTCGTCGTGTCCGAGTATTCCGCCAAATCTGACTGAAGTGGCGCATACAACTCAGCGATCCGAACGCCAAAGATCCCAGCCCAGATGGCGCCGGTTTTCAGACCGTGTACAACCCGGGGAAGAGCGAGAAAGATGAAAACCGCGAGGATGGAACACCATACAACCGTGAATCGAATTTGCCATTTCGGATCCTCGACATAGGAGCTGCGGATGATTTCGAACCGTTGGTTGAAGGTTCGGGGGCGAGAAATTCAGCGGAAAAATCGTACTTGTATAAACGAAGCTCTTCGGGGATGACGGGGGGAGCGCCATGGTCTACAGGCATGTCGATGAGAACGAAAAGGTAAAGTTCGAGTTGAGTTAAAATATTTTTTTGATGGGAAGGTTTTGTATGGTTGTGATTGTTCGACGTAAATAAAGGCTGGGGATGGGGTGATAATGGGTCGCTAGAGCGGACAGTGTGAAGGGTGAGTGATAGAGTAGATTCCTTTGGTTTTCCTGAAATCTTTCGACCTTTAGATCGTTCGCAATTTCAACACAGTTCGCCTTTATTTTATTTGCTCAGTGTCAATTTTAGACAAATCTTTAGATTTATTACAACGGATGCGCGAGGCTCCTAATACAACAGATTGTGCGGCGAATTTAGCCTTTGGCTCATGGGCAGCAATACGATACAATCTAGCATTTGCATTCGCCGGGCTTGCAAGCGCAACTGAACACGTCGGGAAACAAAACCTGTCAGTCAGCAAACAAATTAAGGATGTCCAGTAACCGGTACGTACGTGGAGCCGCAGTTGCAGGTGCTGCTACCGCAGTGCGCGGACACGGGGGTTTGGGTGGTCTTTCCGAGTCAAGAGGTTAGTCAAATTCTTCCAGAGAACGGTCGAAGAGGAGATACGAACAGAGATCATTCTTGAGTTGCTTAGTGAGTGGGTTTCAAGTGGAGGGAGCTGTGGGGAGCTCCGTGGCCCCTTTTATCCTTTCAATATGTTTGTGGGTATTTGCCCTTCCCCGCTCTGATAGGTTCTCCACAAAATGCCGCATAGATGCGTCATGTCTCCCCACCACCATCTGAACTATTGATCCCCGGGTCCGCCACAAACTAAAAGCTGTTGTCATTGAGCTGAGAACACTTGATTTAGTTGGTACTGATAATGGACGCGGCGTTCGACCTAAGGAAGCCAATTTCCATATGAACGAAGAAAGGCTTCAACGTCCTGTCTTGGATTTGGTATGTAGTTCCGTCCGTGAATGTAATGTTCATGAATACGAAATCAGCACAAACCCTAGGACTTGTGGAGTGAATTCAGAGGGACGACCGGATTAATTTCTTTTGCGATTGGTGTTCCTCGGCCATGAGGGAGGCAATGAGAGTGACTTTACGCAATACAGTAGTAAACAGTCGAGTAGACCCACTGAAAATTGAACGGCGAACAACGCCACATCGCGGACTCGATATCACTTTCATGTGCAAGGAACGCAGAATCCGATTATGGCGCGTGAAGATTTGGGTTGTTGTGGTAGAGCGGCACAATTCGCTGTGAATTGTATGATATTGTGATTCGGTGTTTCAATTACTGACCTTGCAGATGAAGTGGAATTTAAGAGAACTTCAAAGGAGCCCACTGGGTCCAGGTTCCAAGAAATATGGAGTACACGGTACATTTTCTACATGGGCGGGACTCAGCCCGGGTTGAACATTGAAGCCCCGTCGCCCGTGTCGATTTGACATAAAATCAGAGAGGAAAATAAAACACACTGCGAGGCATCCAGTTTAGTTCCATAGAAAGCCTTCTTGAGAAATCAGTGAGTTGGAATTTAGTCAGTTGAAAATTAATTGATTGAAATGACGCGTGTGTAACATCATGTGATTTGTGACTGATGGTGCTTCTTACGCTCCGCTTGCGCTCCGCCTTGTTTTCTTTGTCTAGCCCAGGCAATGACTGGACCAAACACGACACGTCTGGCTCTTGCTCTTCTTTACTCCCACCCTCGCCTTCGCCACTATCGATATCCCCAGCTCTTCCCATTTTTCCTTGAAGCCTTCAAATTCAATCGACTCGCAGCGCTCACAAATGGCGAATAACCCCCAGGATTCCTTCGACCTCCAGGCTTTGTCTCGTGCTTTTCTTGCTGCCCGGAATGCGCTCTCAGCTGCTGCCCAAGAACCCATGATACCTCCAGTGGCGGCGGCAGAGGCCGATAAGCAGACGGAGAAGCTCGAGGCCGAAATCGCGTCACTGAATAGCAGAGTGGCAAAGCTTCAAGACGCACTCAATTCTGCAAGGAAAGAAAACGCGCTTGCGGACGCAGTGCGGGAATGCTCGCAGGAGCTGCGGTTTCTCATCGAAAGTGGCGCGGCACTGAGCGCTAGGCTCGAAACCGTCGAAGCCGAAAGGGATGCGCTGGCACAGGAGCTCATCGACATCAAGAAGCAGCGGGACGAGTTCGAACGTGACGGCGCTGAGCTCCGCTCACAGTTAGCGACTGCGACGGCGGAGGTGGAGGGTTCATCGCGTCGCAAACTTGAAGAGATGGAAAGAATCAAGAAAGAGCAGGAGTCACTCGTCAAATTGGTATCCTACGTTCTTTCCGTGTTGCGAACGCGCCACGAGATTACGCAAACGGCAATTGCCCAGCAGCAGAAATTGTTCTCTCAAGACATGGATATTATTCGCGCGTTGATGCATAAGGATCCTCAGGTTGCTGCGAAACAAGGTATGAGGCACATAACTTCATATTTCAGATCTGACCGACCAATTTAGAATCGCCGTTCGCAACCTTGATGGCACAAAGTTTCGAGTCTGACACGCAGTCGGGTAACGGTATCATCTCCTCCTTCGTTTTTAATACGCATCTGATATAAGTCTCAGCGGAATCCTCTGAATCCGCTTTCAAATTCAATGATGTTCCTACCTCTGAGGCCTCCGCACCATCCAATTTTGTATTGCCCACCGAATTTACTTGGACCATGGGGTCGAATAATCGTATGTATCATCTTAGCTTCTCGCCATTGCCACTCACGTCGTGCAGATATCTCGTCGAACGATACCCTAACTCCCAAGAAGCTACCCAAGCGTTCGAGCTGGTTATTTCAGAACACCGCGAAGGCTATGAGGTTCGAGACGCCGCCGTCTGAGCCTGGTACGGGAAATGAATAGAAATACCTACAGTACCCCCGTCAAATTTTGACGCGTCTGCTCCACTATATCCCGTTAGGTATTCCTAGACAATATAGAGTACATGGACAGTAAATAAAAAAACCCTGGAATCCACAGCGAGCTTGATACCGAAAAAGACCACAAATCCGATTAGAAGTGAAAAGACATCCTCAAGTACCACAACACGACTTCTTCTTCGGCGGGACCAGTACCGCAGGCGTCGTCGCCGGCGACCCACTCAGTGACGCACGACCTCCCGCATCTCCATCCTCAGCCCGCTCCTCAGCGCGCCCCAAATGCTCCTCACAACACCCACCACACGCCTTCCCGCACCCACACGACCCATCCGGACACCCACACCGCCCGCCGCAGCATTCGAGCTTCGGCAGATTCACCACCTGCCCCGGATTCGACGGCGGCAGCGGCAGCGCCGCCGCGCGCGCGAGGAAGCGGTCGATGCTGCTCGTCGGCACAGCTGCGCTCGTTTTACTCGTGCGGCTGCTGCTCCCGGGGAGCACCGACGACAAGACGATCGCCGCGGTGCGCTCGCTCTCCGCATCCACACAGACCCCGCACCCGGATGCGCAGCTGGTGCGCCCGGAGGCGGCGGCGTGCGCGGGGCCGCGGTGCTCGACGCAGCCGGGGCAGATGCATTCGACGCCGCAGGTGCAGCCGGAGCCGGCGAGGGACTGCATGATGTGCATGGGTGGGAGCGGAGAGGCGAGGTCGAAGTCGGGGATGGTGAGGTGGGGGGATGGTGGGGAGGAGGAGGACGAGGGGGAAGAGGTGGGAGGCGGGATGCGGAGGGGCGCGAGGGTCAGAGGTGGAGGTGGGGGAGGATGCGAGGAGGGTGGGGGGTGAGGTGATTTAACCTTGGAGGAGGAAGCCGAGGGGCGCTGCTTGAGGTAGCACTTGCATCTACGACCCATGGGGCAATTGCACGGATTGAGGAGTGAGTCGACTAGTATCAAGCATGCAGATTAGAGGGATCAAAAGACGAGGTAGTCGGAAGGGAAAAGCATACCTTGCTGGCGCGAATCAGTAAGAGCAGACGATGAGCCCGCCTCCTTCACCGTATCCCGCAAGCCGTTGGGCAGTGCTGGAGCGATAGGAATATATCGCCGAGCTGTAGGTCATCGTCGTTAGCGCAGACAATAGATCGAGCTATATGAAGAGTGTTTGCATACTCTTTGGACACGAAGAAGGCAGCAGGATCCCGCGCGAAGGGAGATCTTTGGGGCACAAACATTTGGAGTGGTATTTGCTCGTCTTGCGACGCTCCCGACAAGTAGGACATTGAGAGGGGGGCCGACCCTTCCTTGCGACTTCGAAGAGCGGCCGGTCAGAGTGGGTGCAGCTCGAGGAGCGATGGCCTTTGATGCAGGCTTCACTGAAGAGATTGACGAGGGGTAAGTCGACTTTTACAATTCGACGAGAAAAGAGAGCACTTACCAGGAGAATTTCTTGTCGTTGACGAATACCATGACGGACAAGTCGAGGCTATCCTCCCAGAACACAATGTTGGGGATTTGTCGGTGTTTGCGAAGAGGCGGAGGACAAGGAGGGAGGATGTGACGTGTCACGGCTCAGATCAAATACAACTAGAATGGGGAGAAGGGATTCTGGAAATTCCGCGCTCAAGCAAGTGCGGGAACTGTCCGCTCCAAAAGTACTGTGCGTGCAGTCATGAGGGCGATATCGCACGTTTAGACTGGCAGAAGGGGAGAACGAGGCAAGTTAAGAATACAGTTTTCGATCTCGACCGTCAATCTTCTGCATCTCGATCAGTCCGGCTGCGATTTGTAATTTCGACTCAAAATGTTTAGAGGACAGTCGAGGAGAAAGAGTGGTATGATATTCACTGTCTACCGTTTAAGCACAAGTACACGACAAACAATAGGGAGATCGAGTTACTGAGTGTTGGCAGGACAAAGGGACCAGATCACGCAGAGAATAGATCCAACGGGGTTACGAGCCTGGCCAAATTCGAATTTGATACACGTTCCATCAGGGGTGGTGATTGTCGTCCGGTGACGGGCCGAGAATAAGAACATGTAGAACTGAGCGTTGGACTTGGGACATGCGCGTTGAGAATGCTTTGGCAGGACCTGCGTTACTTGAGATCGAATGTAAGGTGGAAGCGGAATTATTTCTCTGCAGGGTACGCCAGCAACGAAGGCAACGAAGACAAAAGAATGACAATGACAAGCATCGCCAAGGCGGCGACGAGTAGCCGGCAACATTTCTGCTCGAAACACGCGGGCAACGTTCCACACAGTCGGAAACCAATAGGACGACGTCGAAGCTTGACTCGGGGAATGACTCGGGAACGTAGCACATGGTGGTGAGAAACGGGGACGGGGAAGGCGGGTATCCGATGGTGACAAGATAGGAGACGAGCGAACCGGCGTATGGATAGTGCATCGAGCCTGGGCGACATTGACGAAGAAGTGAACCGGTCCGCAGGATGGCCGGCCCTGGTACCGGGGTGGACGATGGGGCAAAGAGGATGATGAAGGAAGAGAGGAGGAGGGGAGGGGAGGGAGGCACGACGAGATCTAGAGGTGGCGAGCATGCAAAAGATCCGATTCTACAGAGGAGCAACGTGAGCGACGAAAACGTCGTCGATGATGGTAGTCGACGCACCTCGACCTTGATTCTCCTTCACGGAGCTTCTCCGGGGCGGAAGCCGCCTGAGCCAGAATGAAAGCTTGATTCTGAGGGCATCCCAGCGGTGAGAGACGCTGGAAAGGGAGTCAGACGGAGGCGAGAAGAGGTGGGGAAAGGAAGGAAGATCCGTCGTGAGGCAAATTTGCGGCCTTATATACCGTTTGATCGCTGATCTGATTCGTTGCGCGGTTTTTGCGAATCGAACCACAAGTCGAACCATCACGGTCACAAGTGACTGAACGGTTCATCTTCTATTTGTCTTGTGTTTGCCGGTCGTAGTGCCAAGAACTCTGTTAAACGACGGTTATAATCTTGCTCCTGCCACCAACGGGCGAACTTACCGCTCCCTTTTACACAAACATGTCGCATTCGATGGACTCCATGGACGGTATGGATGGCATGGACTCAATGAACTCGTCCGACTCGTCGATGTCGATGTCGATGATGATGAAAACCTACCTCCACTTCACCCCTGGCGACGTCGTCCTCTTCGACACCATCCAGCCCACCTCCGCCGGCACGATCTTCGCCACCTGCCTCATCTTCTTCCTCATCTCCGTTGGCGATCGCTACCTTCGCGCCGTCGCTCGCAGACTGGAGCATTACCGCGTCAGGAACGCCGTCCACCTTGCGGAATTCGAAGCTGCAAACGACTCCAAGGCGCAACTGGGGGAAGGAGCCAACACCGTGATTGCAGTGCCGTCCAACCGATTCATTTTGTCGCACGAATTATCGCGGGGTTTCTTGGCGGGTTTACAGTCTCTTATCCACTACACTCTCATGCTGGTCGTCATGTCAGTTCGTTTTGCTTTTGTCGATAAATGTGCCCTCACCATGCATTGAATTGATTAGGACCTTCAATGTCGCGTACATCATCAGCATCATCCTCGGCGTAGTCGTAGGCGAGATAGCGTTTGGTAGATTGAATCACTGAGATTGGGCATGTCATGTTCTCGATTTTTGTCCCTTACCGTTTGCATGTACATTCGTGGTTTAGCTGGAAGATATCGAGCGGGACAGCGTCAGGCGTCGACCTTCAAATCCGGCTGAAAAAAAAAGTTCGAGACAAGGAGAATATTAGTTAAGGGGCCACAACGTGCCCCGGATGCACGCGGACGAATTCTGCGCTTACCTGCTGGTTCTACGCATCCGTTTCCTCCCGTTTCCTCCATCAAAAACGGAGCGGAGCATCTTCGTCGATCCGTTGCTACTATAAAGCACCCCTCGGATCGGTGTGCTGCTGCAAAAACCCCCCATCATCGAAACTCGCCTTCACACCTCTACTCACCATGTCGTTGTCCTCAGCCGGCGCCGCCTCCACCACCGCCGCCCCCAAACCAACCAAATTCGGCGCCCTCATCTTCAACGGCATGGACATGCTCGACATCTGGGGCCCCCTCGACGTCTTCCAACTCAACGCACACACCTTCGAGATGCACCTCGAGCTCATCGGCGTCTCCATGGACCCCATCACCACAGGCATCACCGACCCCTCCACCTCTCCCTCCCGATCCTCCTTCTACCCTAAAATCCACCCCACCGCCACGATCAACGACAACCTCGACCTCGACGTCCTCCTCGTCCCGGGCGGGCCCGGCATCCGCGCTACGTCCGGCCTCGAGCCCATCATCGCGTTCATCAAGAAGACGTACCCGAAGCTGCAGTACCTCTTGACGGTGTGCACGGGCGCGAGCCTCGCTGCGCGGGCGGGGGTGCTGGATGGGAGACGCGCGACGACGAATAAGAGGGCTTGGGAGCTGGTGAGAGGGTTTGGTCCGGAGGTGAACTGGGTTGCGCCCGCGCGGTATGTGGTGGATGGGAATATTTGGTCTTCGTCTGGGGTGAGTGCGCAAAATATTTGGAATATACTCAGAAGCGTACTGATGAGCAACCCAATGCACAAAAAGGTAACCTCGAGTCTTGATCTTGCATACGCCTTCGTCGCGGAGATCTACGGCAAGAATCAGAGCACTCTAATTGCTAACACGATGGAACACACGCCGATAGCCCCCGACGAAGATGTATTCGCGGAGATTTGGGGTGTCGCGTCGACGAGCAACTAAGAGGGATTTATTTCTTATTTTCTCAAGTCATCATACTGGGAATGACTCCGCCGTTACTTATGGCTCCAGTATGGGTACGAATGAAACAGTGTTGCGGCGGTGCTGGGATGATAGTTGCGGCGACAGCGTCTGAGTGTCAATTGACCCAGTTTTCTCCCGAGTCCGTTTTGACTGCCAGTGGATTTGAAATTAGTGAAAAACGCTGCGTCCTGGGCAAAGTCTGCGGCTCCATAGGCGGGTAGATCGGCGCAGATAGGCCCTATGGCCCGAATCTCAACAGGCCCCGGAGCTACGTGCTGGGTTGGCGGCCACTGAGACGAGGTGGTGGCAGGTGGAAAGGTGAGCGTGGGAAAGACACGATCAGTCACACGTTACGGTCACGCAACGCGTGCGCATTTCTGTGCCAATTGACTCAATGGCAACTCAAATCATTCGTTCGAACTTCCTCAATATTCGTTTCCAAGAATTTTCCCATTCATTTGTCCCGTAAATTACGCCTTATCTGGCAGACCCACAGCCTTCCTGAGCTTCGAATAATTCGGTGAGCCGAGCCCAGTCACAGGGTCCCACCCAACAGTTGCGTTAAACCCGCTATAGACGAACAAATATATCAGCAATCAATCCCTCGCCGACAAACCAATTTCTCTTGCAAGTACTCACCTAGTTCCACACCCCGGATTCTTCCCCTCCGTGATATCATTCAATGCCGCACGTCCGTTGGCACTGTACAAGAAAGGATTGAGGAACCCAAGCGGACTCTTTCCATTCGCAATGAGTTCATCGTTCAACAGTGCGATGACGGCGGCAAAAAACTGGGGTCGATGCAGGGGGCTGGTTGTCGGTGAAGATGGCTAGGAAGCCGTCTGCAAAATAGAGATTGTGATGAACCTATGCCGGTCTGGGAATGGAAGATCGGGGACTGACTAATGAATGTCTCGAAGGGTAGTCCAGCAGCGGAGACGTCGGGAAAACTATAGAACGGAAGGGTAAGAAATCATCGTACGTGAAACAAAGCGTCGAAAAGAGAACGCTATCACATACCCGCGGCCGGTAGCATTGAATAGCCCTTTATAAGAGCCGTCAACACTTGTTGCTAAATAATTCACAACATCCTGCTTCTGGTACTCCGGAATCGGAAAATAATTCGAAAAGCCTCAAAAGAAAATCAGTCCGAAAGCAAAATTTAAATCATGTAATCGAGTTACCGCCCGCAGACACCGGGGACCCAATCTCCGAGAAATTATCCGGAGTGTAATTATCCAAAACCAGCTGTGTCGTTCCAACAGAAGTGACCCAAGGACAGCCCGAGGGCCCAGACGGCGCGAAAACGAGACCACCATTACCATCGTCTTTGCATATGACGGAGGCGCCAGCTACCCCGAATCGGCCGGAGGAGAATAAAGTCGAGATTCTAAAGCAGAATGAATAAATAAGCATCCGTCAAGTACAATTGAAATCAAAAACACTCATACCCAAGAGCGCTGAGCTGCAAATACCCCTCACAAAGCCCCTGCGCCATCGGTAACGTATTATCGTCCTCATTAAAATACGCGGAAGTCGAGAGCACCGTGGGGCGTGTTTCCGCGGTCATATTGATGATAGTGTTAACTTGATCCAGAAACCCTTCCATACCATCGGGATTCTGGAATCCCACTCCGATGTAAGTGAGAGGGACGTCGGTGGCGAGCGCCATAGCGTATTGCACGTCGATGTAGCCGCCGAGGAGCTGATCGTCGCGGGCGTCGTCAAGAAGCGTGACCTCGAATGTGTTGTTCGCGATTTCGGGACGGTATTTGGTGAGAAAGTCCTAAAGAAGGGGGGTATTCGTGGTGAGTGAACAGGAGCGCTATGGAGGGAATGAAGTAGTACCTTGGTATCCTCGACCTTTGCGCTTTCGTCGAAGAATCCGGAAACACCGAGAATATTGGATTTCTGCGTCGCGGGAGTAGACGGGATTCCATATGCCGCCTGAAGACATGCAGGGGTCCCCATGTCCGCACATGAAGGATCCAAATTCAGCCGCTTGTTTGAGCGGGTGCGTCGAAATCGCAGTTAATTGTGGAGTTACGCGCGGTGTGTCGAAAAGCTTGTTTGTTGGCTGAAGGTAGGAAATGTGAGCAGAGAGATCCGCGGGGACAGAGTACTGAAGGGTTCGAATGGAGGGTCTCATTATTGCTGTCATCTTGATGCTCGAAGACAGAGAACTCGGCGTTGAGAAGTGATTCGCCTGTGAGACGGGAATTTGGAATTGTAGAATATTGCCAGCAGGAGTGACAGAAGTCGCGGAGATGTTGTTGGCTTTCAGCCAAGAGGTGACAGCGGAGACGGATTCGGCAGTTGGTCTGACGTAGTCAGCGACCTAGAAAGAATAACATTGTGCACTATAAGGCGAGATTCGACTGATGAACACAAATTATACCTGCTCCGGCGTTAGATGTTGGCCGTATCGAGAGCTAGTTGGGTCGGATACAGCCATCACCTCGCTTTCAAGCCCAGGGATGTTACTGGATTTCAGTGCGATGCGAAGCTTCAGCTGTTGCTCGTCGGGCGCTGGTCCGGTGCGGATAAACCCATGAGCCGGCTGAGCACGACTTTCATGGACGATCATTGTGGGGGATGCCGCACTCGCAACGGCGACTGCGACGAAAGCAAAGAAAATCGACGAGCGTATGGGAGCCATTGGACTCCAATGGGGCGTGCGGTCAGGATCCTAGAAGAATGGGAAAATAAGGTTATCACAGGTTTTTGTACGCTTCAATGACAAAACGCAGTGTCGCTTCCTGAGGCAACCATCCCACGACGGCCTCATTGTCCCATAACCGCCACCTGCCGAGATTCTGCGAATCGCTCGCCGCATTCTCGGGGATCCTAAAAATAAAACTGTTTCAACAATATAACTTGGCGCGGGTGGTTGAGACCGACTTTACACGCTCTTAACGACGCGCCAGCTATTCAGGTAGGATGTTCCGCAACAACCCGCTGGAGAGACTCGGCAGGTGTGGCTATTGAAGGCGGTATTTTGGAGACCGAATTGCCAGCATTGAGGTAAATTTCCCCTCTCGACAGACGCACGAGGGACGCTCCGGACCACAATTGAAGAAATGACGGTCGCTGGATACTTAGTAGGAGTTAGGCGTTGACTAGGAGGTCATGGCGTTGGCATGATGGGGGAGGGAGAAAAACAGCTTTGCCGACTTTGCCGATGAGATGATCGATCATTTATTGATGCAATCATTTTACGTTTCTTCTCAAACTCGCATGTGGCACGTCGAGTTCTCCTGCTCATTGGAGCTGACGCGCTGACGGGCTGCGCCATATTCTGCTCGCGCGGCGAAAGATTTCCGCGCACAGCTCTTCAACCTTCTTCAACGGTATATTTTGACTGACGCTTCTCCAAGTTCCGGAATTCTGGAAGAAGGTTACAGTAATAACGTCAAGAGAATGACTACATACGATTGGCGAGCGGCCTCACATCGCCATGCGCTCCTCAGGCTATTTAGTACCGAGGCTTCGAATGCGCGACTGGGTCTCCGCAAGCCATGGATCTCTGTCGTCTGCTTAGTCTTCTCTCTGTGGCGGTTGTTGCATCGGCAGGGTCTTTGGTTCTCCACGAGCACCGAACGCACGCGCCCTCCGGCTTTTCCAGCAATGGACCCACCTCTGACACTCATGTCCTGACCCTTCGATTCGGTTTGGCTTCCCACAACACCGCCGGCCTTCAAGAGAAACTGCTTTCCATCTCCACACCGGGAAACGCCGATTTTCGACAATGGCTCTCACAAGACGAGGTCCGTGCTACAATTCCTTTGTTTTTATCTCTGTATTGAGAGCATTCAGATTAAATCTTTTATGGCGCCATCAGCTGACGCAGTTAACGCCTTCAACGCATTCGCCTCGGCAAACGGATTGAACACTTCCGTCGTCTCGCCTTACGGCGACTGGATATCCGTTACTCTTCCTGTCTCGAAAGCCAACACACTTTTCGGCGCAAAATATACCAACTTCACCCATTCCAATCTCGCTGCACCCATCACTCGCACGCTCTCGCTTTCTCTCCCTGCCGAAATAGCTCCTCACGTTCAAGTCGTCCACCCGAGCACGGCGTTCACCACCACCCAAGCTCGTCTCGCACCGAGGATCAGCAAGCGCGAACCCAACGCGACCGTCCCAGCTGGTTGCGATACCAGCGACCCACAGAATAGTATCACCCCAGCATGCCTCCAAGCGCTTTATAACATCCCAACGACATCCGCGACACAACAGAACAACGCATTGCTTATTACAGGGTATCAGGATCAATGGGCGGAAACAGCTGATCTTCAGGTGCGTTTCGTGTCGTATTGTCTTCATGTAAAGGATTCGTAGACTAATGATTCACGCCCTTAAAACCTCTCAGAACTTTCTCAAACAATTCCGCCCCGACCTCCCTTCGAACCAAACCTTCCTCCGCCTCTCCATTGACGGTGGAATCAATCCGCAGATGCCCCACGCCGGCGGCAGGGAAGCTACGCTCGACATGGAGTACGCAGCAGGTGAGTTGATCCTCTTCCTCATTCAGAAGTCCACATTATCGTTTTTTTGTCTACGTACTCATCGAATAAACGCGAATCAGGCATAGCCAGCCAAGTACCCCTCCAATTCCTCACCGTCGGCGGACAGCTTGATTTCCCCACCTCCTTATTAGATACGACTGCGTTTCTTGCGAGTTCTCCTCAACCTCCGACGGTGGTCACTACATCGTATGGCGACGTTGAATCGAATTTCGGGGCGTCATTGGCAGGGTGAGTGGCTTTCTAGCTTCTTTCGATGTAAACTATCACGGTTCTGATTTCAATTTACAAACTCGTAGGAAGATTTGCGACGGATATGCTGCAGCATCTGCGAGAGGGTGAGATATTTCAGTATCTTCCATACAATGGCTTTTGATGGACTCAAATATCCAGAATCTCCATCCTCTTTGCCTCTGGTGATGTTCGTGCCCATTTTTTGTATCTCCGGGCTTTCCAATTTATTGAATCCACGTTTCTAATAGGGTGGAGTGAATGGCAATCACGACGATGGATTCGACTGCGAACTTTTCGTGGGCGTTTTCCCCGCATCATGCCCCTGGATCACTTCAGTGGGGTCCACAATCGGCTTCAACCCCGAAGTCGCAGTGAACTTTACAGGTTCGTTCCCCTTTCCTACTTTCTTTTCCTTCGACTCCTTATGATCGAAACTCAACTCTAACGCCAACTCATTTACAGGGGGCGGCTTCTCCTCCTTCTTCCCCGCCCCCTCCTACCAAACATCGTTTGTCACAACCTTCCTCAAAACAATACCACCCGACTTCCCCGGCTCGGGGAAGTTCAACCCAGCAAACCGCGCGTACCCAGATCTCTCCCTTCAAGGCTGGAACTTCCTCATCAGTCTCAACGAAGAGCTCTCAGACATCAGTGGGACGTCAGCCTCCTCACCTACCGTAGCTTCGATGATTTCGCTCATTAACGACCGATTGATTGCGGCGGGTAAACCGGCGCTGGGTTTCCTCAATCCGTTCTTGTATGCGAATCCTGGGGCGTTTAATGATGTTCTGAGCGGACATAATTCGGGATTTGACTGTCCTGGGGATTCGGTGCGTTTCCTCATCTCCCGTACGCTACTGTGGTTGATTGGTTTATCCATTGTCAGGTTGCATTTGACGCCGTGGCTGGATGGGATCCGTTATGTAAGTTTTGTCTCTAGCTGCTATAATCTTCCTGTTCATTGACATGATGTTTCCAATGCTTATAGCGGGTTTGGGAACACCAAACTATCCCGACTTACTTGCTGCTGCATTGGCGGCGTGAGTGCACCGTGCACGGGAGTAACCCCGGGGGGATTCTCGGTGCACTCTTTATCCACTCTGATACCCCGATATCTGCTTTACAATGTGAGAAACAGTATCGCGCTCCCCTGGCACGTGGAGAGCACGTGATCGCGTCCCTTTGTGTGAATCAGTGATCTTCCTTACGTAAATATTCCGAGTCCTCCTTGTCTTCTTTCACCACCATGTCGCCACTCCCACAGCTACCTCAAGATATCGTCAACTCTATCATTGCGCTCGCTCCCTCAGACAGCCTACATGCTTGCGCCTTGACTGCAATCTCCTTTGTGCAATCCAGCCAGCGACGAATTTTTCGTTCGGTATCGTTGGGGAAAATGCCAGACTACGATCGTATGGTGTCCATCCTCGACATGTCTCCACATCTGGGGGAATATGTGAAAGATCTGGCTCTCTATATAGCCGGTTTGCCAGCGAAATGGGAGGCACTCGCGTTTGCTTTGTCTACAATGACTGAGCTTGAGCGTCTCACGATCACTGGCAATACGGTGGAGTCAGCTAGCAGCTGTCTATCTCTGCGCTGGCATCCTTGGCTCTTTGATCTCCTATCTCTTCCCTCACTCCGATGTGTGGGCCTCGACGATCTTTACGACGTTCCACCTTCACTCATAAAGGACCTACTTGAAACCGTTGAGGAAGTTTCGCTTGCTCAACTTTTCCTCGCACGCGACGCGGAAGAAGAATATGAATACGGTTACAGCGAAAGCGATAACCCCTTCATACCTACTTCGCATTTCCTTTGGCACCTCGCCGTCCACGATGATTGTGAAGAACTTCTTCCCTTCCTTCTATCCCCCCGCCGCATTGGATACTTCCGAAATCTCTCTCGCTTGTCGTTGATGACAATATGTATTTCAGAGGACCACCCACGGGACTTAGAATCCGCCCTCGCGGCTTGCGCTGCCTCTCTCACGCGTCTCGAGATCGAGTACACCAACCCCTTCCCTCTGCCAGCGCTTCCAGCGTTGTGCCATCTTGAACTCCGCATCCACGCTGATATCCTGACCATCGTCGATGCGTACTCGTTCCCCGAGACCGTGCTCATCGCTCTGGAGGCGACGCTGAACCTGAATACCATCGCGCTCGCCATCCGAGAACGTCCAATGGGACAGCACAGTTTTGACTGGGGCCTCCTGCCAATCAGCGCTGCGTGTAAATGGCGGGACCTGGATCATCGCTTGGTAAAAATGCACAGGGGGCAGCTGTCGAGGAAGGTAGAGGCAGTTCAGGGAGTGCAAGACACTATTGATTCTGAAGATGGCCTGCCATTGAGAAAGGGGGACGCGGTGCTCTTCCCCTCGCCGCGTTTCGAAGTCCGTTTCTCGCTTTTGTACCTGGACCATTACGAGGAGGATCGCTATTCGAAATTTGCATCGGACATGAAGGATAGGTTGCCGGATATTAATGAGGCTGGGTTGACAACATTTTGTTCGGGCCATATTTTTCAGCATCCGATGGACAAGTTCTCGAGGAAGACTCGATGACTGATGGGAAAGCTCGAGTGCGTCATTGAACCATATCGGGGATCTCGGGGATGTTCAAATGTGTCATATGTTGAAATCTAACATTACTTTCCATATTAATTTCTCGCAGAAGCTGGAAAAATCGAATTCTACCGCGCAGACCATGTTCATTCTGTGATCAGCTCAAGACTCGGAACATTTTTTGCATACGAGCGGATCCAGACCATCTGATCTTGGACTGCTCGAGCAGGATCGGAACAGCTTGCAATGTTTCGGCAACCGTCAAACAATGCTTCCGAAGATGCGGCATCAGTACCTCCAGACTTGTTTGATGTTCAAGCCAGACCATCTCTGAATTGCGGCAGGATATGTAACCTCTATCTGATGACTCGAGATCGCCGTCGTTGACTCGTTCCCGGGCCTTCCATTCATCACGACATAAGGATCGACCATTTCTACTCGCTTTCTGATTTCTACCGCATGTATTCCAGCAATGAAGGTGGAGCATCACACCCTTTGCAATTGAGCCTGCGGCCGCAACTGAGTCTATTTGAGTCGGACTTGCCAATTGAAGACAACGGATAAAGGTTAACATTGAACTCGTGCACAACGCTCCTTCGTCAGGTTCATTCTTCCTTTCAGTTTTGTTCTTCTACGTACGCTCTCCTTGCTCTCGTGTCTGACTTTCCGGCCAGATATTGAATCCCCCGAGCTATATTCACTGCTGCAAAATTTTTGAACACACACATGACTCAAAATTTCCTTCGTCACTCGGATTAATTGGGTTTTCTCCATAGAGAATTCCTGGACACACGGCCAGCCACACAGTCAGTCGGGTTTGCGTCAGTACTGAAACATGCACAGATATCATGGATTCGTCCCCGCAGCCCTCTGCTCATGCAGAGAGACTTTAAGAGAGCCGGAGACAGACCACGGAAATTCCATGGAACGACACGTTTGCCACTGCTTTTATCTACCAGTTGTAGTCCGCCAAAACTCCGCTTCAAACGGTTTACGGGAATTCTTGCGAAGATCCAGTCACAGATGGTGGCGTTCAGAACCTACTTCCGGGTCGGATATCCAACAGCAAGGAATCCAACTCTAGAAAAAAAGTTGACATTCCCCTTTCGTTCTGTTTCAATGTGTGCGACGAAAACGTGTTTAGGTAAATGTACTAAGTAAGATGCAAATAGAGTAGGTACTTCGCTCGTATGAATATTTCGAAATGTACGGGTATGAACAATGCAAAATTCCCCAAAGAACATCAATGAAGCAAGATAAAAGAACAATGTCCGATTGTTGAGAGACGTGTTCTTGTATCAATGTATGCCGCTAGAATTTCCAATATTTTATCTCCTGTCTTTATTCCACCGGGAACCTCCCGGAGTACTCTTACACTTGTGTTTCTTGAGTGTAGCCTCAGACGAAAAGAATCCTAAGCAGGTCCTGCACTCCCACTCGCATAATCGCCCATGCTGAGTAACCTCATGACGGAGACGGTCATGTTTCCGCGAGAAGCCAAGAGCGCATCCCATCGTGCAAGGGAAAGACTTTTGAGGCTTTGGCTCATGGGACACGAGGTGCTTTGATAACGTGTAGTTGCTGCTGAACCGCCGCATGCATCCTGGTTTCGGGCAAGGCAGCTTCGGTTTGTAGTCGCGCGAGACCGAAGCCGGCGAGAACCCAGGAAGGGACGGAGACGATGTGCTCGGAGTAGAGCAATCGTCGGTATCCGTGCTCGAAGACTGAGAGCTTCCTGTGAATGGGTCTTCCGCACCCATACCACCATGGTAATCCCGAGATGAACCAAAGGGTAAGACGGTATGCGGATTATATCCGAACTCGAGCACTGAGAAACGAGCGTGAGACTTCGTATCCAGTTGGCGGGGGATTGCTCACTATTCAAAAATGCACCGCTACCTTCGCTTTGACGCTGAACATTCAGTACCGGTCCCAAGGGTAAAGATGCCCCAGGAGGAATATACTCCGGTACTGGTGAGAAGTGGAAATCGTGCGGGCTTGCGGGCATACTCGCGAGCGGTGGAGGATTTTCGCGCGGAGGGCTGTGGGAGCGGGAAGGATCGACTAATATCATGGTTTCAATCGTCAAAAACCTTGGCAATTCAAGCACGGGACCGACCATGGCTAGGAGTGGTCGACGCGAACAGCGTCAAGGTGACGCCGCTGCGGTCAACAACGGGATGGAAATGGACTTGCATGCCTTGTTGGGAGTAAGGAATATGGGACGACGAGCCCGTTAAATTCAGCGGAACCATATCGAACGAAAAAGTTCCGTCCTCTAGGCTGACCCTGAAGGAGAGTTGCATTTCGCAGAGGGCCTCGAGTGGAAGTGCGAAAGACATTGATATGGGGAATGACGTCTGTTATGGGCAATTTCCCGCCTTTTGAGGCGACATGAGTTCAATGATCTTAAATTTGGCATACCTCCGACTTCCTAGTCTAAATCTATCCCGCTGTCTACGCACGTCCTACGCGGTCCGCGAGTACTAGTGCTTTTGATGAGAAACGATAATGCGGTACGGATTCTGGCGAAGTTTCAAATATTCATTCCGACATTGCCGGCACTTGCGAGGGATCTGTTAGAATTTGAGATTCTCTGCACATATTCGGTTGTTCTGTCCAGATTTTGGGGGAGACCCTTCTAGGACAATCACCTCTGGTTAACACAGAAAGGGAAGCCGTTTTCGGGGCCCCAGGTCAGACCAGTGAAACGATATCTGACATCACTTGAAAGACATGAAAAAAAACATATGGTACTGACATGTCATGTCATGAATTGAATTGAGAACATGAAAGTACTCACGGCAACAGACGAGCAACATGGCAATGTGTCATGGTGGGAGCATAATCATGAACATTTGTTGCCTCCGACCCAATCCCGACCGATCGGCTGAGAGGCGGGCCGATGTGTTCAAGGTACTTAATGGCAATTGAGTGGCAGCGCTTACCTCGGAAACGCTCATTTGACAGAGAGAATGCACGACCTCGCGCCCAATACGTATGTGGGGAAGTACCCCTTCCGACATCGGAATCCTAAGTTCATATAGAGGTCAGCGGTAGAAACGCAAGTTCATGTACGGGGTTTACCTGTTCAGGGCATAGTTACCCAATGGCGACGATCCTGATTGACTTGAGGGCTATGTTCGGCGGCAGAAAGTGCCGGACGTCCGCGAATGGACAGGGACAAACCCGGTATCACATTTGTTTCGAAATACCAAGCAATGCGAGCCCATGTGGTGCCCAACAAGACCTGGCAACGAGGAGCGGGATACCGTGGCGACAAATTCGTAGGGAGAATGGCAAGGTGTATTGTCGAATCGTTTGTTTCGAATCGATTGACGAGGTATTCCACCTCATTATCCAAAAAATTAACCCGGTCACAGGAGACCGCTTCGATAAATAAAGGACGCGCACTCCATGACAGACGTTTCTCCCTAACAGCTGTTTGACCCTGGGAATGTCGAAGCCACCATTCGAAGACATTAACCCCACTTCGGGTGATGGTATGAAATCCCGACGCTGAAAAATTCATCCCAAGGAAGTTGCAGGTCCACGATTGACGCGCGCGAAGTGTGGAGCTGTGTTTTGGTAGCATTGATCGTCCTCATTTGATTTTGTGCGAGATATTGAGTGCTGACGGGCTCCAGTGTAGAGAGCCATGACACTTGTGCTACTGTTTCGAGAGCGAAGTGGGCCCGATGCATCCTATGCTCAAGCTAGCGACGAGAAAGTCAGAAACTCTTACGAGTCACAAAAGCCTAGCAAACTGATTGTTTCACTCGTGAAAGCTCCCGTGAAAGTGTGTATAGGTATCCCAAAGTAGAATAAGAGCAGAGTTTCAAGCAGTTCGATGTGGGTGCCACCTGCTGGGATGTACTGGGATCCGAGTCGGTGAACGTCAGGAAAGAGGTTGGTTTCCTGCACGTGACTGTGGGAGTCAAAGAAGGTCAAAGAATGTCGCTGTCACAACGTCACAGCTCTCCCTGCCTTTTCTCTACCCCGCGCGACCTTTCACCTATAATGTGCTGTCATCTTCAGACAGTGTATATACGAATCTTTCGCGGGATAAGTGAGTACTTATACTCTTATATTACCACTACCCTCTCTGGGAGTCTCAAAGCATTTGAAAGAAATCTCAAGTCGTCACTTGACACTGCCAAGTCGTCACTCACTGAAGTCGGAAGCGTCAAGTGTTTCCCGGACAAGGGAGTAACTTGATCGAGTCTTGAGCGACGCTGGAATCGGAAGCTCGTCTTTTCGTACTCTCGAGTCTCGGAAGATTCACACGGCCATGAGCTCAAGTAGTACATCTCCTGACAGCTCTCGTCTGAGTCGTCTCGTCTTTGTTCAAATCTGACGGAAACCGTGCCGACTGTGCTCTCGACATGCCAGTGCTATATCACTCACCCCCAACGACTTGCGAACTTGAATCAACAAAGATATTTTATCTGCCATGTCTCTCTCCATCAAGATGGTTCTATTCTTTGAAAGTCGGTGTCTTCTCATCGTTGCAACTTGTTGTAACAGATATTTTCAGGGTTGCGATGGAATCTCCATAATGATGATGCCATAGATTGCCCTCCCCAAGCTGAATACGGACGGAGGGAATGTACATGGCGTATATCAGCTTGTTTGATCAACCATCTATCTACTGTGGTAATCTATCTCATTGATTTAGCTCCGCAAACGAAATCTTCTCCCCGCAGCTGACGCCTCTTCAGATCTTCTCATTGCAGTGGCCCTCCTCTCGTCTCTCTTTCACTTCCTCTTGCCTCTACCACGCTGGTGCAAAAATCAATCGACGGCAATGTCTATGCACAAACGCCGCAGCACCATGAGCGTCATACGTCCTCTCCGGCAAACCAGCCTCGTTGCCTTACGGGCCATTCGTCGGCAAACCATTTACGAGGATCCAGAAGAGCCAGAGTTCGCCCTGGTCTCTCTGCCTGCTTTGAAGTCGAACTCGAAGTTTCCGACTCCTAGTGGATTTAGAAGCCAAGAGTCGGGATCCGTCCAAGACACCCCATCGTTTGGCGCCGTGCAGCCAGTGCGAGACGCTGACGACGACACCGATGCCGACTCTCTCTCACCCCTGATACAAGACTCAGAATGGCTCCCGGCTCGGACCGCTCCTCCTCCTGTGAGTATACTACCACGTCTCTTTTACTTCTGGCTCTAAGGCTGATAGCTTTCTTTCCGAAGAAGCCGCAACGGCTCAAGAAGGCCTTTCTTTCTCGCAGTCACACGGGAATTGAGAACCATCCTCCGCTGACTACCGGCATTCGGCGCATCAGACGCTCATACTCTCTCCCTGCAGCACATCTTCATTGGCTGGAAGATACACCTGACGATTTGGAGGAGACAATGCCAGAGGTCCGGGAGGCGCTGCATGTCAACGCCGCCCTGTATGCGGAGGGCTACCGCTACGAGTGTGTCGACGCCTATGCTGTAAAGGGAGGGATAACACTTGGGAACAAAACTATGATGGAACCCCAAGGAAGGCAGTGATCCTGATTTGACTCTGATGATGTTGCTCAGCCACGGAGGGTGAAACAAAATTAACCATGTATATTTTTATTCTTGTCCGCTCACAATTCGATTCAGATGTTCGTGTCGAGCACGCTTCCTAATCTTCCTCCTATCGGGTATGTATCTCTATCCTTCCATCACAATTCTATAAAATATAACAGCACGATTCAGAAAATACAGGTTTATCCAATATGTCTATCTATCTATAGTCTAAGTATTCTTCGTGTTGCTACAGAAAAAGCATCCGTATGCCATTGCAATTCGCAGTCCGTCATCCGAGAACTCAGTCAATCTTCCTCCCACATTGAAGCAAAAGTGCAGCTGCGACGCAAACATCCAAGAGCCCCAGCTGTATCGCCTCTGATGTGATCTCAAGGGCCACCGCCCCGTCTTCGCGAGTCAGTCGCGCATACGTTTCGGGTGCCCCTACGCCAGAAGAGTAAAGCTACAGTCAAATTACATATATGATAAGTAAGGGTTCGGAACCGCATTTGAAAATGCAGAACGTACGCAGATAGAGTCGTCATCCGGTGCCCAAACGAAAGTCTTGTTTTTCGCAGTCATAGTGCGATATCTGGAGTCTCAACCGTTCACAAATCTGCTCATTTTCATAAAGAACACGGAAGCTTACCGTTTACCTTGGGCCAACGCGAGCCAGTCTGACGTTTGTTGTTTATGCACAAATCCGCGAACCTCCACCATCGGATTCCGCAACCACTCGACTATAGCCGTCGGTTGATTATTCGAATTCGAGATCACAGTGACCCCCGGCGTCGGAACATCCGTCGTAACATGGAAATACGTCTTCCCATGTGGCCCCATCACCGTTGAATTGAGGATCGACGGGCTGAACGAGGTGAATCGAAACGAGACGAACATCGGCGTCGGGCCAGAGGCAACGAATGGCACCGCGCCGTATACCGATGGCTGGGGAATCGTATTTCGGCTGGATGTCGCGTTGGGATTCCGTGAATTTTGCCAGCCACCTTGTGCGTATGGGTTGAACATTTCGTTTTTCTGAATGCTCTGAGTGAAGGCGAAGAGATGAAGGGCTGTTTGGTGATGAGCTCCCGCTAGTTCTTCTTGTCTTATATACGTGCTGTTCAACGGTGAATGCAGCCCGTTGTATGAGACGCTAGGTTGTTGTTGTATGGAGTGGCAGGTCATCCTAGGCAGCCTACCAGACAGTGGGCAGTGAGGAGGAGCTCACGCAACAAGCAAGAACAGGAAATTGATGGCCGAACATTCTTGTGTTGCCTGATTCGGGTGAACATGAGTCGAAATTACATTCTTTGACGGTTGAAAATCCCAAGTCGTTTGTCTCTCACGCGTGCGTGCCTATTTAGATGTGATTTGTGTGTTAGGCGAGGACAAAATTGTTCCACAGAGACTTTCTGCCGCGTAGCCGTAGAATGCGATACCTGTTGTTGGTTTCCCCGTTGCACTTGTGAGGCGAGATTTCAAATACAAGTATGGTACTACTCCAACGGATTTTTCACCTTAATCCCCCTGGAGGTTCTAACGATTATCATGGATCAACGAAAGCTTTTGTCGCCAACCCAAACATCCCTAGTTCCACGATTCAGAATATACACACTGGGTTTGCAGTAAGTACGTAGCGCGACGGTGCCGCGGGGCAAATCGACGGCCCAGGGACGGATATTTGTCTCATACCTCCAGGACCGAACCTTGGCGGTATTTTGCTGCTTTCCTTGCATTAGACGCGCGTTGGAATGATCTGCATCAATCAACGCAGGATTTGCGCTGTTGATGAAGCAAACAGGGACCCACGGTCCGAAGATCTCAACTCACAAATGAGGATGAAGCCGCTCAATCAACACGAGTTTTGCTCTGAAAAAAATTGTTCTACAGACCTAAACTCTCTGACTCTGCTACACGCTGGAAGCCAGATTATTCTCGGCCATAAAACTAGGACAAGAGTATATACACACGCATGGAGGGCACGGCAATCAAAAAGGGGTGAATTGAATGCCCGGGTGTGCGGCTGTACAAATTGGGATGCATCCAACTATGCCGCTCAACAAGGTATTAGGTTTGGTGCATTCGATTTGATTCGAGCCCCAGAGCGTTAGCAGAGCACATTACTCCGAATTTCTGGAATTATTCCACAAGGTTGATTTCCGACATATTCGGCTCCGTGTTGAAATTCACCATTGGGGAATGCTCACCGTGGCGATGCGTCGGGTAGCAGGCCGCCAAATAAGGCGGCGCGGTGTACAACAGGCTGGAGGGCGTGTATTATGTCGCAGATCCTCATGGATTGCATATGATTTGCTCTGTGCTCAGAAACCCGGCTTACTGAGCTCGGAAACGAGGTTGTCACTCACTGGTAGAGACAGTTGACGCAGAAGACCATTCAGGCATGTCGAAACTATTCCAGTCTCTCGAAAAGTCATGAAACTGCGCCACTAGTATTCGAGAAAAATATTGGAAATATATCTGCTAAATCAAGCTCGCTGCTGACCCGGGCTGGAAGAAACCCGGAAATGTCGAAACGGTCTGAATCACCACTCTCAATACATAGACTCAGGAAGCTTGGTTGGCAGAATAGCGATCTACGTGCGTGCCATGAAGATCATTACACCCAATTCAACTTATGTAAACCCCAGCGATCCGTATTCTCTTCTTCTGACTCGACGAGACCGGGCTATTCGGTGTCGATGCGGCACCTCAGGATGAGCGGCGCGCGAATATGTGTATTTGGCATACATACTTCAATTCTTCCGCTCTTGGGTCGGTTTCACCAGATTCACTCAAGTCATATCGCGTCGCAGGATAGGATCTTTGCTGACAAGTATTGAATGGTTTCGGCTTTGAACGCACACTTCAAGCTTGACCACGAACGACCCGTCAATGTGAATTCAGCCCCGTTCGACATTGCACAACGGTCAAGTTCCATCCGGCAATCGACGGCGCAGGAATTGCCGAGCATGTCACCGTTCAACGACGCCACCTTTTTCGGTAAGCCTATAGAGTATTGCATTCTATCTCAACTGCTCTAATCGTCAAACTTGTATCCGAGTGAAAGCTTAGAAGGCGGGCCACTCACAACGTCAATTCAGCCCCTACAACATCGATTTTCGTAAATCCAGAAGAAGCCCCAAAAAACCAAACATTGTCCCGAGAAATGGTTCCTTCCAGCCCACCCAAGCACCAAAATAGATCGCGCTCCCCAAAACACCGTCCCAAAATCCATCTAGCATCAATCATTTTCCGACGAAAACCGATCCATTGGGTGACGCAGGGTCGCGCGCGAGGAAAACAATAGCACTCCCGCTTCATCAACCTTTGGCAACTTCTGCTTCATGTCGGCCATGAACCTGGTATAACGATAGTCGTCGTAGAAGAAATGCCGCAGCGAGAGGTGAACCCCTATGAGAGCAGAGTCAGGTTCGTCATCGTGCTCATCGTCCGGGAGCGCGTCATCATCACCATCCACGTCACTGCTAGCCTGCGGTTCTCTCCCCTGCACATCCTCCGCATTTGGCACGTCCTCACTGTTCCCAGATGAACGTCGCTTATGCATCTCCATCAAGCGATTATCGAGAGTTTCCCATTCCGTCGCCGTGGTGGGTGAGAAAGGTAAAGCCCCCCAACTCAAAGTATGCGCACCCGGTGGATGCTCGCGGACCGCGATCGTCAGCTCCTCCAGATTCGGCGTAGAGCTGAGACCGAGTAGAACAGCGGCGGGGAAGGAAAAGGGGCCAGTATCAAGCGGCGATAGTGAGTCGGCGTGGATCCAGAGCTCGAGATGCCACAGCTCTGGAAATGTGGGCATGGCGAAAGGTGTACTGTACTCGATCTCGAGGTGTTCGAGGGTAGGAGCACAGGTCGCGAGGGCGGCCGTGAATGCGGGGACAGCATTCTCGGGGACGGGCAGGATAGTCCACGATAGGCGAATTAGGTTTTGGAAGTAGCCCATCCGTATCGGCGAGAAGAGGAACGGAAAAATTTCCTCTGTAGAGTCCATGACACTGAGATGCCAGAGGAAGCCTGGTTCGGGGGGTGAAACAAGAGTGTCAAGAGGGTCGACCTCGACAACATTTCCGTTATCATCCAGTGATCCGCGTCGGGCCAGGAAAATTCCGGATAGAATGACTTCCTCGCAAGTTTCGAGCGCTTGGGCGACGATGGAAGGCGAAACGTCGACCAAATCAGCCAGACCGAAACATAGGAGGGATGGAATATCTAGGGTATCAACGAGGCACGGATTGCGACGGAGGCGGCTGGTCATTGGCGATCCAGCTGTATCACCAGAGATCGTAAGACGCTCAAGCTCGGTCATTGTCGACAAGATCAGCTTGAGCGCAGCCGAATCGGCGGGCAGATGCGCGATCTGAAGAGCCAGTAGCTTGACGTATTTACCGAGATGTGGAGATTTCGCGAGGATGATAGCCATGCCCTCGTACTGGGATAAGTGGAAGAGCGACATCCAATTAAAAATTCGTCGCTGGCTGGGCTGGACGAAGGACGTGGCTGTCAAGGCACAGACGCAGAGACTATTCACGCAGACGAGCTCGATGATAGAGTCGATGAGCTCCTGCGGTAGCTGCGGACCTGGCGACATGGTGGTGGAAGGCAAAGTGCAAAATGATCGATGGCAAATCAGCGCACAATCAGCGCCAATCAACGATGGTGCCGCGGCCACGTGACTTAGGCGTGTCTTGTTCTAATTTCGAATGGTCTTGCAGATGAACGAAAGTGCTTGGCAAAATGCCGTCTGCGATGATGCAAGTATAACAATACAAAACTCAAACTACTTATTGCCGTATAACTCAACCTTTATCACGGCCAGAACTTACCAAATAAGATACAACGGTTTAAGATGATACTTACTGACCGGACCATTCGTTCGTTGTCTCATACTAAATGCAAGAGTCACACGCCAAAGGGAGATTGACATTGCAGACGCTAGCGATCATCTCTACTCGAACTTCATCCGCGGTACAACCCGATTGCAGACCTAGAGAAACGAACAAAACATCAGTATCATAGTCCCCGTCGACGGGAAAATAAAATTAATGAATCTGACCTTCTCCGTGCTAACCAAGAATTCACAATCATCGAACCCACCCCCGAAAAATGCGCAATGCCCTATTTTGCTATTGATGCAGCACGTCTCCCCATGCTCATTGACTGCGGGCGCGAAGCACCGGTCGTAATGCGCACATTCGGATTTCAGGCTGACGGTGCACGGGGGAAATCCGCCTGGACGAGAGGGATATCCGCAGCAAGGACAGTAGAAGCGCCAACGATGGCGATGAGGGCGAGGAAAGAGGAGAATTGCATGGCGGTAGAGCTTTTCGCTGGTACTTCGACGAGGGTGTTTGAACTGAGGGGTGTGCTCGGCGAATCAGCAGCTTTATATTGTCGAGAATGGCCGGCGTATGTAATGCTGAAGATGAGCGTGGCATACAATGCCTCGGAAGTGTAATGCAGGTGTCGCCCACGTTGGGAGTGAGGAGCGCTTATGACGCAAATCGGCGGGTATCATCATTCAACGATGGAAGGGCTTTTCTGACCTTTTACTTAGAAGAATATTCCACGGAGCTTGTATGGTCTGGGCGAGCCTCGAGCGTCTGCGGTTCTCTCGTGGAAGGTTGCAATGAAGGAGTAAGAACCTTGAACTTCTTGCATTCGATATCGGAGCGAAGCGAAGTAAGAGAAAGCAATGGTTCGACAGATCCAAGACAGGATGAATACTCTGCAACTCGTTCCGGGCGCCGCAAGAGACGCTATGACGGCTCCGTGCCCACTTTGCTATATTGCAGCTGTATAGAGATGAGAAGTCCCTACGGAGAGTGATGAAGCCGTGGCGATAGCAGTTGTATAACTAGTTACAGATGCATGAGAATCCATGTCCATCAGAAACAACGAAAGACTCCCATATTATGATCCAGAATGAACTCAAGTAGCGGCGTACTGGGGCGGCAACTCCATCAACGCGCGGCTAAACCGAATACCGCTGTCGACGTGCATAACAGGGGAACTCCACAAATCATCTTCGTTCACTAGCGCCGCGTCTGTGCCCGCACTATAAACTGAGTCCTCGCGCATACTAGCGGAGTCCACGGCGACCGTGCCTAGCACGATTCCGCGCACAACATCCGCCTGTTCGGGAGACATGGGTATCCCGTTTCGTGTAATGGGTGAATGCCCGTGTCCATGCGATGCGAACGAATGCGATTGGGAGTTGGTTGGTGTGTGGGAAGGAGTGAGGCTGAGTGGTGAAGGGACGGGATGGAAAGTTGACATTGGGATGTGGATGTGTAGATCGGAGTGTGCGTCGGAGAAGCTGGAAACGGAGGATTGGGGGCTGTGGTATCCTGATCCCGAAGCGCCTGGAAAGCGGGGGGAGTTTGATTCATAGTGGCCAGCGACGGCAGACAGAGATTCTATCGATGGTTTCATTTGAGTTGCTTGGATGGAACGTCCGCAGTACTGTTCCGAAATGGGAAGTCCCGGTAGGGGTCGCCGACGAGCTGCAGACAAAGCCTGGGCGGGAGAGATTTGATCCATCGATCTTTGCATCTGCGGCGGACGAGGATTATCGTCAAGAAGATCGAAAGAGCTAATTGTCCCTGTCGCAGCGCGCCGGGCGCGGCGTCGGCGGTATAACATGAAACAGAGAAGAACAAGAATGCATAAAACTACAGTGCCGACAATCGTTCCGACGATGATGAGCACCGTAGAGTTCTTCGAGACGCCGGAGGCTTGGGCATTATCCGGCGATGTGTTGGTGGGTACAGAAGGGTGACCTTGCGATGGGAGATCTGTCACCTGGAAGGGTAAAATCGAAGTCAAAACGGTCGCAGTTGTTGAAGGAGCGGAGGATGGGAATTGCGGAAGCGAGTCAGACTGAGTGGAAATTCGGTCGCCTCTCTGACTTTCCGGCGAATCCGTATCGTCAGGAGAGGCTGACTCTGTTGGCGATGGGTTGGACATTGCCAATGTGTGAACCGGCGGAGGAGGGGAAGAAGAAGTCGGAGCATCAGAAACGTCAACTCTGTCTTTGTGTCTCAGCTCGCCTGGGAGAATGAGAATAAAGAAACATACGTGTAAATCACCCGATCGAATATAATTACCGCAGGATCTGCGCCGGTTGTCTCGATGAGAAGGACATGATTTCCGTCGGGAATGCTAGTATTTTGATAGACCAGCGCTCCATAGTCGAAAAGCCCACTCCCGTCCGACTGATGACTGAAGCTCCCAACATGCACTTCATCGATGAAGAAATCGCACAATACGGCGCTCGCCAGATTCGAATTCACGCCAAAGTTCGGTATGACGAAGAAAACATAGATAGCGTTTCCTGACTCGCAGATAAGAAATATTGAAGAAAGAAATTTGATAAAACAATGCGCACCCGTAAACTTCAAGCTGATCGACATAGAGCCAACATCCGCAAGATACCGGGCTGCGGTCCAAGTATGGTCGAAGGTCAGACTTGCTTCCGGGACGTTTAGGCATCCGCTGCAGGTCGTCTGGTTGAACCACAGAGATCCCTCGCTAGCAGGGACTTGGGGCAGATATTGCACCATATCTCCAGTGACACTGTCTCCGAAGACATCATCTATGGTGCGATTTACGGCGAGGCTGCTGACCAGGCCGCAGAAAAGAACGAGGAGAGCGAGAACCGAGCAACGAGCGAAAGGTGGCCATGGGCGTGGACCGCGCATTCTCCAATTGTTGCGGCAGCACCTCGAGGAGGTCGAAAGGAATATGGGTCTTGAGATCAGGACGCTCGGACTATGAGGCGTAACGGGTAGCAACCTGTGTGGCAGGCAGATCGATGGAGGTATGACAGTCGGATTGAGAGCAATTTTCAGGAATGTAGACATCTGCCAGTGAAGAGAGATGATACCGTAGGTATGTTCTATTTCTTCGTCCTGATATTGACATGTTCAAACTGCGAAAATCATTCGAGAACCTAGCCATTGAATCCGAGTCCTGGAAGGTCCGCTGCAAGTTCGAAGGTCCCCAATAAGTTGCCGAGAAATCATGGTTTGACTGTCCAAAAGTGAAACGGATTAGCCTGTGAGGGCTTCTGGATGGATTGGTGAAAGGCTGAAGAAGTTTGTTATGGTGTCTGGAATGACAGATGGACGGACTCGTAGTGATGTCAAGGTTCGGTTCGGTTCAGGTTCGGGGCTCTTTTCTGCGAACCCCGAACCTGAACGTTGCGTTCGGTTCAGTCAATCACCGAACTCTGAACCTGAACGCGCGTTCAGGTTCGGTTCGGCGTTCGAACGCGTTCGAACCTTTCCCAGCTCGGCAATTTCCGGGGTCGAAAAAGTGTGCTCGAGAAAAATATTTGGGGCTTCCCTCGCACTCCTGGTATGTCCTGAAGCTTAGTTCTCCGCTGTCTGCCCTTTCGTGACACCAAACAGCTCAAATATGTGCGAGGGAAACATCGGCCGAATACTCGTGCCTCGCTGATGCGCCATCAATGGACTTGCATTTGACCCGCAACGGCGTTACAGATGGAACTGATTGCCAACAGTTGCCAACATCTTGGTTGCAAGGTATCTACACCTCGGATCAACGCTGTGAGGTCTGAATTTCGGTTCAAAATGACGATTTGATGAAATATTGATGCGCTTTCGCGTTCGGCGTTCGAACGCGTTCTGAACGCAGCCCTCATCGCCCGAACCCTGAACGTCAATTTCGCGTTCGGTTCAGGGAAATTCCGAACCCTGAACCTGAACGCAGCGTTCGGTCCAGTTCGGTTCAGGTTCGAACCGATTTCCGGACCGAACCTTGACATCACTAGTCCGACGGAGCAGAGAAAGTGGGCTGCAGTCACATAGTCACGGTGGCGCTCTTCCCACGTCGCGCGACGCGGTCTCGTGACTCAAACGCGACGCGTCACGTAAGATGATCTTTTTCATCGACTACTGTATTGTGTCCGATGAAACAACGTAGCACGAGTTGACAAGTTGAGATGCATGGAGCCACTTTGATTAGCCGCTTTTCATTACTCGAACCCGAGCAGCGCAGTACAATCGAGATTTTTTATCCCGTTTTGTCAAGGCGAAACACGGTCAACACTCGAAGATTCGAGAGTTTTCAAGAATTCCATTGAGAATCCGAATCCCAAGCCTAACTAAAAATGTTAGATGTACTCAATAGCACCCAAATTCAGGTCCGGTCATACTATCAATATGAACCTGAATGTTGCAATTCCCAACCCTAGTTGCCTTGGACTGAATACTGACAAGTCCCTGTCGCTTTTCGCTCTAAGCTGTATGGCGTGCTCGCGAGTCATGATCCTATCTGGGTAAATGTACCTGTATGAGGACCACCAGTAACCAGTGCAACTCGCCTCCGCTCAAGCCCAAGATGATGTGTTCTAGGGTGTTAGAAAATTAGCCCTAGACTGAATGCGCACCCAATTGCCTGTTCTGCATCTGCTAAGACAAGGTACGAAGTCCAACCCTGATATTACCCTGCTGAATGCCCCGCCTTGCCGAATCTAGAATGAACTTTGAGGCCTATATAAATATCGCTTCGCAATGATCGTTAGGTCAGTTCCTCGGTCAGTTACTCGACACGTCCTTCTCCAGTTGACTGCCTCCGACAATGAAATTCGCCTACGTACTCACAGTGCTCGCAACTGTTATCGCAGCTCATGGGCTTTTTGTACGTTCGAATTAATAGAATTCTTCAAGACACCCATGATCTTGAAACCTGCATGTGTAGCTCCCTCACCCCGCAAAGACCCTTGATGAGGTAGGCGGAAGTCACGACAATTTAAATGAAATGGAACTAATGAAGTTGATCCCCGTCTTTGGCCCTCGCAGCGTCCCTCTCTCAAGCTGTGGAGCCCTTCTTTTGGCGGAAAATACCACCGCGCTGGTTCGGAGGTTGCTGTCTGACGATGGTGAGATGATATAGCTCATCCCTGAAAATAAAGCCCGAACAATAAACAGCTCTCTGAATCTCGTTTAATTCTTCGCGAGAGATATGTAGGACTTAGTTTGTGATAGCTAGGCAAACGACGCTTTATGTATAGAAACGGGATGAAGATTGAAGATCGACGGGAACAGCTACTAGCATAATTGAATATACGATACGAGTTCAGAGAGTTTACGAGTGAAACGTTATCGTAAGTAAATAAGTGAGGAGCAATGAAGAACTGACAGACAGAGAATCATCTACTGCAATCACCGACTCCTTTGAACGTTTCATGATATTCAGCCCGTATTTTCTCAATTGACCAGTGCGCCACCAGCCAACACACCCAGAACCAACACGAGAAGGTTCATATTTAACCCGAGAGAAACCGCTCCGCCCGAAGGCGCTGAATTGGTTGGTCCGGCACCACCAGCGCTACCGCTTCCACCTGCGGGCGCAGTTGCAGTCGCACTGGCAGTGCCTTTGAAGAGTGTAGCGAAGGCGCTGGGGACTTCGGGATCAGCCGACGCCGAGGCACCCATGCCGACGAGACCGCCTTGCTCTTGCTGCGACACAAAAATAGCCGGAAAGAAGGGAGGGGAATGAGTGAGTATGCTGAATGACAGGAAGACGATGAAGGAGAGAAGAAAACGTACACCGGGGCTGTTGTCAGATTGCGCTTTCGACCTGAAAGCTGAAAGGCTGTTTGCGCCCGGTTGGACGTTGATCACACCGACCATGCCTAGAAGTGAGATTCACGGGTAAGGCAACGCTTATATTCGTCAGTGCAAGATAAATGTTTACCAGCCGGGCAATGAGGGGACGGGAGAAGTTGCTTGCAGAAGAACCAGATGGCTGGTTTCATCAATGAATAAGTTCGTATCCGACGAGGATCGAGAAACGCACGGATTTGGTCGTTAGTTATCGTGAGATTCCAGGAAGGAAGAGGCGTTCCACCGGTCGTGTTTTGCAGAATCTCCACCCAACCGGAGTCGAAGCCTCCGGCGAGGGGTTGACAAGGAGAATTGAACGAAGCCTGGGTGACGCTGTGATTCCCCGGGCTGCGACACACAGTAAATTCATTATGTCGTCTTGAAAGAAAAAAACAAGAACTGCAGAACGCACATTCCGCTGAATCTGAAGTTCACTACGGTCCCATTCGGCGCCATTATCGAGTTGGGAATGAACTGGAAGATTCCGCCCTGGGTATCCACTTCCGCCCCAACTTGGATGGTCATGGTCTGCAGCAATCATCTCAGTCGGTCGACCTACTCGATGGAGACACACTGCATACCTGATTTTGAGCAGAGACAGCAACAGCAGCCACCAACGTCGCTACGACTGAAGCAAAACGCATTTTTGGTTATCGTAGGGAGGAAGAGGAGGGGAGATTGGAGGGGAGAAAAGCGGTATTGCCTCACGGGAAAGTCGGTGGTGTTTTTAAACCAATTAGCGTGGGGGTTTTATTTTCCCCATGTACCGAGCGTGTAGAACTGAGTACCGTTTTCGAGGTATTGGTAATCCTTGAAAAAAGTTAGTGGTGCGATTCGAAGGTTCGAATCAAATACATCACAAAAACTCTCCCATGACGGTCATGGGGCTTCCACGATCCTGAATGTGGTGAGGCTCCGATTCTTCGATGAGCTCAAAATAACGATCGGTATCGAGGTATTTTTACCGGGAAAGAAGCCAGAACAGACGCAGACAAGCAACGAGAAGGTTCTTGCGCGCGCATATTGAACGTGCATGCGTTTCCGTGTGGGACCAGCGAATATTTCGATCGACGGCATTGGGTCGGCGTTCAAGCCGAGGAGACATTAACGCGGTGCGCAGTAATGCTGTCAGTCAAAAGAGCAAGCGAAACGGAACCCTAGATTCGGCGTGCGAGGATGTATGGCGTAAAAATGTGCATTTGGTGATACCAAGGGAAATTTGGGAGACTTTGGGTAAAAGTGGTGTTAATTAGCCTCCATGCGACGATGGTGTGGCCTCGGCTGTCGCGGAGAGCTGGAGCTCATATATTCGTAGCCAGGAATGACTTGCGCGACGTCAATGGCCGAGTTCTCATCGCAAACAAGCCCGGAAATTCCAAGGCATGCTTTGAATTGCTTTCACCAAAGAGCAAACCTCGGTCAATTCGCAACCGGGTTGTACAGTATTCCAATGGCCAATGCAGTGACACGAAAATGACAGCGGACTCCGAGTCGGATCGGAGTCGACGGAGACCAAACGGAAACCGTCCGGGGTCAGCACTTGGTCAGTACTGACAGTCATAGTGACCAATGACCATCGCGGTTCTTGATTGCGGAGATGATTACTCGCCTATCTTGCGGTAGAAAGAGCTGAAAGACTCACCTGCAGTTCGAGTTATGATAAGAGGAAGATCGTAGTTTGCGGAAGACCATGATTGTGACGTCACGCTGTAACACAGCCATTGCCGTAAGTACTGGAAAAAAGTATGTACTGAGGGAGAAAACCGCAAAATCTGGGAATGATATCATTTCATCTGAGTCTTTCTGTGCTTTCGCAGACTGAAAGTAATGGATTCATCAATGGCACGGGAAATTCGAGCTGCAGATTTCTCATTGTTCAACTGTACCTTGGGCTCGTATCAAATCTTTGCCTCGGATTGAAATTGAGCTGACTATATCTGAAGATTCCACTACTCCATAGTTCATATAGAGTACGTATTTGGTCCGAACTAAGGGCGACCTAAGTAATCGTTTTCACAACTCATGCGGGAACGAAAGGCTTGATCAACACGGGTAACTGACTGCCTGCATCGACATCACTCCTCACGATGGGGAGTTGCACAATCGGCGTGATTGTACGCCCTACGTCCCCCGCGGGGACGGCGAGCTCAAACTCCAGGGTTCGGACAAGCGTAAATAACAGGGCTTTCAACCTACAAACATCAATCGGTGAACACCTCATCGGCGGGGGATAAGGATTTGAACATACTCAATGATGGAGAACCTGAATCCGATGCATGCTCGAGGTCCGCCAAGGAAGCTGAGCATTTGACTCCAAACACCGGGAATGTTGGTGGAGATGGAGGGCGTGCGCTGCCATCGCTCAGGGCTGAATTAGTAAGATGATGGGAATCAGCTCTCTTTTGGGTGGTGAGGATTTGAGGAATCGCACATATATTCCAAAGAGTCCGCACCCCAGATGTCCGGATCTCGGTTTACCGACAGAATGGGTATGACAATCCATTGACCTTTGCGAATCCTGTCATATTATCAGCTCATTCGGTGGACGGTGAATAGAAACGAGATATGTACTCCAGTGTGTCGTGTACAAGTCCATTTCGATCAGTGTAAGGAGATCCCAGAGGAATTATGTCGTCTCGCATGGCTGTACGGACTAGAGAAAAATCGAACACAGTAAAGAGACAGTCGAAGGTTGAAGATTTATGAGCAATGGTCTACTCACAGGTGATCGGGACGGGAGCATTAGCGCGCAGTGTTTCACGGACGACACAGTCCAGATAAGGCAGAGAGTTCAGGTCGTCCATCGAAGGGGTATCGTTGTCTAGCGATAAAAGATCTTCACGAAGACGGCTCTGAAGCTCTGGATTCTTGGCCAATTCGTATATAGTCCACGAGGCCGCAGTGCTACAGACACAGTGAGCCCAAGACACGGTAACTGGAAATCACGAGTACCTAGTCCTGCGAAACAATTAGTTTACCAAGTCAAGTTCGGATTGCGAAACAGACTAGTACTCACGTTTCGTGTCCAGCGACAAGGAATGTTGGCACCTCTGTCCATCGACGACGATTTCATCAGCAACTGTCATGATAAACGGACCCTGAATGACCTACGAGCGAGAACATCGTCATCGGACATGCGTTGCGATTCCGGGATATCTTTATCCATGTTGGCGCGGACGAGCAAGGAGAGTAAGTCCCGGGCGGTATGGCTCTCCGCACCCGCCATAGCCTGACGCTTGCTCTCCTCCAATAAACCCATGCCGATCCGTCGCATAGTACCCTGTGCAGTGTCGATGGTGTGGTCAATCTTCGTCTTGGGCTGAGTGAACGAGATTTGAGACGACGACAAAGCAGCGGAGATATAATGAGGACAAACCAAGATGGGTCTTAACAATGGGAATGTCATTCGCATGAAGCCAAGGAGGGTTTTCGCCATGTCTCCTACGGCAGATACCTTTGTGAAGGCTTCGTGCAACTCGTCTCGCACGTTTCCGTGGCCATGAGACGGCGCACTTCCGAGAGATTTGAAATCGTAATTGAAGCCTGGGTCGGGCAATCAGTCAAGTTCAAAGCCCTGAGATCTATGAACATCGTCACCTGCTTTGCCTATGATATCCAATGCAGCGGTGCTGAATTCGGGAATAACGTTTAACTTGACAGAACCTCCGCTTTGAGTCGCTTTCGTTGTCCAAATGTCTCGAAGCTGAAGAATATCACCATCATTGAATGCGGTACGAGCATTTGAAACGAGAGTTTACGAACCTGTTTTGACTTCTCAACAAAGAGCGATGTGAGAGCACGAAGGTGGGTTGGTCCGAAAGCCGGATTCTGGAGTCGAGCCGTGTTAGGTTCCAAAGGGTAGACTGAAAAAGTGCATCTGTCACCATGATTCGGCGCTTTGAAAACGTATGCTCAGTCAGCTGAAGGTCGGTAAATTGACTAGCACTCACCTGCTTCTTGTGCTCATCTTCCTCCACAACGAGGACACCTTCATACCACAATTAATATTCTCTGGAAACCATCCCCGCAAATCGGGGACGTACCAGGTCCCACTATACGTCCCAGCGAGTAGCGCCCCTGTGCGGGTTTCTGGTAAATGTAGCTATGTGAAAGAACGTGTTGTATGGCTTTGGTATCCGTAGTATAAAGATTGCTGAACTGGAACAAAATCGAGTTCAGTGGTTTGTCTAAAGGGAAGAATATCAAGATGCACTGACTCCAAAGAACCCGTTGATGCGTATGTTTCGACCGTATTCCTTGGTCCACCGGCCTTCCTGACCATCGAACTATTTTTGGGAATAAACGAAAGATTTTTGAGCAAGCGAATGGGCGTGTAATATCATGAAACTCGCGTTTTTGAACATCTGCTGCCTGTTCCCCAACATCCAGTGGTCGGACTTGGGACCGGGAAGTTTCCTCAGCGGAGATGTAAGCTCGTCGTATAACAGTTTGGATATCGTGTAAATGGCATAGACGCCTAGCGCGACGGCTACTGACGCTCCAAGCGACAGCGAGAGCATTGCTTGGCTTGCGGGAAGACGAAGGGGAAATTATGAGAAAATTATGCGTCGATGGCTCGCTTTAGTATCCCAAGTTATCCTGGGTGACAAGCGCAAATCAGTCAGAGAAGTAGAAATACGGGGCAGACTCGGATCGTAATACGGGACTTGCCTGTGCGGCACCCAGCAACGTATGCATCGCGGCAAAGCGGATAGACGGAAGCGCGCTTGGGGTGCTGGAAATATATGCCGGGATCACCGGGATTGAGGCCCCGGCGCCCATTTGTCGCTCTGTTCGTGTAAGTGCGGGTAAAAGCGGTAGGTAGGCAGGCTCCGAGTGAGAGAAACCCACATCCAACTTTGTAATTAGCCGTGGTACGTATACGAAAATGAATGGTGGCCCAATGGTGGCCCGCTGTGGCCCGGAATCTACTTATTTGAAGGGATAGCGAGCCATGGCGGTGGTGTCGCGGAGGGACGATTGCCTCCATCCCAGCAGATCAGTGAAGAGAAGTAGACTATCGTCGCGCCGCGTCCGCCCTCCATGAGTAACAGCGCTGTTGTGGTCGGGAAGAGAAAGTGACTCGCAGTGACTCGTCACTCAACGTAACAGTTACGTTACGTTACCGATCGAAATGATATCCCACAGCTCAAGGAATCTGGTCCAAGACTCCAAATAATCAAAAATACATTCTTCCGAAACACAGTTTACACATTCCACTACAGATTTTTTTATTTATATACACCTTCCACGTCCACCGATGTCAAATTTTTGACCCATCCAGGCGGGTATCAAGTTTGAACAGACGAGTGGAACCCATTTAGCATCGGGTGTTGGCGTAAACTTGGGTGGTGAAGCACTAGAAGACATCCGCCGCGTGAGTTTTATCCGCATCGAAATACTAATAGGATAGCAAAAAAGTAGTCACGTTGAAGTTGTCCGCATTCCGAATCTTGTTGGAGTCAGATAGGGCCTGATCAGCAGAGCAGCCGTAGGTGACATCGTCCGTGCCCGAGGTGGCGTGGGTGAGCTAGAAATTAAAGCATATGTAGGGTTCAGTGAAAAATGGAATGGAGCGAAACGCGCTTTGAAATATATATTTAGACATGTACCTCATGAAGCGTGGTCCCACCGCGAACATTGCGGGAAGCAACGCTAGTGCCACTGCAGAGGTTGGAAGTGGCGACTTCGTTGAAGAAAATAGAGCAGTAGTAGATCTGGACAACGAATGCGTTGAGCTCTTTCAGGGGACTATTTAACAAAAAAGTACGTTGGTGGTTGCTATGACGGTGTATGCAATGACGCCGGAGGAGCAGGCATTGAAGGTGTCGACACAGCTCAAGCTGGAGGTATTATATGGGATGAGCAAATATTTCTATCGGGAGTTGCTTTACTCACGTGCGGCTCGAGCTATTTTCGTTGGCAACGGCATTGAGAATAGAGGTCACACGGGAGGTGGCAGTCGAGCCCCAGTAAGCACGGTATAGAGAGTCGGATGATCCGCGCGAAGTGACGTAGCTGGAGGCGATGGAGGCAAGGGACTTAGCTTCTGTGTAGCTGAGCCGGTATTCAACGAAGTTCATTCAATGCACAGTAAACATCCAAACGCACCTAGCGTCAATGAAAGACTTTCTGCTCGCGGTGGTGCAGATGTCGGTCGCACGGCGGGAGAGCATCTCGACTTTCGCGACATCGCCGGTGATGGAGATGGTGATAGGAGTTGCGGCGGCCTCGATGGCGGTGAGTTGGGAGCGAGCAGCAACTTTCTCGTCCGAGGGGGCACTCTGGAAGGTGGTGACTGGGGTGAAGGTGAATGCACCCTTCCCGGCCGCGGCAAAGTCGAACAGAGCAGAGACTGTCCATAAATAATTAATCAAACTAAGCAATGCGGAGAAAATCAGAACATGAACGCACCGTCGTGAGTGACCGCGACGCTTTCGCCGGCGGGAATAGTGACGTAGGCGCTCTCATCGGCGTCCTCGAGGGATACGGAGATCTATGTAAATCGGCGGAAAACAGTGAGCATCCAATGAAATTATAGCCGCTGATGACGGTTCACTTTGATGCCCGTAAAGTCGACCTCCTTGTCGTCGCGCGTCACAGTGAAAGAGCGCGTCGGGAGGTCGCCGTCGAGGATAGTGCCATACTTGAGAACCTTGATGCTCTCCGCTCCATTGTTGCTGACAGTCGCAGTGAGGACGAGGTCGGTCACAGAGTTGAAGCTGTCAGCAGCGGCCGAAAGCTCCACCGACAGCGAATCGGTGCGCTTGTTGGGGCTAGCGACGGCAGCGGACGCGAGAGCGAGAGTCAAAAAAGGTGCGAAGAACATTGTCAGGTCGTTTGAGAGTGTCCTGGCCTTGTGATGTCGATACTGGGGGGTTTTATACGGTCATCTTATCTCGAGGCAACATGTGGACAAAACAAAGCCAGAACAAAAGCAGACACAGGGCCGCCGAATGCGCGAGGAGGGCGAGCTCCAGTGAACCCCAAATCCATGTGCATAGGTCATCACGAGATAACAGATTGCGCCGAGCTGTAGCTTGTTGCTATGTCGGACAAAGTTGCCAATGGTGCATTTCAATACGATGGCCGAAGACCATAACGGCGAATGAAGCCTGCAGGCTGCCAATGCTTCCCTTTTCTCCGGTGCCTCCTTCGGCTTCCGCACTGAACTGTATTCTTCTTATCTTCTCGTTCTTCGAAAATCTCCGAGAAAATAGTGTAGGGGACGGAAACGGTAGTTGGAGAATTGCAAAGAGACTGGGAGCAGTTCTATCAGGCGGCAAAAACCGCGATACGGCGGATGCTACACGTGTAAAACAAGGGTCTTGACGGAGCCAAGCAGAAAAGAAGAGTGGAGAGCATTGATAGAGCGTTTCTGGGACCAAAAGCCAAGCCAAAATGTGTTGAACGAGTTGCGAAAGGGGAGGGTGGATGGGTCACAAGGCGCATGAGAGTCTCGCTGAGCGATTCTGATTCGAGCAAGAGGCTCCGCATACGTGAGGGCCGTTCGGAGGTCGATGAAGACAAGATGCAGGCAATTGGACGAAAGTCAGTAAAGCCTTGGCCACCTTGGCGTTTCTCGGTGATCGCCGAGATCGGGGAGTTTCGGTGATCTCCGTGTTCAAGTTCAACACCAGAGATTTCGAATCAACTTCGTCTTCAAAGCCATTGCACTCACGAGCAGACGTCGGGAGGCATATGCCTTGATATTGCTAGATGAGCGGATTACGGGTCAGAGAACGGTAGAAATTTACGATGTTCAAACGTACGCAACCGTGAATCACTGTCAAATTCAAAGAAGGTAAACACATAGTCCCCGTGAAAGTGAATAGGTATTGAGCCTGAGCTTCGGTCCTCAATGAGAGCAATCACTGATATATAAGGAGTCAGACCAAGGACAAAGATAAGTACATACTACCGCTTTGAAAACCCACTCTGCAAAGTCCGTATCGCCGTGTCCGCCGACCGTGAGTACCAGTGATGTCATGACGCAAACACTCGCACACAGTCGCCACGTCGCTCTCCCCTCGTCTCTCCGCCCTCGCCGCCCTCTCTCCGTCTGTCTACGCCGCTCCTCCCTCAAGCATTCACTCACTTTAATGTCCGACTAGATCTGACTACCGCGTCAACCCCATCAGATCCACGTTATCGAGGTGCGTCCGCTACGCTCTCGTGTCTCGCTAATCCATACTGACCTCCCGCTTCCCCCACTGGCGGTGATCCTCGTCACGCAATACCACGCTCTCCTCTCCAGTCCCCTCCCGCTCACCCGCTCCGACTTTTCCTCAACGCCCCGCTCCGCTCATTGCCACGTCATCGACGACATCCGCCTTCCGACGCGCCGATTTCCTACCCCCGACTCACTCCCTGACGTCACGTCGCTACGCGCACCATACCGCTGCCTTTTACCACGCAACCCCACACCCCAATGCCGCCGATTTGCTTTCCCCGACTCTCCTCTGGACGCCTCCGCATTCCTCCCCTCCATTCTCAGCGCGACTTCAAGTCGCTTTCTCCCCCTCACACTCAACCCCTCCGCTCTCAACTCCCACACCCGCCATCACCATTTACTCGACCCACCCACCCTTCTTCGTCGCCCACTCCACCTCCCATCCTCAATACCTTCAAGATTCGTCGCCACCCCCACACGCCGCGCCAAAATCCCCGCACATCAAACTCTACCTACATACGGCAAACTCCATGCCGCCGCCGCAACTCTTTCACGCGCCGAACAACCCGCAAGGCGACGAATCGGCTTCCTCGACTCGCCTACGCCTCGTCCCAACCCCCGTGCAACTTCCGCTTCCTCTCCCACGCCGGAAAACCCCCGCTAAGCGCCAGCGTCCGAGCCAGCGTCTAATTCGTCAAATCCGCCGAGGCGATCGACACCCCCTCGTTCCCACGACGCTCAAGAGCTCGCGCCTCGCGCCTCACCGCCGCCCACTCCACCCTCAACCCCTTCAAGACATTTCCCCGCGCCAACACAGCACTCCCGCCCCTCCCCATTCGTCGGATAACCCCCAAACCTCAAAATCAAAACTACTTACGCGCTCGACTACCCGTCTCGACGCCTCCCCGCACTCGTACGCCGCCCGAATCCCGCCGCTCCCCGCTTCAAAACCCATCCGGCGCCGAAACGCGCGCGCGCTGCCTCGAAACTTGTGAGTTTCTCTTCAAATCGACGAAAACAAAGTCAAACTCACTTCGTCTTTCTCCCGTATCCAGATCACGCGCCGCCGTCAACTTCCTACGCGGTCCGACGCCGACTCCGTTCGCAAAACCCCCGCTAAGCGCCAGCGTCCGAGCCAGCGCCTGATTCGTCAAGTCAACACCTCCACCGCTCAAGGCCGTCGCCTGAGCCCGCGCTGCGCTACCATCACCGTCGGCGCGTCCGCGAATTCGTCAGAAGTGGCGGAGGCGTGGAGGAGGGCGGCGCGACGACGTATATACGTACGTACGTACTATGTAAACTATTTAGACTCAATATATCGATTATTCACCTATTGCGCGAGAACGATTCAGCGAATTGAGGAATTTGAGCGGGGATGAAGACTCACGATTGCCGCTTGAATCTGACTACACTAACAATAAGCCTGCAAGCCTGATTTAGCGCGAATTGAGGGAAAGAGATTGAAACGGAAATTGCTCACAAGGATGGAAAGCTGGATTCAAAGAGATTGAGATAGTCAGCACACACGCACTGAAAATCACCGCCGTTTGAAATCAATTCCGCGAATGTCAAAGTCGCGCATTGAGCTTCAAATGCAGAGGCACGAAAGAATGGGAAAATACCTCACTTGTATTGAAATACAGTGGAACGCCGTTTTCAAGCTGATTCTGCACAGTAACAGCTCGGACGTCTACATTAAAGTTGAATTGAAAGTGAGTCGAAAACTCACCGGCGAAGTCCTCAATCACCTCACTCGAGGTGAGATTCAACGCGCCGAGCGTTGACTGGAACGAATGAATTCAATAGTAGGAATTCAAAGTTGAACTCACTAGACTTGGAACGAGGGAATACGAGAGTGGCTAGGGAGGAAATAAGTCAGAACAAGATCAAGATGAACGAAAGAATGTTGAATTGAAATTGCTTACCGGTGGTCACTGCGCTAACCAGTCGAAATGTGCATCTCATTGCACATTCCTGATTGAAGAATTGAACAATAAGAATGACGCTGTCTGAACGGTTAGCGTTGAATAAGTTGAAATATCTCATTAGGACTCACTTTCGACGATCCCAATGTGAGTCTATCGAATATACGGGGGTCAGCATGGAAGAGATGAAGATGAAACAACACAAGTTGAAGTGAATTGCACTTACCTTCAATTGAACTCGACGGAAACTTGAACGAGACTGATACTTACCTTTCAAATCACTTCCATTGCTCAAAGGTAAGTAGTAATTGAATGTCGATGCTACTCAAGCAAGTTCAAGTGAAAAGCTATCGAACGGAAGCTCACCTTGAACACACCTTCGAATCCTGTTGAAGGTCAGGGTCAGTCCACGCTCCAATCAAAATCAACAGTTATTTACCTTCGATCGAATTTGCGCGCTTGTGCGCGCGCGATTCAAATCGAACGGGCATAGATTCGGCCTTGAATAGAGTCAAAATTGCAGTCAGTCAATCAGCGTTTCGAATATAGAAGCAGGATTGACTCACAATGGGGGGCATAGTCTCGGCATTCAATTGAACGAAAGTCTAACCTGATCTCAAACTGCCATGGTTTCGGCCTCTACAGTAGCAAATAACAAGTCAGTGTGCATTCGATTATAGAATGAAGATTGTACGAACATTCATAGCCTCGGTGTATGGTTGAATGAGATGCGTCGAACGAGTTACGAAAGCTAGAATGAAGTCAGTGAAGCAATAGATATATGAATGAAGGATCGCGCACCAAACTCGCTGTTTCACTACATCCAGAGCCCAGCACTTCGGAGAAAGGGTTGAAGCATACAGTCAAAGGGCTTGAAGAACCAAGTCAGTCAGTATTTCGACGATATCAAGAGAAGTAACTCACATAGTTGCATAGATTCAGGGTTTAAACGAAAGAGAACGGTGGTTGAATTGAGAGTCGAGTTCAAACAGTCATAGTTTCGGCCTAAATATATTCAAAATTGAAGTCAGCGAGCATTCGAGCGTTATGAAGAGAAAGTTGAAGAGGTATCTATGCACACCATGATAGTCTCGGTATATAGTGCTATGGTTTCGATCGAGCAAGGGCTGGGGGTGAAGGGAAAGTCAGAGAAAAGGTAAGAGACTCGAATGAATGGAATGCTTACCTTGTTGAATAGAACCCTCAACCCGGACTTGAGTTCTCTCTCACATCCATAGCCGATCCTTACAAGAGACGTCGATGATTGAAGCACAAGTGTATCCTGAATGAATATAGTCAGTGGAGTTAGAAAGAAGGTCGGTTTAGTACTCACCAAGGTGCCGAAGCGAGCCGAGTATTGAACGATAGCTACGGTACAATAGCAGGGTCAGATATACATAGAACTAAGACAAGTTGAATTGTTACTGACCAGTGTACATTCAAAGTCGAATTCAAATGGTCGTAGTTTCGGTCTAAATGTTCAAATGTTTCAGTTAGCGAGCATTCGAGTGTGACGAAGATAAGGTTGAAGAAGCAGTTATGCGCACCATAGACCGAATCGGCGCTTTGAGGCGAATATCTGACAATGCCTTCAACACAAAGGTTAAATTCCGAACGAAATCGAATAGATTCGTTGCTTACCCGTGTACATTCACGGAGTTCGAGGTTACAAGACGATTGAAGACCTAGTTGCAAAGTAGTCAGTAAAAGTCAACGAGAAGGAACCAAAGCCGATACAATACGGAAACGAGGGCAGTCAATGCTCATTTGAGCGAGTTAGCAATGCTGAGATAGAATCAAGAGGTGATGAATGAGAACGGACGGATTGCGCACCTTATTCACCGGGAACCTCAAAATCAACCTCAACTTGGAACCTCGAAGTCCAACTCCGTCGTAGTTATTGTGGTCGCGGTGGTGAAGGTGAAAGATAAATGCAATCTAAATCAAGGGTCAGTAAGTAAGAGTGTGCAGCCAAAAGGGATTGAACGACATACCTGTACTACGAAGTCAAAATAATAAGGACAATATGCATCTCACGCAATGCAATGCAAATAAACTGAACCATGCAGAGAAGTAGTAAGCAATTTGTACGGGTGAACACGATAACGGCTTACTTGGATACAAGTCGAGGTGCACAAGATTCAAAAGTTGAAGTTAGCTCGAGCCTCGCCGTTAACCAAGTCGGATTTGAAACGGCATAAGAGCGAGATGTAGAGCCTAAGTCATAAGGGAGTAAGAGTCAGTTCAAGATTAAAGGGGAAGAACGAGAGTGAAGCCACAAACGACAAGTAGTCGATTTGCAATTCAAAGACGAAGTCAAAAGGCGAGCGAAAGCCGAATAAATCCGAAACCCGTTTTGAAAGGCCAAAGGGTCGAATCGAAGGAAACACAAGGCAGGTGAAGAGGGATGAAGTCAAATTGAAGGAAGGACTGAACCCAAGTGAAGATGAGGTGGTAAGGAAGGGTGAAGGGAGGGAAGTGGGTGGCGTACCCATAATCAAAATCAACCATGTCCGCTCATCTATATACCCTTCCACCGGGCCTGCAACGCAGACCTGCTGACCAGAGCGGCCGCGCGTCCGTCGGAGTCGAGTCAGCAATGCATATCCAACCAATTGAGTCGCATGGGCGACGGGGAGACGAGAACATGCCCGAAGTCGAAAATATTCGTAAGTTCATAGAAACGACTGAGGAAAGTACACGCACGTCGCCGTTTCTCCGTGTATTTGATCGCATCAGTTTCAGGGTTGTGATGCCAAGAATGAGGGGGAAAGAGTGCAGAAAAGCGGAGGGTTGGGAGATGGGTGAGATAGGCACTGCGACGTGAATACGAGTCCAGATGCTTCCAAATCGCAAGGGTGGCAAGCTTGAGGTATACAGACAGGATCTAAGGTGCCAATATTCGGAGATATGAGCTTCACACGGCCATACAAGCGAGGCATATTGGCACACACCTGAATTTCCTCCGGTATCAACGCCGCTCCAATAGCTCCAGAACGCTCTCCGACGTCACGGGTATCCAGTCAATATATTCTAAGAAGTTTCTGAGTCAGACGGTCCAGGTACAGCCCGTCCAGGTGCTGATTTTCGGAAATTTTTGAGATCACTCGGTGCCGGTTTGTGTGCATTCCTGAGCAAAAAGAGGGCTGGAATCGAAAGAATAGAAGTCAAATAGAATTTGAGGACGTACATTGGCCTTGGACGAAGTGCCAGGCAGCGCTCGCTATCGTCGATGGTGGTGGTAAAGAGCAAGGTTCGGAACGTCCCGCTTCCGATCGCGAACAAACAGCCAAAACGAACCAACACCACGTGATTCCTTGCCACGTCTCTTCCTCCCTCCATCTTATCTGTTTGAATGGTCTTTGCCCACGGCTCGCGCGTGCGCCAAGCGTCAACATCTCAGCATGGCGCGCTCACGCGCCGCCCACGACGCGTCTAGACGGCAACTCAAGGGAAACCGGCGTGTCTAAATCCATGGGTCTATTCCGACATTTTTTCTTGGAATCTGGATTCGCGGCGTGAGCGGGCTTCCGGGAGCTTCTGTGCACCCACACGCAACATTTCGGCTGTTTTTACGGAAGATATGATAGTAATCGGCCACAGGCTTTGAAATTCTTCGAATTCTGCTTTCTTCTGGTAGGTTTTCAAGATTCGCTCATTCGAGTGGCATCCACGATTCGACTGTGAAGCAGAAATGTTGGATCCTGAAGGCCACTCGATGCTCTGATTTTACTGAGCTTTGAATTTCAAATTACGTTGTGTTCGCTTAGGATGTGGAAACACGCAATCAAATCCTTTGGTAAGGTCTACACCATTCAAATCGCCCGCCGATCCGCCTCTTTCTGACCCTGACTTTCAGAGCGCCGCTCGAGGCTGAGAGCTCCAAATATTCTGCTCCGTGTTTTCTTTTCCCCTTGGTTTCAATTGGAATAATTTTTGCGCTGCTTCCAACCTCCGAATCTTCAACGGCGAGTCTTTCTAAACGATTTTATGCAATTTGCGTAGACTACGGCTTCCGGCAGGACGGCACCGTGAGCAATTTGTTGCTGCCCGCGCAAATCGCTCAGAAACGCGACACGCGGTCAGATGTGCGCGTTGTTGGGGTTTTGATTTGACTAAAGCGAATCTCCGGGATTGGAGTGTATGTACGTACCCCGCTGACTTGGTCCTTACGACCATCCCTCACTCCTTGCCCCCACCCCATTCCCCTCTCCCTTCTTCCCCTCTGCATCTCCCTTCAGTTACACTGTATTCCTGGCTGTTTCAGCTCCAAGCTGCCTGCACGGTAAGCTCCCTCTTTGGTGTCTCTGAATTGCGATATCTGACCACTTTCACAGCTTTTTTGGACGGGAATTTGGCCGCCGGCAGGCTAACCCCCACCCTCCAAGCTTGAACCAACGTGTCTCCACCCGCATGCACCCAACAACACTGAATCTGGTGGCGGATGGGAGCGCCGCGCAGCGGCGCGACGGACTTGCCCTGAACCCTGAACGGACTGGCACCGGAACTTCAGGTACGTGTCATCGAGGGTTCACGTTACCTTCTGACATTATCTTCAGCACTTTTGAGATGAGGGTTTAGCCGGCGAGTTTCCCTCGACCTTCAGGAGCTCTCCTGCTCATCGACGACGCATGACATTGACTATATAGAAATTCGTCCCGCAAGCGGCGCTTCCAGGTGTGTATCCTATGCTCTTCCCACACCCTTTCTGATGCCTTTTTCGGGTTTTTTGTGCAGCCCTCCAAACTTAGACCGGCGAGTTTCCCCGGACCCTCACAAGCCTGGCCGCTCATTGGCGACGCGCCGCGGAGCAGCGCCGCATAGCTTTGACTACATAGAAATCCTTCCCGCAAGCGGGGGTTCCGAGTATGTGTTCCTATGATCTCTTGATGCTGTCCCTGAACCCTTTTTTCAGCACTTTTGTGTCGGGGAATTTGCCGCCGGCAGGCGAACCCCGCGTCTTCAAACTCAAACCAACATATCTCGCGAGGTTGAAGTGAAATTTATTGCTTGTCGACGCGCCGCGGAGCGGCGCTATGGCTTTGAGTATACAGAAATGCGTCCGGCGAACGACGTCTCTAGTGAGTATTCTGCTCAGTGTTCTTGTATCGCTTATATGGTCATTATTTTGCAGGTTACGCACTTCAAATCTCGACCAAGTCGAATTTCCGACATTTTCGGAAAATCGATTTTTCGCCGTCCAACGAGCGATGTTCGCGAAGCTGTGTCATCTCAGGGTGAGTTTCGCTACCGTTCCTTACACTCCCATTTTCAAATTCTTTCCCCAGTTCCCGACAACCTGTATGGTTGAAGACGTGCGAGACTCAAACTCAAAACTCGAACTTCGATTTTCTTGCGTCCGCCGAGCGCCAATATTATACGGGGACTCGTTCAGGTGAGCAAAAGCATCAATTAACTTGAATTTTTCCGTTCCCTTTTCGACTTCCCGTGAATTTCCAGGCGAAGTCCTCGCACCAACTTAAACCGCACGCCAACTCTTTACATAGGTGAGTTCAAATTCTTCTGTCGGTTCTTTTGGCAGCCCCATCAGACTGCAACTGAACTCAAATCTCTTCAAGTGAGTCTTTGTTCTTCGTTCAGGTCGTTGAGCAACTCTACTGTGAACTGACTCGAGTCTTTCAGTTCTGGTGTGAAGGCATTGCAAACGGCAAATAGGGGTGAACTTCGCGGTGCAAGGAGGTAGAACGCGTCGACAGTCAATTCTACAGTACTTACCACTCAATACATTCACTTTGACGCGTCGAAAACGCGTTAATTAGCACGTCTCGACGCGTCTTTCGAGTTCGAGTCAGATATTTAGCACTTGAGTAGCTTACGTTCTTAGTTGTTCTGTATTTGCTCGAAAAAATGAATATATTGACTTCAAAGCTATCTAGTACATCAGTTCCCTACCAAGGCCTAAAACCCCCACCAAAACGGCATCCTGACGGTCTCGAAATCCGATTTTTCTCCCGGGTCTATCAAACTGCAAACAAACCAAGCTGTTGAGAGGTCCGTGCGCGCACAGAAACACATAAATTGCCAGGTCCAACCGCCGCGACCTTGTGTCGTGGCCGCGAGCTTCTGTCGGGGCTAGAGCGCGGGGTCCTAATGCTCAAGTCCAGCCGGGCAACTCCCCAAATAAGGAAATTTCAACTTACGTATGTTCGAACTACAATAAATCAAGGAGAGCAAGTCTCTGGCGGTACGGCTCTTTCTCGTCCGAGGGGGCACGCTGGAAGGTCAGTCGTAGGTGACATCGTCAGTGCCCGAGGTGGCGTGGGTGAGCTAGAAAGCATGGGTGAGCTAGAAAGCATAGGGTGAGTTGGGAGCGAGCAGCAACTTTCTCGTCCGAGGGGGCACGCTGGAAGGTGGTGACTGGGGTGAAGGTGAATGCACCCTTCCCGGCCGCGGCAAAGTCGAACAGAGCAGAGACTGTCGTCCATAAAGAATTAATCAAACTGAGCGATGACTCGGAGGAGAAAATCAGAACATCAACGCACCGTCGTGGGTGACCGCGACGCTTTCGCCGGCGGGAATAGTGACGTAGGCGCTCTCATCGGCGTCTTCGAGAGATACGGAGATCTATGGAAGAACAGCGAGCCTCCAATGAGCCTGAGATGTGATAGCCGCTGATGTCCGTCTCACCTTAATGCCCGTAAATTCGACCTCCTTGTCGTCGCGCGTCACGGTAAAAGAGCGCGTCGGGAGGTCGCCGTCGAGGATAGTACCATACTTGAGAACCTTGATGCTCTGTGCTCCATTGTTGCTGACAGTCGCAGTGAGGACGAGGTCGGTCACAGAGTTGAAGCTGTCAGCAGCGGCCGAAAGCTCCACCGACAGCGAATCGGTGCGCTTGTTGGGGCTAGCGACGGCAGCGGACGCGAGAGCGAGAGTCAAAAAAGGTGCGAAGAGCATTGTCAGGTCGTTTGAGAGTGTCCTGGCCTTGTATCGTCGATGCTGTGGGGTTTTATATGGTCATCTTATCTCGAGGCAACATGTGGACAAAACAAAGCCAGAGCAAAAGGAGACACAGGGCCGCCGAACGTGCGAGGAGGGCGAGCTCCAAAATCCATGTGCATAGGTCGTCACGAGATAGCAGATTGCGCCGAGTTCTAACTTGTTGCTATGTCGGACAAAGCTGCCAATGGTGCATTTCAATACGATGGTCGAAGACCATAACGGCGAATGAAGCCTGCAGGCTGCCAATGCTTCTCGTTTCTCCGGTGCCTCCTTCGGCTTCCGCACTGAACTGTATTCTTCTTATCTTCTCGTTCTTCGAAAATCTCCGAGAAAATAGGGTAGAGGACGGAAACGGTAGCTGGAGAATTGCAGAGAGACTGGGAGCAGTTCTATCAGGCGGCAACAACCGCGATACAGCGGATGCTACACGTGTAGAACAAGGGTCTTGACGGAGCCAAGCAGAAAAGAAGAGTGGAGAGCATTGATAGACCGTTTCTGGGACCAAAAGCCAAGCCGAAATGTGTTGACCGAGTTGCGAAAGGGGAGGGTGGATGGGTCACAAGGCGCATGAGAGTCTCGTTGAACGATTCTGATTCGAGCAAGAGGCTCCGCATACGTGAGGGCCGTTCGGAGGTCGATGAAGACAAGATGCAGGTGAAGGCAAGAGGAAAGTCAGTAAAGTCTTGGCCACCTTGGCGTTTCTCGGTGATCGCCGAGATCGGGGAATTTCGGTGATCTCCGTGTTCAAGTTCAACACCAGAGATTTCGAATCAACTTCGTCTTCAAAGCCATTGCACTCACGAGCAGACGTCGGGAGGCATATGCCTTGATATTGCTAGATGAGCGGATTACGGGTCAGAGAACGGTAGAAATTTACGATGTTCAAACGTACGCAACCGTGAATCACTGTCAAATTCAAAGAAGGTAAACACATAGTCCCCGTGAAAGTGAATAGGTATTGAGCCTGAGCTTCGGTCCTCAATGAGAGCAATCACTGATATATAAGGAGTCAGACCAAGGACAAAGATAAGTACATACTACCGCTTTGAAAACCCACTCTGCAAAGTCCGTATCGCCGTGTCCGCCGACCGTGAGTACCAGTGATGTCATGACGCAAACACTCGCACACAGTCGCCACGTCGCTCTCCCCTCGTCTCTCCGCCCTCGCCGCCCTCTCTCCGTCTGTCTACGCCGCTCCTCCCTCAAGCATTCACTCACTTTAATGTCCGACTAGATCTGACTACCGCGTCAACCCCATCAGATCCACGTTATCGAGGTGCGTCCGCTACGCTCTCGTGTCTCGCTAATCCATACTGACCTCCCGCTTCCCCCACTGGCAGTGATCCTCGTCACGCAATACCACGCTCTCCTCTCCAGTCGCCTCCCGCTCACCCGCTCCGACTTTTCCTCAACGCCCCGCTCCGCTCATTGCCACGTCATCGACGACATCCGCCTTCCGACGCGCTGATTTCCTCCCCCCGACTCACTCCCTGACGCCACGTCGCTACGCGCACCATACCGCTGCCTTTTACCACGCAACCCCACAACCCAATGCCGCCGATTTGCTTTCCCCGACTCTCCTCTGGACGCCTCCGCATTCCTCCCCTTCATTCTCAGCGCGACTTCAAGTCGCTTTCTCACCCTCACCCTCACCCTCAACCCCTCCGCTCTCAACTCCCACACCCGCCATCACCATTTACTCGACCCACCCACCCTTCTTCGTCGCCCACTCCACCTCCCATCCTCAATACCTTCAAGATTCGTCGCCACCCCCACACGCCGCGCCAAAATCTTCGCACATCAAACTCTACCTACATACGGCAAACTCCATGCCGCCGCCGCAACTCGTTCACGCGCCGAACAACCCGCAAGGCGACGAATCGGCTTCCTCGACTCGCCTACGCCTCGTCCCAACCCCCGTGCAACTTCCGCTTCCTCTCCCACGCCGGAAAACCCCCGCTAAGCGCCAGCGTCCGAGCCAGCGTCTAATTCGTCAAATCCGCCGAGGCGATCGACACCCCCTCGTTCCCACGACGCTCAAGAGCTCGCGCCTCGCGCCTCACCGCCGCCCACTCCACCCTCAACCCCTTCAAGACATTTCCCCGCGCCAACACAGCACTCCCGCCCCTCCCCATTCGTCGGATAACCCCCAAACCTCAAAATCAAAACCACCTACGCGCTCGACTACCCGTCTCGACGCCTCCCCGCACTCGTACGCCGCCCGAATCCCGCCGCTCCCCGCTTCAAAACCCATCCGGCGCCGAAACGCGCGCGCGCTGCCTCGAAACTTGTGAGTTTCTCTTCAAATCGACGAAAACAAAGTCAAACTCACTTCGTCTTTCTCCCGTATCCAGATCACGCGCCGCCGTCAACTTCCTACGCGGTACCACGCCGACTCCGTCCGCAAAACCCCCCACTGAGCACTGACCCGGCCCCTGAGCTCACGGCTCGTTACCGCGGCATCAGTGCGTTCGTTTCGGCGCGTCCGAGCGAACGCCTGATTCGTCGCGCCGACGGAATTGGCGCAGGCGCGGGACTGCGGCGCGGCGTATGTACGTACTATGTAAATTAGCTATTCAAACTAATATATCGATTTTTTGACAACTTCTGCGCAAGACGAATTAGTGAAGAATCGGGTCGGAATTAAGACTTACAATTCCCGCTTGAATGCGACTGCACTGACAAGTCAGACAGTTTGAGTCAGCGCGAATCGGGAGAAAGGTATTGAACGGAAATTACTCACAAACATGTAAGATGAGCGCCATTCAACTTAATCCTGCAGAAGAAAGCCAGATTCAAAGAAATTGAGCAAGTCAGTCAGTAAGAACAGCATTGAAACTCACTTTTAATCAATTCCGCAAGAGAGAGATCCGGCGCGTTGACCTTGAAATGCAGCGTAACGGAACGAAGCGAAAGAACAAGATAGAAAAACCGACAATAACTCACCAGAATTTGTGTTAGAGCGCGGTTGAAGTTGAGTAACGACTCTATACTAATAGTTAAGTTGAATTCAAAGAGATTCGAAACGAAACGAGAACGAAACGAAGGAAAACTCATCGAAGTCCTCAACCATCTCACTCGAGGTGAGGTTTAACTCGCCGAGCGTCGACTGAAACGAATGAATTCAATAAGAGGAACCTCGAAGTTGAACTCACTAGACTTGGAAATAGGAATCGCGAGACTGGCTAGGGAGAAAACAAGTCAGAAAAAGATTGAAATGAATGTAAGGATGTTGAATAAATTGCTTACCGGCGGTCACTGCGCTAACCAGTCGAAATGCGAATCTCATTGCACATTGTCAGCGGCGAAGGATAAGATGAACACTGTTCAAATGGTCAGTGTTGAACAAATTGAAATAGCTGAATAGGACTCACTTTCAACGATCATAATGTGAGTGTATCGAATATACGAAGGTCACTATGGGAGAGGTGAAGATGAAACCAAACAAGTCGAAGTGGATTGAACTCACCTTCAATTCAACTCGACGGATACTTAACGAACGAGACGTCGATACTTCAAACAGTTCAAGTCACTTCCTTTGCTCAAAGGTAAGTAGTAATCGAAACAAGTGAAAAGCTATCAAAGGAAAGCTCACCTTGAAGACACTGTTGAAGGTTAGGGTCAGTCCACGCTCGAGTCAGCACTTGGTTACCTTTTCAGAACGTTGCGCGCTTGCGCGCGCGCGATTCAAATCAAACGACATGGTCTCGGCCCTTCAACAGAGTCAAAATTGCAGTCAGTCGGTCATCGTTTCAAGGATTATAGTAGAATTGACTCACAATTCGGGCATAGTTTCGGCATTCAATTGAAAGAGACAGGAAAGGGCGACGTTGAATGTGGATTCAAACCGGCATAGTCTCGGCCTACCTGAATGCGAAGGGTAAGTCAGCAAGCAGTCGCGTGTGAAGTATTGAACGCACCGTTATAGTTCCGGTCTCGCGGGTAAGTATTCGTTGAAAGACCACAACTAGGGTTAGCTTTCAAAAACGAAGTCTGTCAGCGTTGCGTTTCGACGACATACACGGAATTGACTCACAATAGTTGGATAAGTTTAGCGTTGAAGTGAAAGCGGAAGGTGGATTTGAAGTCGAATTCAAACGGTCGGAGTTTCGGCCTAGATATAGTCAAGATTGAAGCCAGCGAGCATTCAAGTGTGAAGTGAAAAGCGAAGAAAGATTAGTGCGCACCGTCATAGTCTCGGTAGATAATGGTGTGGTTTCGATTGAGCAAGGGCTGGGGATAAGGAAAGCATTAGAGATAAGGTAAGAGACTCGAATGAATGGATTGCGCACCTTTGTTGAACCTCAACTTCAACCCCAACGTCAACGTTCCCTCACATCTCTAACCCAATCCTTCAAACATATATATCCTGAATGAATGTAGTCAGCAGAGTTAGAAGCAAGCTCGGTTTAGTGACTTACCAAGGCGCCGAAGCGAGCCGAGTATTGAACGATAGCTAGAGTACAGTAGCAACGTCAGATATACATAGAACGAAGACGGGTTGAAACGTTACTTACCAGGGTACATTCAAACTCGAATTCAAATAGTCGTAGTTTCGGCCTAAATGTTCAAGTTAGCGAGCATTCGAGTGTGATGAAGATAAGGTTGAAGAAGTAGTTATGCGCACCATAGACCGAATCGGCGCTTTGAGGCGAATATCTGACAATACCTTCAACACAAAGGTTAAATTCCGAACGAAATCGAATAGATTCGTTGCTTACCCGTGTACATTCACAGAGTTCGAGGTTACAAGACGATTGATTGAAGACCTAGTTGCAAAGTAGTCAGTAAAAGTCAACGAGAAGGAACCGAAGCCAATACACGCACCTTATTCACCGGGAATCTCAAAATCAACCTCAATCCTCGCAGTCCCAGTCCATCGGTGACCCCAATCCTTCAAAGATGACATTGCGGAACAAAGTCAAAGAGGCCTAGTTTCGAAATACTATCAGTAAGATTGAAAGGGAATTGAAGGAAGATGATACGATGCAAGAATGAAGGGAGTCAAGGTTGAATTGAATAGGTTAAGACTTCTTGTAATCAGAACGAAAGCTAATGAATGAGAAGATAGGTACTCACAAATGGATGTGTTGTTGGTTGTTGGTCAAGGTATGTGTGTGTTCAGGTAATTGGTTGAACGGCGCCAAGTGCAAGGTTAGTTACTTGAATTTGAATAGAAGAGAGCGCACCATTCAGGCTACTGAAGTGGATTGTAGAGCCTAGAATCAAAAAACAAGAGTAAGAGTTTGTTAAAGACAGAAGAAGAGGTCAGGTTGAAGTCACAAAATACAAGTCATTGACTTGAGCGACAAAAAGCCGAATAAGTCCGAAAGGGGAGTTGAAGGGCAAAAGCGTCGAATTGAAGGAATGGAAAGGGGAGTGAATGAGATTGAAGCGATTTTGGATAGCAGAGTCAATAGAGGTGAAGTTTGAATAGAAAGGAAGGGGTGAAGGGAGGGATGTGGGATGTGGGCGGTAACCCATAATCAAACTCAACGCTGCCGACTCACCTAAATACCCTTCCACCGGCCCTCCAACGCAATTCAGCTCAGCAAATCTTCCGCGCATTCTTCGGGATCGACAGCCCGTGTCCGAATAATGCGGAGCGCCGACTCATTCAATCGGAATGTCGGAAATTGAAGAAGTCGACGGCGAACTCGAAAATATTCATAAGTTAGCAACGAGATCCACAGAAATTCCACGCACGTCGGACAAGATCCGTGTGACTGATGATGTGACATTCAGGGTCGTACCGCCGGGGTGGAGGGGGGAAAATATCGAGGAAAGCAGAGGGTTGGAATAGGGGGTGAATCGTCGATTGGGACGTAGAGACGGCGCTGCGAGTTGGTGGCGAGCAGGACCGCGTAGATTCAGCACAAAAAACAAAATTCCAACTGCCAAGACACCCGTGTGTCAGCTTCACGGGGCTATGGAAGCGAGGCATTTTGCAACACACCTGGAATCTTCCGATCTCAACTGCGCTCCAAATTGCTCCGATTGCTCCAGAACGCTCTCCGACGTCGTGGGTAACCGTTCGCTACCGGTACCGTAGATTCTGAGTCATGTTGCAGGGGATAGACGCCGTCCAGACGGTGATTTTTGAAAATGTGTGTAAGTGCCCGTTTTGCCGTTTTGCGGGTGTTCCTGAGCAAAGAAAGGTCAGAGACAGACAGTTTGGAAGCAGAAGTATGTAGAGGTACACACCTGAGCTGTGAGGGCAGCGGAACCCCGGGCGCGCAGATGTCGATGGTGGTGGTAAAAGCCAATGTTCGGAATTTCCTGTTTGAGCGAGGATATGATTGATCTGATCGCAGCGGCCAACACCGCCACGAGTTCTTCCTTGCTCTTTGCCCACGACCAGCCCGCCAGCGCCAAGCGTCAACATCTCGGCATGGCGCGCTCACGCGCCCGCAACGCGTCTGGACGGCAAATCGACTGAAAACCGCGGTATCTAATTCCATGGGCATATTTCGACAACTGTGAGCTGGCTCGCGCATGTCGTTGGCATGTCGTGTGCTTCTCTGGGCGACCATTCAACTTCGGCTGTCTGCTTTACGAAAAATTTGATGCTTCTCACTTGCTTCTCCAAACACCGTGCTTGTTGCTCTTGCGGTCTTTCTGAATCTGTACTTTGGCTGAAAGGATTCAAGAGTGAGCTCAGGCACAGGGAATCGTTGAAGGTCTCTTGAAAGGTAGAGGCTCGAAGGAATCTCCGATGAATCGTCTGACTCCAACGCGAATCAGTCATGTAAGTACCATCATACTTGATTCTGAAATTTTGGAATTACGGCTAGGTCTGGCCAGGTACACATACCTTCCTCAGGGTCGCTGAACAATTCGCTCTTCAGCCTTGCCTCAATCCCTCTCGTGTATTCTGTCTGGTGCGTGCCTGCTCTCGAACAGAGTCAAACACATTTCTTGCACGTCGTCGCACCAAGTGCGCGCTGCTCATGAAAATTTCGATGCGCGAATCATTGACGCGTATCGTTTGACGCAACGTCACGGTTATCCTCCGCGCCGCCTAATTCAACTCAACGCTCTGATTCCTTCCCATTATTTTTGTTTTGACTACATCTGGCTGTGGAACATGTTCGACGCAGGTAACTCCAATGCTCAGGAAGCTGAAAAACCGACAACTTTGATTCAGTGCGGCGCCCGACACGCATGAGTCGCGTCGTAATTATCAACTTCGGATGGTGATTCATACAAAAACAACGTTACTTGAAAATTTCACTGATTGTGTTGCGACGGAGCTACTCAGCCGACGCCGTTCAAGCAAGTGTGGATCTAACACGACCAAACTAACCCACTCTTCCTTTCCTCCACCACCTTCCCCCACTTTGACTCTCAGAAATTTCCGTCGTGAGTTTTTTCCCTCCGTTCCTCCCACCTCTCATTCTCAATCCACCTCCTCAGCAACCCCAGCAACCGGTCTCGTGCACAAACCCCGCCGATGTTGTGTTGACACGACGACTTCGAGTAAGTACACAAATAATTCAGTTTTTCTTGCTTTCTTGACCCTTTTTTCCAAAGGTTTTGGCCGCCGGCAGGCTAATCCCGCGCCCCGACGCGTGAAGCATCGAGTCCCCCGCTGTTTCCCGATGCCGGGGCTGTTGCCGCCGACACCGCCGCGCTGCACAGCGGCGCTATTGCCTCGACACGCCGTATCGACGTCCCGCGAGCGGAACTTTCTCAAGTAAGTTCTCTTTTGCTTCAATTTTTCATCTTTTTGACGAGGTTTTTCAAAGGTTTTGGCCGCCGGCAGGCAAAACCCGCCCCCGACGCGTAAAGCAGCAAGTCCCGCCACTATTCACCGACGCTTGGGCTATTGCGGCCGTCACCGCCGCGCCGCGGCGCTATACCTCGACACGACGTATCGACGTCCCGCGAGCGGGACCTCGGTGAGTCATCTTTTGCTTCAAATTTTCGCCCTTTCGAAGCGTTTTTTCTGAAAATTTTGAGCCGCCGGCAGGCTAATGCAACCCCCCGACTTTTTAAGCAGCGAGACCTGCAGCCCGCAGGTATTCATCAAGTGCCGGGTCGCTGTCGATACCGCGCGGCGCCGCGAAGCGGCGCCCTTGCTTCGACACGATATATCGCCGTCCGGCGAGCGAAAATTCTGGTGAGCTTGGTATTCCTCCCCTTCAGATTCTCTTTGTCTTACGATTTTTCCCAAGTTCCCACCAGACTTTTGTGATTTACGGCAAATTTTCCTTGACGTCGGTTGATTTGGGTGAGGTAAGCTTTGCATTCTTTTGTTTCAAATACTTTCAATGTGTTACCCAACAGCTTACCCAACCCACTCGCACGTCGCGCATGTCGATTACCATACTATTGACGTCCCGCGAGCGGGTTGTTCTCCAGATAAGATACGTGGCTTCCCATTTAACTCTTATTCATACTTTCAACCACTATTAATGTAGCCGCCGCCTCAACTTCAAACTTCGATATATCGTCGTCCGCTGAGCCATGTCTCCACCCCAATCGTACGCTTCACCTCCTCTCATTTCACATGGTTTCTATACTGAATCTACGTCCCAGAATCCAAAATTTCCCGCTGCGCGGCCTTCATCATCGACATCAAGCCCTTGAGTCGAAATTCCAGGTTTCGGCGTCCGCCGAGCGACGCTTTCAGCCTTTGTTGACGTGTGTTCTTCCCCTGCTTCTGCTTGATTCCTTACTAACTCCAACCCTACAGAAATTTTTGCTTCCCGCTGCGCGGGCCCCTTCTTCGTCATCAACGCCAAGACCCCGTTTGGGAAATTTGAGATTTCTTGTTCCCGCGACCAAGCATCCGAGCTCCTGGGTATTCAGGTGCGTATATTGTACTATTCTGGAGCATTTTGACACTGAGTTTGACTACTAGATTTTTTTCTTCCCGCTGCGCGGGCCACTCCATCATCAATAACTCCAACAGCTGTTTCGGAAATTCGATATTTCGCGTTCCCGCGACCGAGAGCCTCGGAGCTCATTGGTATTCAGGTGCGTTTCTGTAGAGTATTTGAGGTGTTCCAGTACTGATCTTGAGTGCCATTCTGCTTTTTTCCTCCGCTGCGCGGCCTGTAGGTTCAAGTCCTCACCGTCAACAGCTTCAAATTTACCAAGTCCGCGAGGTAGAAGAATTTTTTCTTCGCTGCGCGGCGACCATGGGTGCGTATTAATAAATACTGCCTATCTCCTGTATTCTGACGGATCTTATGGAGTTCTTCACGGCGCCGGTGACAAGGGCAAGTTGATTCAACTCTTTGAATGATTCTGGGGCTTCAATCCGGTGAGTGGGTCGACTTCACACTGCGATTTGAAGACTCTGATGATTTGAAGAACTTGATCATTCAAGACGGACTTCAATTTTGACGCTTGATACAGGTGAGTGAGTTTTGACTTGTAATTTTCACTACGTACAGTACATTTCAGGGTCTTTGCCCCAGTAGTTATTATCTAGATCTGAGATCCTCGCGGTAGATTAGCGTCGCTAGAGGGTGCCCTAAACAGAGCGGGAAACGGGCTTCGTGAGGGGTCCAAAATCAAATTTTTCTTCTCCGTTGTATGTAAGTAGAAAATAAATCCTTTTGAGACGCGCTCCGAAAAGCTATAAGTTGGGGGCTAGCAAGTCGCTTGCGACCTTGGTCGCGCGGCGAGCTTAGTCGTGCGGTGAGCGTGTCGGTGGCTGGAAATTTCCTTTTTTGGAAGTCAAAGCGATTATATTCAAACTACATACGATGAAAGACTTTCTGCTGGCGGTGGTGCAGATGTCGGTCGCACGGCGGGAGAGCATCTCGACTTTGGCGACGTCGCCGGTGATGGAGATGGTGATGGGAGTTGCAGCGGCCTCGATGGCGGTGAGTTGGGAGCGAGCAGCAACCTTCTCGTCCGAGGGGGCACTCTGGAAGGTGGTGACTGGGGTGAAGGTGAATGCACCCTTCCCGGCCGCGGCAAAGTCGAACAGAGCAGAGACTGTCCATAAATAATTAATCAAACTAAGCAATGCGGAGAAAATCAGAACATGAACGCACCGTCGTGAGTGACCACAACGCTTTCGCCGGCGGGAATAGTGACGTAGGCGGTCTCATCGGCGTCCTCGAGGGATACGGAGATCTATGGAAGAACAGCGAGCCTCCAATGAGCCTGGATGATATATATATAGCCGCTGATGTCCGTCTCACCTTAATACCCGTAAACTCGACCTCCTTGTCGTCGCGCGTGACAGTAAAAGAGCGCGTCGGGAGGTCGCCGTCAAGGATAGTGCCATACTTGAGAACCTTGATGCTCTGCGCTCCATTGTTGCTGACAGTCGCAGTGAGGACGAGGTCGGCCACAGAGTTGAAGCTGTTCGCAGCGGCCGAAAGCTCCACCGACAGCGAATCGGTGCGCATGTTGGGGCTAGCGACGGCAGCGGACGCGAGAGCGAGAGTCAAAAAAGGGGCGAAGAGCATTGTCAGGTCGTTTGAGAGCGTCCTGGCCTTGTATCGTCGATGCTGTGGGGTTTTATACGGTCACAGGGCCGCCGAACGCGCGAGGAGAGCGAGCTCCAAAATCCATGTGCATAGGTCATCACGAGATAACAGATTACGTCGAGCTGTAGCTTGTTGCTATGTCGGACAAAGCTGCCAATGGTGCATTTCAATACGATGGTCGAAGACCATAACGGCGAATGAAGCCTGCAGGCTGCCAATGCTTCCCTTTTCTCCGGTGCCTCCTTCGGCTTCTGCACTGAACTGTATTCTTCTTATCTTCTCGTTCTTCGAAAATCTCCGAGAAAATAGGGTAGAGGACGGAAACGGTAGTTGGAGAGTTGCAAAGAGACTGGGAGCAGTTCTATCAGGCGGCAACAACCGCGATACAGCGGATGCTACACGTGTAAAACAAGGGTCTTGACGGAGCCAAGCAGAAAAGAAGAGTGGAGAGCATTGATAGACCGTTTCTGGGACCAAAAGCCAAGCCAAAATGTTGAGCGAGTTGCGAAAGGGGAGAGTGGGTGGGTCACAAGGCGCATGAGAGTCTCGCTGAACGATTCTGATTCGAGCAAGAAACTCCGCATACATGAGGGCCGTTTGGAGGCCGATGAAGACAAGATGCAGGCAGCAGACAAGACGAGTCACGAAAGTCAGTAAAGTCTTGGCCATCTTGGCGTTTCTCGGTGATCGCCGAGATCGGGGAATTTCGGTGATCTCGGTGTTCAACGTTCTCTAAGTTCAACACCAGAAATTTCGAATCAACTTCGTCCTCAAAGCCATTGCGCTCACGAGCAGACGTCGGGAGGCATATGGCTACATGGGCGGGTTACGGGTCAGAGCACGGTAGAAATTTACGATGTTCAAACGTACGCATTGCGCAACCGTGAATCACTGTCAGATTCAAAAGAAGGTAAACACGTAGTCCCCGTGAAAGTGAATAGGTATCGAGCTCGAACTTCGATTCTAAATGAGAGCAATCACTGAGAAATAAGGAGTCAGAACAAGGACAAAGATACATACTACCGCTTTTGAAAACCCACTCTGCAAGTTTGTATGTTATGTTTCGGCCAACATGGGATGTAGCGTCGCCAAAGAGTGTGATCATCCTTGGCAGCAGCCCTAGTCTTGAATGATATCTGGTAGCTCTACACCTCTGCAACGTAGTAGTGGATGTGTAAGACGCGGGACGAGGCACTCTGGTGGTTGTTGAAGTCGTTCATATCATACTTATGTGGGAGAAAAGAGCGACGGCACGCGATGAAATCAGGAAGGAATGAAGGTAGAGGGAAGGAGCGATGCGTGACGATCGCGTTGAGGGAGGATCACATGATCGCGTCCGTGGAAAACATGGACGGCACTTGTCACTGTCACTTGATTGCCGCTCCGAGTCACCATCCTCGCCCTTGCCAGCAGCACAACAGCAGCAAGCCAGCACGCTGCAGCCGAATCGCCACAATTTGCCAACGAACGTCGAGTTGGCCCTCACTCGCATCGCCGCAATGTTATATATGCACGGTTCGAAGTTATCCACTGCCTTGATTTCGCTTTCTTGAGGAGCCTGACTCGGAGCCTCCGCACTTGTATCATTTTCGACCAATTACCAACTTTCGACGATGCCACTGGCACTTTGGTTTAGTACTGCCAGTGTATAATGTCTCAACTCGGTCTTCAAGACTCAATACCTCGAAACTCTCTGGTGTTGTGCCGCCGTTTTTTTTTTCTGATTTGCCGAAGAAATTGACTCCCAATTCTCTATGTTATCAAACTGAATCCTTGTCCACGTCGCTCGCAATCTTTCGCAGATAAATTAGGACGGATCACTCAGTCAAAACGCAATTTAAACGCAGTGCCACACTTGCATTGAACGAGGCTGTACCACAGATCTCTTAGTACTCCCGTCCGCTTCAAACTTTGAAAGCATCTAGCTCAAGCTCCGGTGTGCGGAACCTCGGTCTTGATGCATTTGCCTTCACCGCACTAGTAGGAGCTACACTGCTTCGTTCACCGCTCCAGTATGTGTGTTGATTTTCGACGTTTGGAGTTATTCGCAATGAGATGTTTAGACTCTACAATACCCTGGTGGATTTGAACTCGGCCCAGACTTCACTGAGCTGGTTCACTCAGTGCAGGATTCGGGTCTTTGTACGTGTGGGGGTGGCTCCTCGGGTGAGTATCTTCGGGCCGACTCGAAAGTCTTATCATGAACACATCCAATAAACTGTGTCTACAGCTTAACCTTCCTAATTAGGCGACTAAATTACGAACACATACGAAGTATTCGCATCGAGGGTCCACATAGGGAGGCTGTTCATTCCCTGCCTCGCATTTGTCGGTCCCATTTCCCTAGGTGGTCTGAATACGCCCACCCCTGGTGCTGGTACTTAGGCTACCGACTTGAACGTAGACAGAGATACTGTTGCCTATAACCACGATGCCAGCCAATGTTGGCTGCGCTCGTGCACAAAAGTCTACGCACCTTGGCCAGGACCGCGGACCTCAGTCTAAGGATTTTCCCCTCCATCTCGGGCACGCGCAACCCTTCTGTTTTGCTTTGTTTCCTTGTCTGGGAGCAATCATCTTTTGGTGCAAATCACAATCGCTTTCGTGTAGATCACTCTTTTTGTAACCTAATGTAGAAATCTTGCAATTTTACACCGATTCGACACGAAACAGATCATCGGGTCTCTGATTGTACAACTATTCGACCCCAAACAGATCATCAAGTCCCACGGATTCCTCTGCCAACAAACGCTGGGCCACGGTCACAGCCGGAACATTCCACTTATTGCGGAAGAACTCGGCCAGCCTATCGTGCCATCCCGCTTCTTTCAACGCATACGCCTTCATCCCCGCCATAGTCTCCAGCGCCAAGTCTTCACGCAGTCCCACACGCTTCCTCCACCACTCAGCTTGCCAGCCTAAGTATCGCAAAACCCTTCTCATCTCTTCCCTTAATAGCATGACCTCCTCGCTCCAACGGGTCTTTCTTGCTAGTGACCTCGACCATTCGACGCGGACGGCTTATTTTGGAAGATCAGTGTTTGATGCCAACCGTCAAGAAAGTATGGTGCTTACATTCATGCATCATCTCATCATCAAGCGACCCCGGAGCCGTCCATATCCACGACATGAGTCGTTTCGTCGTTCCTGGTGCATTACGAGGCGCACGAGCGCCCCGTCCAGCCCCAAGCATTGCGAGTTTTTTCCTAGCGGCCGAATCGGATTCCTCTGCATCGCCGTCGAGCCGCACGTCGTCAGGATTGAGAGGCCGTAAGTAGGGGTAAGCCTCGGATCCCTTGAGAGCCACCAATGCGGTGCGTCCTTGGCGGTACCGATCTGCGTAAGCCTCCACGCGGTCGCCGACTTCTCCGATGAGTGTACGAGCCTTAGTGCTGTGGACTTGACCTATGATATTTGAGTTGCGGAAGCTTATAAGATGGCGCTTGGCGTGCAGACGAGCGCGCAGAGAGGCCAAGGAGTTTTCGCATTGGGCTAATCGCAGCTTCGCCTCCATATCGGTAAGTCCGGGGATACATCCGTTGAGAGGATCGGTCGTTTGACGTATCATTGCGCTTGGCATGAACAGCTTGACATTTTCTGCCTTGGGTGGCGGGGCGTCGAAGTCTCGTTCAGCTTCTACCTGCTCCAGTACGGCCGCAGCTCCCGGCATATATATCTTCTGGAGCGAACGAAATTTAGCTATCTTCACCAGAAGAGTGTGACGCCACTCCTGGATCTTATTTTCCCGATCAGCGGCTATCAAGGCAGTAGTACCCTTCAGTTGTGTAAGGATACGTCGCCTGATGATTCATGAACGTCAACTATCGTAAAACAAGGTTATGAGCGCTCACTGTGAGTCCTCAATCTGGATTCCTGCCACCAAAAATGCAGTTGCACTACGACCATGGAGCGGCGCTGACCCGCCTGACAATGCCTCTTCATCCTTGCGAACATCCAAGCGAACTGCGGCCTCCGTCGGGCAATCTATCAAGTGTCAGCCAAAACTATCACGCGCGTCAAAGATAAGATGCAACGGACCGCGGCGGGAGAGAACGTAAGGGTTTGGTTGTGTTGAATCAGCCTCCCAATCTTTAACCATTTTGCGCCAACTATCCCTCACTTCTTTCTCGATGGTCTTCGACACATCTTTAAACGCTGCGACCTGACGGTCGCGTTCCGCGATAGCCACCAAAAGTCTTCGTTGTAAAGTATCTCCTGTCAATATTGTTAGATTGCTGTAATTCATCTTGAAGTTATTGCTCAACGCACCCTGCCCCAAATTCTTCAAAAAATTATGATCGTCAATTTTACTCTCGATGGTATCCGCGCGTACGCCCTGTCCAGCATCCTTCGTGGAGAAAGAGGCTCCGTTGAGGCGGGACCAAAACCGCTCGACCCCTTCACCATCCGATCTCCCCACGCCAGGTCTAAAACTCAGACTATTCTCGTTCTGGCAGTCTTCGTTATGCGAAGCCGCATGCCAGACGGGCAATCCAAACTGAATTTTGATGTCGTCGAGAGGTAGACGGATTTCCGCGGGGAGGACTTTGACGCGATCGTGGAAATGCTGCTTCCACTGGCAGCCGATGTCATAAGATATCGTGAGCCACAGCAGCGAGAAGCCGGCTAAAGCAGCCAAAACGATAAAATCCATATTAGAATACCTTTTCGAAATCCAGATTGCATCAGAAATGTAGACCACCGTTCAAGGATGACTCACCGTTCCCCCTTCTGTAGATCACCAATACCGTTGGGTCGCATGCACTCATGACGAGCGCAAACACACCCTCCGACCCCAGAAACTCGCAAGCCCGTTGTCAATCGAGTATCCTTCTGTAAGAGTGCCGCAAATGCAATGCATGTGCTGACCTGCAAAGAGTACAGTAAAAGATGAACAATAATTAGTAATATTACGGAGAATGACTCAAGACGAACCTCTTTTTCGTTAACATAGTTCTTCAAGTGTTCTCGATAGCTGACCGGTTCAACGAAATAGCCCCAGCCGGGCCCCAGAGTAGGATCTTCAATCTCATTCACGCGGATGCGGTTGCGCAGCCGGAAATTAGCGTCCACTGCAAGAATGAGCATATATAAGAACCTAAAGGTAAAGGTGAACATAGTTAGCATCTATGACACGAATTTAATCCAAGTTTCAAGCTCAACTGATACTTGGGATCGACTTCACGCCAGCCATCAGGCAAATTACGTCCCTCGTACGGACAGGCCCAACATCTGACCGCGCATTCGCCCTGAGCAGTGCCTTCGGGTCCCTTCGGATCATGTCCCCGCCCCGCTCGTTTCAGACGTGAGAGAAAGGACCATTGTCGAGAGACGCGCGAAAATTGTTTATATCTATCCTATTACGCAGCGTCAGTTCGATTAGAATCGCAGAGATTGCAGGAAAAACTGAGCGAACCGGTAGCCATGTCATTCCAGATGTCGCCGTTGTATCCGTCATACGCTCAACTGAAGTCATGAAATCTCGAACGTTCATATTTCCCACCACACTGTAGAGTCGGTAGATCTCTAAACTGCGAAACGTGGCGCATGTTCCGGGATCCGTAACGGTTGCCGGATACCAGCCATTACGTAGAAGTTGCTCAAGGTTGTCGGCTTGGTCGGATTTGGAACACTTGCAGTAGCGGATACGAATTTCGTGGATCGTTGGTTCTTCGATAACAGTGAGAGAGTGGACCATAGTGTCGGGGAAAGAGCAAGGGAAGCCTGCGTGTCCGAGCTGGTAAATAAGACCGATTTTCGCCAAGGTACACGGAACCCAGAAATTGCCGTTCCATTCCTGTCAAAATTCCCATCAGATTTGCGTCATCAAAGGATATTATGAGATATTCGCACCTTAATAACATGCAGCGGGGTTCGTGCGTGATTCGCGATGCAACAGGAAAGACATTGCAAGAATTGCCCACATTCATAGCATTTGAACAGTCGAACAGGGGGTATTCCTCGAGGATCGAATGGGGACGTGCAGTGTGCACAGCAAGGGTTTTCCGTGTCGTCTCCCAGACCTTCATGCCGCAACAGCTCAGCGAGAAAGTCTCCCATGAGTGGTCGCCAAAGTGCCATAGGATTTTTCTGCGATGATAATTAGCACCCAGTCGCATTCTGCATTCCACAAGAATCACGCACCGAACTGACATATGTCTTACGTTTACCCAGAGTACCACCGTCCGACTGCGGCGCTCGCGCCTCCTCTTCGTCGAAGTTGTCATCAGGTACCGGTATCCAATGTGCAAGTTGATCTTCAAGGCTGGAAGGGTCGAGACGACGTTTCTTGTGCGCTACGTTGAAGAGTTCTTCCTGCCGTCGCTCTCCGTCGTACGAGAGATAAATCCCTCGATCCGCTGTCCGCGTAAATTCAGCGCCACCATATTCGTCGTCAATATCCACCCCACCGCTCTTACGGAGAGCGCGTCGAATCATGAAGGTCGTTGGCTTGGGGGGCACACAATACACCGTTGCCAGGTGGAACAGAGAGGAGAGATTGACTAGGAAGCTCAAAGACAGCCGCATTCTTATAAAGCGCCGATTATCACACGTTTCGGACGCAAGCGGCACAGTTCCATGCGGAGCAGCCGGAGGATCGAAAAACTTTCAGCTAGGAGTCAAGAGATCTCAGGAAACTGAAGCCGAATGCAGTATGCAGAACGAAGTCGAGAGTAGTACAGAAGAAAGAGTGATAAGATTGTGACAAGTGACGGCATCGTCACATCATGTATCGCCTAACGCGTTACGCGACTGTCTCACACGCGCTACTCACTCTTCATCTACTACTGATAATCTACTCAACCTCCGGCTCCTCAGTCTCCGGCTCGACGGGAAATCTCAGCCCCTTCCAACTGTATCTAACTGCACTAGAATCTTTCCGCTCCGGGTAACTAGCTGCGATAGACGCCTCTTCACCCCAATGACGAAAGGGCGGACGGTACATGGGAGCGATACACTGTGGGCAAGTCCAGCGCCTTTCCAGCCAAAGCCGGATGCAAACATAGCAATGGCTATGTCCGCAACAATATCTGCCCGCAAACAACGTTCAGACTGAGTCGAATCTCATTAATCGAAGAAGATTTAACGTACGAGACGGGGTGCGACTTCAACGAGTGGCATATGCCGCATTTGTGGTGCTCTTGGCGCGCTGTGTGGTCGGTAGGTCCCTTCCCATTCACCCACAGATCCTCATGTACTAAAGGCTGCGAACGAGGCTGCCGCCATCCATATACCTCAACCACCGTGCGACTGTCTTGTTCACGGGCTATTGCTTCCCTGGGTATTTGGTGAGAGTTTCTGTTGCGCAAAGTCGTTCCCAGTATACTGTTCTGGACGCTGATACGATAGATAGTCGCCATACGAGACGCGCCCGCTAACGCAGCATCCAGTCAGTATAAGAGATCCGTGTTTATATTAGACAGAACTCACCCCGCCCTATTCCTTGTTGGTTATGAGAGCGAGCAGTAGACGCAGTCGATACCGACGGTGAGACATTCTCCTTCCCACCCAGGATTTTGCGCTTATTCGGTGAAGACGCCAGCGTATTACTATTGGGCAAGTTTTACTTAGACTTCGGAGATTTGTTGCGTCGTGTCTAAATAGAAGGTCTGTGATTCCCTACTGTCTCTAGAAAGAGCAAGGGCCAGATTCAATCTGCATCCCAAGCACTTCTCTCGGTAGTTTTTTCGTTCTTCCTTCGCTCTGAAACAGTCCCAGACTCAATTCAAAATACGCGTATCTACCAAACGACGCCGGATCTGCGCGACCGCCGACCCCCGCTTGCTGGCTACCTCATGAAATTACTACGAATCTGGAAGTTGTTTCAAGGGGTTATGCACTCGACACCGCTGTACATACCCGTAGGGTCGGACTCCTTGCTAATATCTATGGAGTCTCACATGGAATTCGGACAGTTTGTTTGCCTGGTAATCACGGTTTCAATTCGGTATCGACGGCGGATGGCACCGATCAAGCGCTCACTTCTTCAATTCACCTCCGCCTCCACCCGAAGCTGACGCGTCCCCGCCTCTGCCCCGTGTTTCCAGGGGTAAATTGCTTCTAGGCCTGTCCTTCTCGCTCATTGCTAAGCTGGCTGATCTTTCTGCGCATGGCATCAATGCCAAATGTGCAGTCTTCGTCGAACTTGTGGTTTTTGTCTGGTTGCCGACATGTCCAGCCCTGAATTCTCCGTACTTACGCGCCAAGGTAAGTACTTGGTACTATCAGTGTATGCTCGGATCCACTGTCTAGGTTCTTTCCGCAGGCCGACTGGTCAAAACCAAGTATTGATGGAGCGTGCGAGTCGCTTCTGCTCAATTTGGGAAGCGCCGAGGTCGGATTAAAGTCGATGTCTTGTATTCGTGAAGTTGATTTCATGCAATGAACAGATAAAATATTCAAACATTGAAAGGTCCACTCTGCACAAAATGTAAACGACCCATCAAGTTTTCAATCCGTGGAAGCTAAATCGATTCAAGGCTGCTGCAGTACGATCTCGGGCCGTAGGTGATGCTCCCGTGGTAGAATATCACGCGCCGTTTCTCTTTTCAAATTTCTATCTTTGCCCCGTAAGGTAATAAAGTTTTGCGAACTTGTGGTTTTTTTCTCGCTGTTTGAGACGATATCTTGCAGTGATTACGATGCGGTCAAGGAACGCCGTATGATCGCAGCCAAAATTTGCGGTATGATTCTATTTCGAAGGCCTACTCGGCAGATTTCACTTTCACGGTTTCTATAACATTTTTTGAGATTCTAACATCTCGACCGTTTGAGCAAGACCCAACGGGATGTAAACCCGATAACCGACGGAACAAGGAACCTTCTATATCGCCCCACGCGCTAATTCGGCAACCCAGTATTATCGAAATCAAATTTCAATGTGCACACAACCTTCTGGGGATGCACATAGCCAACCCCTTGACTTCGCATAGAAACACTGCGCCGTTCGGTAAGCGACGTCCTTCCTTAAAACTCCTGGTATCTTGTCATCCTTTTCCCCTGAGAATTCAGTCTCACCTTGCGCTACCAGCCAAAAATAATTCACTACCTATGGACTCCTCCAACTCCTCCAACGCCTCCAGTCGCGGCCGCTCAGGCATTCAGTTCAAGTTCCTTCGCCATATGTTCGGCATGCCTGTCCGCAGCCAAAATACTCGCTCCTTGGCCGACCGTCTAATCCAGCGGAGCTGCGACATGATCAACGCCGAAGCGAACAACAAGGTTTTCCGTGGCGAAGTAAAATTTCTTCTGTTGACTTGTTCGTGTTACCTATAACTAAAACACAATTTGCTGTAGATTACACCTCAACAGGAGGCGGAACAAGGTTCCTCGTCCCGCTTCGACTCCAATCAGCACGACGCCGAAAGTGAAGACCCTCCTTCGCCCGCCACGTTGATGCACGACGTGTTCGACGCTCCTTCCACCCCGCCACCTCCCGCTCCCGGAACCTTGATGTATGAGCTATTTTATGCGCCTCTCACTCCCCTCCCTGGTGAAGTCGCTTTGCCCGAAACATTCGTTGCCGACGACGGCATGACTTCACGTTCGGCATCACCCGATTACGGCGATGACGCCAATATGGCTCCGGCATCTCCCGATTCTGGCATCTCCTACCTCTTCCGTTCCGACCCCGTTCCCGTTCCGTCGACTCCTCAGCTGTCGACGACTTTCCCACACCCACCCTCTGACGAGGTCGCGGACATGGATGCCGTGGAGCAAGTTGCGCTCGCGAATCCATCGTCGGACATGGACGATGACGAAGACCTTACTTTGGGCTATCCACCCACACCTCCCCCTCCATTTACCCGCGACGATGTGCCCAGTGACTTTGACGAGTTAGCTTCCGACTTGGCTTCTGCCCCTGCTTCCCCGGCCCGTCCCCTCCGCTCCATCCAACGACAACGCTCCCAGACTAGTATTGATCTGGAGCGAATCCTCTCGAGCCCTGCAGCTCCCCTTCAGCCTGCCACAGCTTCGACGCCATCTCTCGGCTCCCCGTTCGCGCTCACGACCCCCGCTCGTTCTTCTGACCGTGAGGAACTCGAAACTCCTCCATCGCCAACCACAAGACTCTCTTCGATGAGAGCGCGGATCTATGTGGACGGTGACGAAGTTCCGGACGACGTCTCTATTTTCGACAGAGTTTTTGCTGGACGCAACCTCCCCAGCCCCACCGTCTCCGAATTCGAAAACGGCAACCCCTACCCTCGCTACCGCCATATCATCACTTACGCGAAACGGGATCGCCAGAGGTATCTACGGCAGCAGGTCCAACGCGCCGCTGCCGAGGCGAACCGCGCGATTGATACGGCGCAATTGATTGGGAGCGGCTCCGGCAGCTGGGATGATGATGATGATATGCGTGGCCGTGTTGATAGCGAGTCGGATTCAGATAACGATATGATGGAGGCGAATAGCGATGAGGATGCCGCGGATGCGGAGGCGAGTAGCGATGTGGAGGATGCCGGTGAGGATATGGCGGATGCGGAGGATGGAATGGCGGGCGCGGAGGTTGAAATGGCGGGTATGGCGGATGCGGAGGATGAAATGGCGGATGCGGAGGATGGAATGGCGGATGCGGAGGATGGAATGGCGGGTGCGGAGGAGAACATGGCAGATGTGGAGGAGGACATGGTGAGCGCGGATGAGGGAGACGAGATGGTGGAAAGCGAAACGACAAACACCCGTAACGAGCAACCCGCTGGCCGCTACCTTCGTCGGCGTGGTGCTGCTTCCGCGATCTCGCTTCCTCCCATGCCGATTCAGGTACCCTACTATGAGTCAGCCAAGTGAGCTTTTCCGTCATTTTTTTGTTTCACACACTCACTTTCGTCATATTTAGCCTTCCCCGTCCCCTCGCAGCTCATATACCTATATAAATGTAATATAACCCGGGGAGACCCCGCAGGGTTAACGCGTTAAGATCGGGGAAGACCCCCACAGCCACAAAGCTTACATACAACAGTGTTCTGCCGTCTGTTGGGCAGCTCGGCATACATAGTTTGATGCCTGATGCAGTAAATTGACGTGATCGGAGTTTGAAACTGAGCCCGGGGGCACGTGCCCCTGCAATGGGAGCGAAATTTTTCATTTTTGGCGCGTTTTTACGCGTTTTTACGCGCCCAGAACGCGCCATTTACGCGTAGAATAGCCATACATTATGTACTAGCTAGCTACATCATTATATACCCTCAATATAGCATTTGCAGGCCAGAATTTCATTATATTTAATAATATTTCGGCGATTACAGGGCTACTACACCAGCCCATAGCCCTATTCTTCATCCGCGTCGGCGTCAAGGTCGTCGTTGATTATATCCATCTCCTCCTGAGAGAGTTCCTCGCCGTTGTACATCTAATGAACCATTAATCAATTATTTTTAAATGTTGTATTAATATTGAATTGGCGCACCAGCCGGGGGGTATGGCCTAGTGGCAATTCAGTGCTGGGGACGTCGCCGTTCGTGTCGTTCGCTCCGCGCTTCCCATTGTTGTGTATTTGAGCTGGCATCAGTTCTTGATTTGTGCCGCCACCACGGAGCGGGGGCTCGGTTGGGCTGGGAGATTTGGAAGGCTGGGTAACAGGGGATGTGTTCTTCATGTTTATATCACTGCTCATGCATCAGCAGGCGACGGGAGGACAGAAAAGAAAGAAAGAAATACCTCTCCATCGCTGACAGTACCCACGTTACGTCATCAACGGCTTCTTCCCAATCCGGCGAAATTTCCTCCAGTGCGTCGCGCCACCACTTCAGCGTTATCAAGACATTCAAAAACCCATTCTGCCCATAGAGATCTAGGCAGTCCCACCTCCCCTCCTCGTCCTCACCGCCACGTTTCAATCGCCGATCCGTACCACGCCACTCAGGATTAATATCGATCCACCATTCCCACCACGTTTTCCCAAACGCGTCGGGGTTCACGATCTTTGGGACGTGGTTCCGGGCTCTTCCTACCCAATCTCCAACCTCTTTGGGACGCTTCTTCGCTGGATGGCCTTTCGTCTACACAAATCGGTTAGCTAAATCTGTTTGACGGCAGTCGCAACTTCTGTACTCACGGTGCCTACGAAACCCACCCTAGCTTCTCTCACCCACCACACTGCCAGCAGAGCAGCCCACCCAGTCCCCCATTCTGCCTTTGCCAATGTCTTTTCCGCCGTCTTGGCCCACTCGCCAACTGGTTTCTCCTTCCCCTTCCGAGGAGGAGGTGCCTTCTTCTTAGCTGCTTTGTCTTCACCGTCTTTCGTTGTCCCAGCCTCCATATCGATCTCTTTCGCGGATTCCCTATCAGTATCGCTATCCTCGCCCTCCTCTTCTGAATCCAGAACCGGGTCTCTACGCTTTCGTCCTCTTTTCCCGCTCTCCTTCCGCCCATCATCATTCCCTGCTTTGCGTTTCGCCGGTGGTGCGACCGACCCGCCCCACAATGTCTCCCTTGCTGCGTTTCCCAGCCCGACCCCTTCTAGCATATACCGGTTTCGCGCGCTGTTGTTCTCCCGCTCGAGCGCCTCACCATCCATCAGTGACAGCGCCTTCACCCTCGTTGCCCGAGCTTCCGCCGACATTCCTTCCAATTGCATCAACAACTCTTTGCTGAGCGGCACTGCAAACTGTGTTGCATCTGCGTTCGGCGCTGTAGGCGGAGCAGCTTCGGCTGCGTTCGACGTTGTAGGTGGACGTGAGATGGGAATGGCCTCGCTCGGCACCATTGGGTTCGGGCCGAACAGTAAAGACTCTGGAAAGTCAAACTCGCCGTTGAAGTGGGGAGGTGGTTGGGCATCGAGGCCTAGATGTGCTCGGATGTCAGCGTCGCTGAACGTGTCGAAAGCATTGGAGGCGTGATTTCCATCGGTTTGGGTAGATCTGGTGAGTGATTCTTCTCCTACGGTATTGGACGCAGCGGGGTGACGAGCTATGGCCACAGGTTGTTCGGGGACAGTTGGGGCCGGCTGCGCGCTGGCCGTTGAAGCCTCGGGGACGGTTTTCTCGGGTACTATGGGCCGCCCCTCGCGGAATTCATCTACGCCACTCTTCTATCAGTATTCATTCATTTTATCTCAATATAAGACCTCTTACTCGCGTTCCAAACGAATCTACTGAATCTCCGCACCACATCAGCATAAACACTTGGGTCTGCGCGCGAAAAATCAAGCTCGGCTGGACTCCCTGCAAATACACCCGCATGCGAGCTAAGCGCAGAAGTCAGAGCACCATACGAATGTAGGTCCGTACTACACGTACCCGACACATTCAATGTCCAGACTCCCTCCCTCCTTCTTCACTCGGCCCGCTAGGAGCGAGATCTCGTAACCAGTATGGGCCTGCAGCCCCGCTAACAACGGCTGGACCAACGCTGAGAAGCGGGATCGAGCTCTAACTTAGATGTCAGTTCACATCCATATACCATTAGCACACCACCTACTCCGCAAAATCCTCTTCGTCAAGTCCTGGTAGCCCACTCAGCGCATCATCGTACTTCGTCATCAGCGCAGCATGCTCTTCGTCGGCGCCCTCCTTCATGCGGGTTTGTATCTCCTGTGATTCCCTCGCCAAGTGTTCTCGGGCAATCAAGGTGCGCAGCTTCATATGTTCTCTCGCTGTTACCGTCTCCTTCCGTCGCTCGAATTCCGCCGTAATCAGGAGCTTGTATTGTTTTTGCTGCATATAGAACTGATAATCGGCCAGTTTCTTTGGAGCAGACGTAGCAGGAGTGCGGAAACGCGTCAACCATTCGCGCCATGGGTTATCCTTCAACCCCGAAGCCTTGCTCTGACGCCCAAGCCACAGCTTGATTTTCTTTTGCACAATGTCAGCGCACCTCCATACAAAAATATAACTATAACCCACCTGCTCCGTAGCTGGGATCGTCGCCTTTTTTTCCTCCTCTTCTGCTGTATTCTGCGGCGCGAGAGCATAGTCAGTTGGGTCGGCGGGGTCGGGGTCTTTATTCAAGGGCAGTCGCCAAGGAAATTGCGCCCAATAGCGCACAAAGAAATCTGTCCAAATTCCGCGCGTCTTCCCGCGCTGCGACGCGTCGGCGTAAATGGGATGAAATTCCAGAAGAAATTCCAGTCGTTTGCCCTGGAAGTCACTAGGTTTGCCCGTCTTTTTCTTTTGTGTTGCCATGCAGAGAAATGGGGTGACGATGTGGTGTGACCTTAGCGGAGTAACAGCTCAGACATCAATGTCTTCATCCACCACCACCGAAGACATGTCGCAAGACGACTCCCAGCAGGCTGACGCCGCTGAGCGCGACTCACAGCACAGTCTCCTCCTCTCCTCCCTACGCGCCCACGAATATGTGATTGAGGCTCAAGAGGAGCGCACCCGACTTCAGCGCATTCAGCTCGCGCGTTTTCGTGCTGGTGGGGCGGAGTTTTGTGAGAGGCTGATAACCAAAGAAGACGAGTTACTTTCAGCGCGAAACGGTATGTTATTAAAATTCTTCTGCACGATCATACATTCTGAAGTACAATATCCTAGCTTTACATCACTACACACGGCCTCGAGTCGCCAAATATCTACGTGCACGTTTACGACGCTATCGCCGACTCAAGTATCTCTATGAGCTAGACCATCCGCTCTTCACTCACCCCGAATTCCCGGAGCATCCGTTGCAAACGATGTGGAAGAACGGTGTCGACCACGATGGAGGATGGGGAAGGAATGCGGCCCCGACTGAGACCATTCCCTCTGCCAAGCTCACGGAGGCTGACGATGAACCCTCCCCACCTCACATGCCAAAGCCGCTGCCACTGGTTACTGAGGATATGGGCTCCCCTCCGCGTCTGGGATGGGGTTTAGGCTGGGATGAAGGTGGCGGGTGGTAATACATGTATCTCTATATCTAATATATCGCTTTTGCTTGCACTTCAGCTCAGACGGAAGACGTTACACAATATATTCATAAAACAACGTAACACAGTCTACTGAGCGCCTTGCGAAACAAAATCTTCCAATTCCCTGCGAACGACACCCTCCATTACCCGCGCCGGAGAGAGTCTCCTCTGGTAGAAGTGATCTATCAGATCATATCTTTACGCCTCGTTAGCACTGCTCCACTGTAACACAGTAATAGTGTCGTACCTATCCTCAAAAAGCATCATGGATCCTTCAATCCCCCACAGAGTATCCCCCTCCCTCCATTGACCAGGAATACGAGTCGACGGCACGACTTCGATGGAGCTCATCGAAAGAGAAGAGCGGGTCGAGACGACAGGCGACGGTCGAGAGGGCGCCGGTGCATTAGCAGAAGCTGGAGTGATGCGCGATCCTCGAGATGGCGTGGAAGGGGCCGAGTGTGGCGTCGGCATTCTGAGTGACGGCGACAGCGCAAGAGGTTGCTTGCGATGTGCTGACGGGTTGGGCAACACGGGCGTGGGGGGTGCGGTCGGCGAAAGCGACAGCATTGAGAGTAAAGAGGAGGGCGGTGACTCGCTGAGCGACGACAAGTCGGAGCCGAGCTCGTTGGCATGGTCGTGGTACAGCTCACATTGCCGATTCCATTCTGCGACAGCACCTTCGTAGGAAGCAGCTTTCTTCCATCTTCCATTCGAAAAACCATCCACTTGTGCCCTCGCAGCATGCCTCGAACGATCCAAAATAAGCCAGATATCAGATTCAGAAAAACTTTGAATGTACTCACTCGCGGGTGTAGATACCGGGAACAAAGCCTACACCAACGGTATAGAAGGAGAGGCCAGCTCTTGAAGAGTGCCGCGCGATGTCTTCATCGCCAGAGGAAGGGTGGTAAGTGGGGGTACAAAATTGGGACATCAGTGTAAGAATAGCAAGCGTTATTGCGAACTCGTTACGGGGTGATGGCGAACTCGTTTCGGCCTCTCTCTGGAAACGAAACACCTATAACTCTTTGCACAATAGAAACGGCCACAAAGTGAATTGACAGCTTTGTTCTCTACATGTTTGGCTGCCTTTCTGTATTTTTGATAGAATTTATGGACATATATGCAATTCTCAGTTTCGCCGTTATTCCAATCTCGAAACCTGTAAGTGATCATTCACACTTCTTGACTTTTGACGACTACTATGAAATCTCAAACTGCTCTAGCTGCTTCAACTTCTGAACCCTCAGCTAGGTTGACTTGCTTGCTTCACTCTAAACCTGTCTTGGGCCTCAAACTCTGGCGTAGTGGTGCAAAAACAGCCAAAAATTCAAAAAATTGCCGACCCATCTCCGAAGCGACCAAGGCCGCCAGACTCGAAGCCTCGCAAAAATATCGATGGAAGTCAGTAGTATTACTACCTACTACCTACGACAATCTCAGTCAACGCTAGAAACGAGGATTCTCTGCGCGAAAAGGCAAGAATACGCATGGCAGCGTAGGTCAAGTATAGTCCATCATTCTCACCTCTTAATTTCGGCCCAAGACATCGTCAAGCCATGAAAGACTCCGGCGGCATATCCGATGCTTACGCTGCGGGGGTTAAACAAGCCCACGAGAAATATAGGAAGTCGTGAGAGGGTGATTCACTTGAAAAATACCCACAGATGCTAACAGCGAGATGACCAGCCGGGCTGGATATCTAGCCTTTAAACAGCGTCTACGGCGTCAACAGTGGGTCAATGCTATGTATTCTTGTCATTCTTGAGCGCTGATTATGTCGCCAGAGCCTACATTGAGAAGTACGGCGAGGAGGCATACCATCAGCGGTCAGTGCGAGATCAAGCAAGAGCGGATGCAGCATGGCTCGCTAGTGTCTCAGGGGCTAAACATACAGCGGCAGCTACTAGCAAGGCAAAGTAGAGGTGTGTTTCACTGAAAAGACTGCTACTACGCTCCTCCCTCAGGCTCCTCATTCTTTTGCAGTATCTGGGGCTTCCCATGCTGCTGTCCGACTTATTTCAGCTGTTCTGGGGACAATTTAGATCTTTCACTACAGCTACATTATTCCTATTGTTTACTTGAATGAGATATGCTTTTGTCGATGTCCGACGAATATTTCCTCGAAGAAATTGCCGCCAGCGCTTATCTCGGACTGCAAGTCTTGTCTAAGCGCCCATGCCGTCATACTACTGATCAAGGCTTTTCTCTCCCTTGACTCTCATTCTGTCGCCACTCTTTTCTAAATTATTCATCTTTATTTAATCTGCTTGTCACTCTATGGCTCCTAAGGGTTTCCGCGCCAAAAAGCGAAGGGCAGAGCCAGCATCCGAGGCCGCTCCCTCCTCATCGACTCACGTTTTCGGCGTCGCCGCGTTGATCACGCCGCCTGAATCTGCCCCAATCTCAAGCTTCGTGGACCGGCTTTCTGAGAATGGGCGCGTGGTACACCGCGAAGCAGTGACTGTGGACCCACCTTCACCACTCAAAAGGGCTCGACAAGGAATCACCTCCTCATCCACATCAAGGAACAATATTTCTTCGTCAGTCGCGCCTGAAGTAGATGATGGACGGTATGAAATGAGGACGGACTTGGACAACGATGATCCTCCGGAGCTCCCATTGCCGCGACTCCCTAACCCAAAGCGTTTCCTACCCGCGGTACGTCTGATTTATCTCTTGTCTCTTGCTTAGCGTGAATTGGTTTGCAGGATGAGACTATGAACCGCTGGATGCGGCTGCTGCGAGATATTTATCTCGTACAGCTGCTGCGTCGAGATGGATGCGGTGACGCTAGCTCAGAATTGTGTCCAGAGTGTCGAGTACCGACGAAGAAGCCGCAATTTCGTTGTCGGGATTGTTTTGGTGGTGGACTTTTCTGTGGGGATTGCTGCAAGAGGAAGCATGCAGAGCATCCTCTCCACATAATCGAGGTACGCGACAGTCAACCGATCGTAAACGACACTGAAATATCTTCGCAAGGAGTGGAATGGTATCTATTTCACCAAGACATCACTGCGAAGCCTCGGACTCGAGGTACAGCTTGGTCATCCCCCTGGCGAAACCTGTGCTAGTCCCCAGCACGGTTATTCTGAGTTTGTCGTAGTCCACGACAACGGGATCCACCTCGTCAACATCAATTATTGCGGCTGCGATTCATCCACACGCGCTGAGCCCCATATACAGCTTCTCCGTGCGGGGTGGTATCCGGCGAGCGACGAGCGACCTCAGACCGCCGTCACGTTCACCGCGCTGGATCGTTTCCACTTGCTCACCCTACAAGCGAAGATGACCGCCTACGATTTCTATGCCGTGCTGGAGCGGCTCACCGATAACACCGGCCTCAAGCCCTCGGACCGTTACCAAATCTTCTTACGAGTCGCTCGGCAATACCGACATCTTCTCATGCTGAAGCGCGCGGGTCGAGGACACGATCCGTCGGGAGTATGGGGTACAGCTCCGGGCGAGCTGGCGCTTGTTTGCCCTGTTTGTCCAGATCCCAAAGTCAACTTACCAGAGGGATGGGAGAACGCGCCGCCAGAAGACCAGTAAGTTGTTTTCATTACAAACTGATTCAGGGCGCTGATCTGGTGCAGATTTTTATATGTCATGTTTATTGCCTTGGATGCATGCTTCCGTTTAAAACGGCGCATGATCTCAAGTGAGTTTAAAGACCCGGGGCTTGGGACGGGATGGGCGTACGTGATGGAAAATGCGCCGTATCGACATTACCTTTTGACTGTAACGGATCAGAAGGAGGTAAGTGCTGGTGAATATTTCCTGACGCTGCACGCTAATACATTTCGTTGCGGTAGATGAGTACCTGTAGTGGTTTAGCAGCGCTTGATTATGCAAATACGAAGTTTTCACGAGGGTACAGCACAACCGGGGTGGGGATGGGAGTGTGTGCCCGCCATGAGTTTGTACAACGGAACGGTGTGGGAGACTTGCAGAAGGGTGAAAGGCAAGTACATTTCATGGAGGTTCTGACAGTTATTGACATTGCTTAGATTCGCCAATATGGATTATGTATTTGGATCTATTCTACGACACCTCGATGCTCAGCTTCGCAAAATAGTTTCTTATGACATTGTGTGTCAGTGGTGGAAATGGCTGAAGGAACGGATGAAGAACTTACCGCCGCTCGTACGGATAACGCTCATCCTCGAGCTCTTCCGCTTCGTGATACCTAAGATGCACATTCACGCGCATACATTGGAGTGCCAGGTGACGTTTTCTTTGAACTTGGTGCCGGGGAGCGGGCAGACAGATGGAGAAGGCATTGAGAGGCCGTGGGCGAACATTGGTGCGATTGCGAGCAGCACGAGGGTCAGTGGTCCAGGCGCTCGTCATGACGCTCTAGACGATCATTGGAGCTTTTGGAATTGGCTGAAAACGATTGGGCTCCGTAAGTGCTTAGTTTCATGGCAACAATGTGTCACTAACTGATTTGATTAGCGTCGATCTTGCGGCGACGTCTTGACGTTGCAAAGAAAGAAGCAGCTGCACAGCGAGCAGCATTTGAAGACTTCAGTCTGCAGCAGATAGAGCGTGTTCCTGTGTGGAAGAGGATGGTAGAGGAGTTCGAGAGGGATCCGGAGCAGAAAAATCCATACGAAATGAAACTCACGGGTACGTTTCGCCGATAGCTATGCTACAATCATCATCTGATTGATCTTGTTGACAGGTTTGACGGAGATGGAGGTACGGCTACAGTTTGCAAAGGAGGAGGAGGAAGAGGCGAAGAAGGGGGGAATAGCACTCCATGAAGTCTCACCCAGTGGTTTTGTGGCAGCGGGGTTGGAGCTGGAAGATCAGCAGTGAGTTTTCGTCTGAGATCTTGTTTCTTTTCTCTGACAAACTTAGGCGGCGGGTCCGCGTTCAAGCGGAATTAAAGAAAGCCGGGACAACCGCCCAGCAGATCAACATGAAAGATCAGCGTGCCAAGCTAAACCGCGGTATCAACCGCTTCCGCAAACTTCAGGCAACGTACACACCAGCTGCAATTCAAGTCTTGGCTCGACGTTCCGCGCCAGACGATGAGGTCGCGGAGAACGTTCCGCTCATGCTCCCTTCGTCTTTGTCGGCAGCCGACCGCGAGGTTGGTTGTATGAAGGGTGTAGTTGAGGTGGAGAGCGCGCTCCGTGCTGCTCAATGTCGGACCGCTCTTCCCCGCCTGCGGAATCAATTACATATCAAGTCCCGCCTTCTATTGTACAAGAAAAACAACGCGCGACACCAGGGCATGAACACGCGGTCACGAACCATCGTGGCTCGGAATGAAAGCAAGATTCGGCTTCATTCCGAGAAGTACCAAATGGCTTGGCAAGCCCGTTTACGGCTGCTCGATGGCGACGTCTCAAAAGTAGGGTGCCGGCAGCTGCGCAAAGAAGACATCCGGTGCATGCAGGACGCCGAGCAGGTTTCTCGGAGTGCTGATAAACGTCGGCGAGCGACGGAGCGGCGGTTGGAGAGGGAAAGTGAGATGCGGGAGGACGGATTGCTGCCACCGTTAGATGAGGAGGATGAGGACATGACTACGAGAGGCGGGGAAAACATGCGAGAGATCTCATGGATCTGGACGATGGCGGAAACAGCCGGCACAGAGGAAGAAATGGAGGATGGTGAGTAATATTCAATTTGAGCTACAATTTATTGCGTCCTCTAATTTTTCTTATGTACATAGCGTTGAGGATTGAATGGGCAAAAGCATGGGCAAGGAGTCGGCGGTGGGCTGAAGAGGTGCGGCTATTGGAGGAGGAATGGCGTCGTTTGCCCATTTCGTATGCCCATCGGGAGAACATTTGGATTCGGCGAGCCATCGCCGTGCCAACTTCCACAATCCCGGCTGCGGAGGCGGAGGGGATGCTTGCATACGCAATGAAGCAAGCTCAGCTGTATCGGGTATTGGCCGAAAGAGCGGAAACGACGCGAACGGAGGCGAAAGTGGCGAAGGGAAAGAAGCGCAGGGTGTGGCAAGCAAGTTGGGATCCCGTGATTTCGATTGGGGACATTGGTGGAGGGGCTGAACATGGTGCTGAGGGTAGTGACCAGGAAGATGAAGATGCAGAAGCAGAAGAGCGTGGGGATATCGAGAGCGACGAGGAGCTGCTCATGGGGGGTGAGGTGGACGATGATTGATGGGTTCCGGCGTCTTCCGGATTGACAGGTTTGACAGATGACGAGCTGTCAAAGGCTGTGTGGGAAAGGATGCTTCTAAACGTAATCTATCCTTGTTTTTTGTTGTTTTAATTGTGTTTTTGCTGCGTTTCTGCCGGGGGAGCCGTGCTAGAACAACAATATGTGATTTGCCGAGCCTCGGTTGAATGCCGAGAAGGCGGCAGAGCATTTGGGAAAATCCCGCAGAAGCCCGCCCGGTTCCGTGGTGTTCCGGGGTTTCCATATTTGGTTACCCCCAAGATAACGCGTTTGATCTGCCGAGTCTCCCCGGGATATAACGCATTATCTTAGGCCTATAAGGTGCCCCTCGTTGATATTCAAAACAATCTTATCGCTCTCATCTCGCCTGGTCCCAAGGGTCTCAAAAAATTGTGGATCGACAGCACCTTTGATGCTGGCGGCTACGCCCGCCGAGCTTACCACTTCGGTGAATTCGGTCATCTTGGCAACCGTCGTGCAATGTTGAGGGCTGGTATGTGGCACGGAGTCGAGGCCATGGTAATCTAATTCAAATCTGATTTAATCAAGTATTCATTGTGAGTCACAGGAACCGTATGAATTGTTGAAGCCGCAGAGGCGGAGCGGCAGCGAGGTTCGTTTCCTGCGTATTTTTTTGGTGCGTCTGATTTTGACTGCTTTTGTTTTAGGTTGTCGTCAACGAAAATGCTCCCGCCGTCGAGGTAAGTGCCATATTTATGACTTTGATTTGTGTCAACTCAAACGACATTCAAGGTTGACGTTGAGGCTTCCAAACCAGCAGTAAGCATTATTGTTTTGGACCCGTCTCGTTCCCGCATTAATGCTTTTTGTAGGGTATTCACCAAATCAAGATCAGTGGGCCCGGTGTCGTCGAAACTCGCCAGATTCTAGCCAGCCCGTGCTATAAACTCATGTCCGACTACTGTAGTATTTCGACCAAGTGTTCACTGGGTGTCACCTGTCACCTACAATGTTCACTGGATAAGGTGTTCAGAGCACAGCAAATTACCCTATATGGTAGGCCGGCGAATGCCGGCCCGAATTTTTTTGACGTTTTTCATCCATTTTTGGCGAAAAAACCCAAGTGTCACCGTCACCACAACGAAAAGTGTTCAGTTCACAGGTCCCTGTCACCCGTCACCTGAACACTTGGTCGTAATACTACAGTATCAGAATCGTGAGTCCACGGTATCTGCTTACATATTCAACCTCACCGGGCTGACAGATTTGCTCCATCAATCCGCTGAGCGTATCTTTGATTTTGCGAAGGACAAGATGGACGACCTGCTCTCCACTGGACTCGTGGAGCCCGCGTTCGAAGACTCGGTATTCACCACAGCGCAATTGGACTTTGACCCCGAGCCTGTAGCTGGGTTGAATCGCGACGCCGCCCTTGGGATGATGGAAGCAATGACCTTCTTCGGCGATTACGACTCCCGCCTCGGCGGCTACCTGATCTACAACAAAGACGGTGCTCGGTTTGAGATACCTTCCGGCATCACCGTCATCTTCCCCAGCGGCTTTCAAGAATTCACAATCACTCCCGTCAGGAAGAATGAGCGGCGATACATCTTCCGTCAGTTCTGCAGTGCGGGAGTTTACCGGTGGCTTGAGAAAGGTCGTCGTACGGACGCTGAATTCGCTCGCGACGCAACCTTGGCGGAACACGCCGCCTGGACGAACATGCGTCGCAGCCGTGGGAGAGATAGTGCTAAATTGTTCAGCAAGCTTTTTGAGGTTGTTGGTAAATAAAAATTCCGTGTAGGGATGTCGTATTTTATAAAAACTGCGTATTTATTATCTGTCTTGAACTACATCTGAATTGAAGGACATCTGATTTCCGGAAACGAATAAAAGCGTCCTACTAGACGTGCGAATTTCAAAACAGCTCTTCTCCTTCCCCCTCAACCACGCAATTACCCATGCCGAAAAAATCTCGTTAGCATTCCGCCCACTATCATCCCCCCGTACTAACATTCGCGCAGTTCTCCCATTGCCCAAGAAAAAGCCCGTCATGAGGTCGCCTGCTGACGACAAACATGAAAAACTTGAACGTCGTCGAGCGAGATTGCGATTCGCTGCACAATCTCCACCCATGACCCACGAAGTCGTTGATTGGGACCCGGTTAGAGAGGAGAATTGGCGGGCGACGATGAATGACATCGCGGATACCGTGCTGCTGTGGATGGAAGACAAATTGGAGTGCGTCAACCCGATGATACCACATGAAATTTGTGACTCATTGATATCATAGACCCCTCTCACCCAATCCTCATGCTGAAGAAGACCGCATTGCTGAACAGAAGTTTTGGGAGAACTGGGACCAAGCCATGGCGTGCCACATGAAGACCGCTCCTCCATGGGAAATTCGAGAATGGCAGGAAGATATTCGCAGCCTTGAGGAGTGGGAGCGGAAGGATCGCTGGCAGAAATTGTCGAACGAGTCACAGTCCTCGGGGGATTACTAGCCTAGATACGTTTCAGATTTAATCAACGGGAAATGATCGAGTGTTAAATACAATGTTGAAGGAAGCGATACTTCACCTCGAACCCCCATGCCGAACCACAGCTGTCAGACCTTTTCGACGTCCTCCATGTTCCCTTTCTGACTCTGCGTAGATGATGCGATCCTTGACTATTCATACGGTTGCCCTGTAGTATATGGAAACTCGTGGGCGTGAGACTCCTCTTCTCGTTGGCAATTTCATGCGCTAATCTTTCGGAATCAGTATGGACTTTTCCTTCCGACTCAAACAACGTCCGCACCAGGAGCTTACGGAAGTGGTAGATGATGCTGTTGACGACTCAGAAATTCCGGATTTGATATTAGAGGAAGACTCGGAAGAGACCTACTGTTGTAAATGTGGAAGGAAACCGGTTGTCAAGGCCAAGCTGTAGATCGTACAAAGTCATTTGTTGTTCGAGAGCGGTGGCGTTGTTGTGAATGATGTCGGTGCAGTCTGTCGATTTCCCGTTGTCAAAGTCAAGTTCCAGAGTTGCCATTCGAACAAACCAGATTGAAATTGAGTTAACTTATGCAAAAAACAAAACTAATCGACAGCGGTGGGACAGCATATTAAGAGAGCGAGCAAATCTGAGGCCGAGATGTGGAGGGAAAGAGTTGAGTGCAATCGCTGCCATCATCGCCTTGCATCGCCTTGCATCAACGAGTCGTCGTCTGCGTCCAGGGAGTCGTCGTCGTCGTCGTCGCCGTCGTCGCCGTCGTCCTCGTTGTCTGCGTCCAGGAAGTCGTCGCTGAGAATGCCGTCTTCCTCAGCAGACGAGTCCTCCATGTCGTGATCGCTGTGGTATGGTTCTTTTGCACGCCTCCTAGCTATTGCGTTGCGGCGGCGCTCTTTCCTGCCCTCCGCATACGCAATCAACGCCTCATGGCCGTAGAGCTCTTCATACTTTCTATGTTCGCTGTGAGGAATCCCAAACGCAGCCATAAAGTCAAAAAAAACGAAAATGAGAACTCACCTCATGCGTCGCGCGAGATCCAGGTCCCGCAACAACTCTCGGTGCCTGAAGAGATCTGTGAGTTGATAAATAGAGGCAACACGTGTGTGTTACGCACCCGGCACGATAGTGGCTTTGGTACCCCCGTTCCCGTTCAGCCGCAATCCGTTGCGATTCTACTGGTCCAGCTTTGAGAGCAGCGCGCTTTCTGCAAAGCTCGCGAGTTGGGCAAAACGTCGTGTTTCCAAGTATTGACATACCGTGCCATGCGTACTCTTGCCTTTTCATTTCGATCGAGATGTCGCTGGAGACTGAGTAAATTCGCATGAGAGAAGAAATTGTGGGTTCGGAGTAGGAAGAATACGCACAGAATTTGGTACTCCGTCTGCCGCGCAAGCCGATACTTCGATTTCATTGGTGGAGGATACGCTGTAGCGGGAAGCAGAGGTCGGATTCTTCGACGCTTGCGGCGGACGTGAGCGTTGGGTATTGAGTTGCGTGAGTCAGTCATTACGAGCCTCGGAGGTGGTGGAGGTGGTGGAAGGAAGCAAGAGGGGTGAAACAAATAAACAAATCAATGTTCCAGATCAACGACGATGACAGTGGCCGCCGGCCAACGCGTGGGAAGTTCTGGTGAGTCGCAACAGAGCGAAAAGTTGAGGGTTCAGATGGGGTCTTGGGGCTCAAAGAGGAGAAACGAAGGACGAAGGATTGCACCAAATACTTGTATTGAACTATAGCATTGTTCAAGTTCTGAGAATTGAAGTCAACAGAAAAAGTGTTGAGACAGAAACTCGTCGAAAGATGGTCAATGTATCAGTGTGATACTTAGGACAATGTTCAAAACCGTGCTTTCTGGCAAGTTCGCAAGGCGGCGAGACCAAAAGAATTCTTAGAAATCGTTGCTTTCTCCTTACCTGCTGTGCTTTTAGAATAAAGGAGTGTTAAGGGAACCTTTTGAGTTCGTGAAGTTTCAATCCTAGTCGGACTTCAACGCGACAGTCAGGTACGACTTTCGGGCATCTCGGGTGCTGGCAAGTTCGCACCTGGGCCAATTTCTGGCAAGTTCGCAGGGGAGAGGTTAATTCTCGTCGCGATTGAGCTGAATTCAACTAGGTGAGACGATTTTTCTGGCTCTATTGATAGGGCGACAACTGGAACAATCACCGTGAACACATTTCTCGTTCGAAAACCTGATATTAGCAGTATAAAACTCGAACTCAAATAGTCATCAGTGCTAGCAAGTTCGCAATGCGATTATCCGAGCCGGAGTTCTCGATTTAGGCGCCCAAGAAACCTCTCTGACAATTAAGCGCTCCAAGGTCTGTTTGGTGGTATTCACTCAAATTGCACCGGCACAGCACACAGAAGAATTTCGCAAGACGCTCGAGATTCAAATTTACGTAGACACGAATACATTTGATGTAAAAAATAGCTCATACTACATAAATCGATCGAATTCCTACGGGATGTACACGGGAGTCAAAACCGAGACCTCGCCTCGTGCGACGGCAGCAGCGTACATGGAGAGCGCCTCGCTCTTAGTGGGGTACGACTTGTGAAGGGCGTTGCGAATTCCCAAAGTGTTAAGTTGACATTCGAGACTGAATCCAGGTTGGTTGTGAGAAAAGGGATCGGCATTGATGATAAAACTCACAGAGATCGATACACTCCTGGGATCACCCCGCGGTAAACGACGAACCATGTATCGTCGAAAATATCATTCCCATGCAGGGGGTTTGCCTCAGCAGTCTCGGCGCCGGAGCTTGCAGTGATGGGGACCGGAAGTTGAGAAATTGTTGTTTGAGGCCCTGGGATGGTGCGCGTCCAGCCGCGTGCGAGAGCATATGCAAATGCCGCCTCTGCTTCTGCGACGGAAGAATACCCGCGGTAGATATTATCGTTGATGCGGGAAACAAGAGAGTGTGTGTGTTCCCTAAAGTTCAAAAGTCAGTATACATTCAACACAAGTTGAACGGCGTGCAAAAAATCGTACCATGAAAGAAAGACTCCACATTCCCGACCAGCGAAAACAACGTATGCTCCTTTCTTGCGCCGGGGCTTCTTGGGTCTTCGTTGCACGGCTTCAACAATGGCGTCGTCGACTCCCTGAGAAGCGACACCCGCTTCCGACCTAAGATTCAAACCAAATTCTATCAAAATGCGTGCAACATTAATTTTGAGAAAATCATACCATCGTGTTGTGTATCCGCTCCTCGCGGGTGACTCGTAGCGGTACACCGTAAGGTTGCGTGGGGTTGTAACTGACCCTGGGGAAGGGTGGGGAGCGGACAGATCTCGAGGGCGTGGGGTGCCAGGGTAAGGAGGAGGGGGTGCCGTATCCTCACTCACGTTCAAACTAAGGTTCGCGATACGCTGTAGAATGTCATCATCGCCGTGGTCATCAGAGGAGGCGCCTGAGGGCATTTCAAAGATTAGAGAGACGATGAGAAGGGGGAGAAAGGAAAGGGTGACTGTTTCCGGTTGTGGGCGGATCCAAGTTAGCGGGTCAACAGTTAGCCGGATTCCGGAGACTGTGATTCACGGAGAAGAAAGAGGGTTGAGAAAAGAGGGTTGCAAACTGAATATGCGGTGAAAAGTATCCGAATCATACAAGGATGACTCACAAAAGTCGTCGGGAGACAAAGATGGAGCAAATAGAGGTATCGTCGGGGCCGTATTCCTTAAACGAGAAAGCTTGGCAACGCGTTGGCAAGAGGAAAGTTGGGAAAGGTGTGGAACAGAGACAAGTTCGCAAACCAGCTTGTGGTGCAGATGATTGTATCATGATGTCGGACGAGCGCGTGGGTGCAGACATCCTAGAAAACGGTAACGGACCCGACTGGTGACTCACATAGACTTGAAATGAGCTCGCACAAATCAGTACTTCGTACCGTGGCGTCGGACGCATGGATTCATAGTTCCCCAAAAGAGATAAATTGCGAGATTTTACAAGGTTGAACTGTGTCGGCAATCTGGGAGTTTGGGGAGAGAAAACCACAGCGAAGAACAAAGATCTCGATTTGGGTAGGTGTGAATCATGCGATGATCCAAGTGATATCAGCCGACGTTGTTTTCAGAATTAGTTGATCTTGCCAAATCAGTCAGTGATTCGTCGATTCACAGAGATACGGGCACAGGAACAAGGTCATTTTCAGAGGTTACAAACGGTGGACATAAGCGTAATATATGTATAGCAACCGAGAAACTAAAACCCCAGACACGACAGGCTAGAATTTACCGCAGCATTTACAAACTGGGACAGAAGAATGAGAGATTGCAGGAAGCTCGGAGGAAATGAGAAATTTACCGGTCAGGGGACTACGCTGACCATGTGGAAATCGAGGTATTGGTTGAACGCCTGAAGAGCTTGAGCCTGAGACTTGTGGGCCTTCCACGTAGCCCCCGAGACTCCGACAGTCCCCAAACTCGCCAGACCGTGGTCAAGGGTGATGCCCACGAATGTACCCTTGGAGATGCAGTACCAATACTGGAAGTCTTCGCCCGCGGGAAGGGGGGGGTCCGGAATGGCGCTGAGGTGCTGAGGAGGGATCACAATGTAGAGTGATCCAACGATCCAAGGGCCCGAGGTGCGAAGCTGTGCGAGAACGGCCGGTGGCAATCTGGCCATACCAGCAGACAGCTGAGGGACGGGCGGAGCGAGGAGCGGAGCAACGGGCGGAGCAACGAAAGTGGCAGCTGGAGTTGCTGTAGCGACGGGCACTGAAAGATGGTCAGAATCAGTGAAGATCTGCAGGGCAATCAGGTGTATACCTTGGCCGAACGAAGTCAGTGCATCCAGAACAGTCTGAAATGCAGCAACAGTTTCTCCTGCAACGTGTGAACAATTGAACAATATCCAAAGAAACGAGCGCTTACTGTCTGCACTGGACAGGTCGAAGGTTCGCAAAGCGTTGAGCACCGTTTGGAAGGCAGCGGCAGTCGTCGCTGGAAGCAAAAGTTCAATTTCGACGGAAATTCTGAATAAAACCACGCACTGTCCACGTTGGCCGATGTACCAGCCTCAGCTGAAGGAACAGAGCGCTCTGTTCCGGAAGAGGTGAGGCTAAGGTCGGTCATAGTGGTAAAGAAGATAGAGATGAGGGGGGAAATCGAGAATTCCTCACCTTTTATACCATCCTGCGTTTTGAATTTTGAACTCCGAACTCGGGGATGATGCGGGTGCACATGTGCTAGATCTCAGTTTACTTAAGGGGAGAGATCTGGAGAGCGAGAGCGAGATCTGGGAGATCTGAGTTGGAGATCGGTGCAACAAACCACAAACTCGCCAAGCTCGTGCCAACAACGGATAACTTGTTCCACATCACCCACCTAAAGCGCTTTTTTGACCCTCAGATTCTTCGTTCTCGTCGAAATCAGGTAAGCCGTTGTAGCCGTTGAATGTTGAACAGAACCAGTAGACTGAAACGGAGCACCAGACATGGCCAAAACCAAGAAGCGCACACGGCAACGCGTGCCCAAAGAAAACCGAAAGAACTTGCGGCTGTGGGCGGAGGGGGCTCGAGAGACCATTTTGACACCGCATTTGGACGCCTACCAGGCAGCCCTTGACCAAGGTCGTCGACAGGAGAGAAAGATGTTAAAAAAGATTTGTCGCGAATTTCATGCACGGGTTGACTGGAGGACAAAGGATCACGAGGAGCCCATGCTGAGTGAGTGGGACCCCGCCGGGATCGCGACCGAGGAAGAGTTGTCTGAAGACGACGAGGTGGCGAAAAGGGCGCGTATCGAGGAGCTTAACAAGGCAAGTCACATTGTCACGCGTTACTGTAAGTACTCCCACACTCATGTCTTCTTCACTGTTCAGCGCATTCGACGTTGGTTCATGTATCGGCTCAAAAAACTTCGAAAGAATCAGCGCACGGGTAAAGATATAGATCCACGGCGAGACCCCTACTCTGTTCTAATGGCGAATCTGTCCGGCGTCACTTCACCTCCCAAAGCGCTTCAAGCTTATCAACAATTTATGCGTGAATCGTATGAAGAAAAGGTTGCTCCAGTTGTCGCCCAGCGGTGGGAGCAAGAGAGAATTGAAAGCAGCAAGGTGTCTGAACGCACGAAAGAGCCCAAGGCGGGATTCCGTGCCGAGGTTGCGCGCGAGGTCTTTGCTCAGCTATCTGACGACGAGCGGAAAGCTATCGGAGATCGGGCCAAGAAGGAAGCTGCCGTTGCAAAGGCGGCGTACCTTGATATGCTCAAAAGCCCTCCGTCACAGAGCCCGGAAGCGCGTCAGCGGTTCGTTTCTATATTCGATGCCTTGTTACATGGCTAATTCTTTCCGCAGGTGTATCGAAAACGTCCCTGACTTCATGGGCCCCATTCTTCAGGGACTTCATACTCACACTGGCCTTCATGCGACCCTCATCATGGGTGGACCCATGCCTGAATTTGGCGGCGAAATCCGCACGCTCCAGTAAGTTTGTCTCCTCCTTCGACATTTCCTCCCTAATCATTCTCTCCTAGTGTTTCTTACGGCCGTAATCTCACGACGCTTGGTCCGCACTGGCCGCAGTGGGATAAAATGCGATTTGGAGAGGTCACCAAATTTATGACTGAATATCTACACACCGCATATAGTGAGTGCACATTGGTATCAGCAAAATGATCTCTAATTGGGACTTCATTGTTCAGCTCCCCAACAGTGTGCGCAGTCTGCGCTCAACAAAGCTGCCGACCTCAGCGGAGCGTCTTACACTATCAATGACGGAGCCGATGACAACTCCGACTCGTCGACCGATTCCGACTCTTCCGATACTGACTCTTCGGACTCTGACTCCGACTCTGAGTCGGATCAAGAAGAGGAGAAACGGGTTCGTAAGAAGCGGAAGGCAAACAAGGAGAACGAAAATATCAGCGGTAGGTGGCAGTTAATTCGTCGATGATAATTTGACACTGATACTGGGACAGAAACCCCAGCCAGCACATATCCCTTCATTTCGGAGGCGGAACGGCAGCAGAATATACGTCGAAATCAGAATCTGTTAAACCAACTCAAATCCGACGTCGCCGGTGACCTCAATGCATTGAAAGGCGACATGGGAAAGAAAAAAACCGCCAAAGCTTCCACTCGGTCTACTAAGGCTGCAAAGCCACCTGCCCAATCCGCTCGTGAGACGCGGTCGTCGAGGTCAAAAAACATTAGTACTGTCCCTCAACAAGAATCCGAATCCGATCCAAGCACCTCTTTCGCCCACGAAATTCCGGCTCCGGCTGCCTTGGCGGCGCAACAATCATTGACGCCAAACAGTCTGCTTAACGACCATCCACCCGCCGCTACCGAGGAAAATTCTGACTCTTTCGCTGCTCATGACTCACCGCCGAGTCAGGACCCCTCGCTTGACGACGATTCGTCTTTGCCGCTACCTCCCGTCTCTCGCGCAGCACATTCTGCGATCGCTACCAGTGCTAAGACTCGCGCGTCAACGGCTCAAGCGATCCCCTTGCCCTCGATGGGTCCTCCCGCCTGCCCTCCAAATGCAGCAAAATGGTTTGCTGATGCGCATGCGGTGCTGACCAGCACTGACCTTGGCTGCCATTACCATGCAGTCGTTGCAGCTTGGACTCGCATGGAGGTCGCGTCTCGGTTTGAAAATAGCCCTACCAATCTCACATCCAAACTTCGTCCGAAGCAAGTTGGAGCGTGGATTGCACGCAATCGACGCGGTGTGGAGATTGTGATGCAGCCAGCTGAGTACGCATCTCAATGGCAGTCGTGGTGGGATTCCTTACAGCCCTCATGGCGAATCAAGGATAAGGGGGGGAGTTGGGCTATCACTGCATCTTACGGTGGTGGAGGACGAGAATGGGGGCCGTTGTATCGCTGGGGTGTTAACGGTGCTTTGACGATTGTTGCATCTTTATATTTCTGGGGTTTGGGTGTCGTGTCGCAGCCGGAATTTCGTTCGGTGTGGGAATCGGCGGTTCAGGATGTTTGTTGGATGTTCGAGGGAATGGCTACTTATTATGAGATGTTCAAGGGTAAATTCTAGTAGTTTTGCATTCATACGATATCAATATTTATCCGCGTCTTGACGCTGTCTTCCCACTTGGTAGATCTTCAATCGAACTCGTACAAGCTGACGTAAAAAAAAAGTCGAAAATTGTCGGAAGTTCGAGATTGACAACTAGATGTCGCGATTTCACAGTTCATATTATAATATAGACAAATTCAGCCTACAAGAGAGAGTATAGTATTCAACTGAGAACATGCTTGTCTGCAAGCTGCCAGTAAACATCGTGAACGAGGGTTGGGAAACGCCGAACCAGGATCAGGCGCATCAGTTCGGTTGCAAAGATGGAAACCGAATATTTCGGGAGGAGACATTTGAGGTGAAGGCGTCGAGGTAAGCAATGGTGAGTGAAATATGTCGGGAGCGGCAGTCTTTTGGGTCGAGTGAACGGAATTAATCGCAGGAGTCAATTGTGGGAGGGGTCGTGAGAATATACACGGCAAATGCCGGGGGTCGGGAATCTGATTTCGCGCCTAATGTTTTCATGTCTGAAGGCGTTTCAAATGAGGTGTAACGGGCAGATTGTGGGGAGGGTCGGTCGATGCCGAGGGCGGAGGAATGATTTCGGGTCACATCTGATGTCGGGGGTGCGCAAGATCGGGCGCAAGGAGTCGTGTGGGTGCCGAGGGCGGAGGCGTATTGATTGCGCCAATATTTGTCGGGGCCGCATGATCAGGCACAAGGTCGAGGATCGTCGAGTCATGTGGATGCCGAGGGCGGAGGCGCATTGATTGCGTCAATATTGATGTCGGGGGCCGCAAAATCAGGGCGCAAGGTCGAGGATCGTCGCAGGAGGAGTTGTGGCGGATGCCGAGGGCGGAGGATAATGATTTCGGGGCTTATCTGATGTCGGGGGCCGCAAAATCAGGCGCAAGGTCGAGGATCGTCGAGCCATGTGGGTGCCGAGGGCGGAGGCGCATTGATTGCGTCAATATTGATGTCGGGGGCGGCAAAATCAGGGCGCAAGGTCGAGGATCGTCGCAGGAGGAGTTGTGGCGGATGCCGAGGGCGGAGGATAATGATTTCGGGGCTCATCTGATGTCGGGGGGCCGCAAAATCAGGCGCAAGGTCGAGGATCGTCGAGCCATGTGGGTGCCGAGGGCGGAGGCGTATTGATTGCGTCAAACATTGATGGCGGGGCCGCAAAAGCAGGCGCAAGGATAACCATTCTGAGCCAGATTTGATGTCGGGGACCGCAAAAATCAGGCGCAAGGTGGGGGATCGTCGTGGGAAGAGTTGTGGTGGATGCCGAGGGCGGAGGAATGATTTCGGGCCACATCTGATGTCGGGGGCGCGCAAAATCAGGCGCAAGGAGTCATGTGGGTGCCGAGGGCGGAGGCGTATATTGATTGCGCCAATATTGATGTCGGGGGCCGCAGAATCGGGCGCAAGGGTCGAGGATCGTCGTGGGAAGAGTTGGTGGATGCCGAGAGCGGAGGAATAATGATTTCGATCCACATCTGATGTCGGGGGCGCGCAATCAGGCGCAAGGGATGTCGGGAAGGCGCAAGGGAATGCCCGGAGCCCAAAATCAGGTGCACTGGCCGATGATCATCGTGAGAAGAGTCCCGGTGGATGCCGAAGGCGGAGGATATTGATGTCGCGCCACATTTGATGTCGGGAAGGCGCTCGGTAGAGCCCGGAGCGCAAGATCAGGCGCAATGGTCGAGGATCGTCGTGGGAAGACTCTCGGTTGATACCGAGGGCGGAGGATCAAGCGCGCCCTATTCTGATGTCGGGTTGATGTCGTGGGAAGGCGCTATCGACGGTGGTCGGGAGCTAACGCCCAAAATCCCCATTGGAACGCTGTCAAACGAGCAAAAATCCGCAAGCATTTGTGTTGTTCCTGATCAAACCCATTTGGTTCGTGTGAAGTATCTCAAAAATCGGAGCCATCAATGTGAATACAGAATCAGCACCGAAAAACGACCTGCAACAATTTGCCCCGCAAAATGTGAAAAATGTGAGTGTGAAATCAGATACCAAACACCTACAAAGCTCGAAATCAGCTGCCATGGGCGAGCATGATTTCACCCAATCAATTGGCTGGGTTCGTGGTTTTTGAAAATGCCTCGTATGGCTGGGTACGTGAAATTTTCGCTATATATTAGTGCTAGGGCTCATACGCCGTGGAATTATAACACAAGGAGGTTTATAAGACTCACTTTGGAAAATCTGGTTTTGTCTCGCGGTATAGGTGTGCCTCCGAAAACTTTCTCTTTCTTTCACCTCTACACGCTCGAAGATGTGCGATGGCTGCGATATCGACCCCGCATGTTTGGAAGCCTGCTGTGACCCGAACTGCTGCTGTTGTGGCTGCGACAGTTGTTGTATCCCTGACAGTTTCTTTGGTGAGCTATCACCTCCTTCGAGCTCTTCTCACTTTCAACTGTCGCGCCGAAGCTCAATGCTCATTCAGATAACTGTGCCAACTCGTGGATGTTTTCCTGCAAGTATTCCCATAATACAACTTGAAATCTGGTATAATTTGTGACGGTAATAACTGACATGCTCTTCAGGGTGTTTGTGTCCTGGCGGAGCGTTTTCTAGTCAGCCCATGATACCGCTTCGGCAGGATCCGACGGTGTTTCAACAGCCTGCAGCTACGGCGGGGATGACAACGAGTTCTTGATCTGAGGGTACGACATTTCTGCTACTGCTTTGCGTGCCGTGGATCTGAGGTTGGATTGCCCAGTCAGGCGCGAATCTGAATTCATCGTTATGAACCTGGAACGAACTCGTAATACTAATATGGACAATTTACGAATTGCTTGAGGCGCTGTACTACTACAGATATACCCTACTCTTCGAGCTCATTAGCATCTGCAATTTTCAACTTGACAAAGACGTGAAAATTCTGAATTCTGATGTTTTTTTTTTCGGAAAGATTCCTGGGTAACCAGAGATTATTCACGCGTCTCTTTGAACTCGATCGGACGGCCGCGGCGAGGCACGACAGGTCGGGGAACACCGGGCAAACGAAGCGGTAAATTCCGACGAGCTCACGATGACGTGTCACTCCCCGCTTTCTCGCGAGTCGCACCGACCATCGTGTGCGGCGTACATACCCAAGCGCTCCCTGTTGCCAAGTACACCCACGGCTCCCCGATTAGCGAATTCACTGAAAGTGGCTCACCCTCACCTGCACAACTCGGAGACTCCCCCAAAAAATTCACCAAACACTCATATAAGTATTTCTCGCAATTTCTGGCGCTCGGAGTACTTATAACTAGTGACTCGCGGGGCACGAGCTGCAAGCTATCAAAACTACACTCAAGGCCCCCCTTTCACAGACCTTATTCACAAACTGAGAAAACCGATCGCATCTCCACTCGAGCACTGGAATCTGGATGACAGGTTTTTGTTGGCCCTGCACACGTAGTGCGGATCACGAACCTGAGACGATTTTGCGACGGACAGTGCCGTAAGTTCATCACTACGTTGTTCGGAAATTCATGTTCGAATTAAGCAGGCGAAAGCAGCATTGTGACGACTTTTACTTTTATCTCTGTGAGTTACATCCATTCTAAACTCACTCTCAACCAGTTTTTATCAAGGACATAGATGATAGCTTCGGCATCCTTACAACGAATGTTGAATTTGTGGTTGAATTGATAGCATCGCAGATCGGCATGATGCGATCAGGAGGATCAGCCATGATCGCTGTCGCGTCCAATTCTGGCTTTTTTCCCGCAACATCAACAGTTTCGCGTTGCGTCGCGGCTGCAATATTCTTTGGCGTCGCATACCCAGCTGCATATATACCCCAACGACCACGACTTCCATCACCCCTTTTCCTTCTTCCCTTCCTCTAATGGCTTTTTCTCCCTTCTTTGTCGCGATATCTTTCGTTTCCACCGTTCTTGCTGCCTCCGTCATCGGACCCACCGGAGAGATCACCCTGACCAATGGCGAGATCTCGCCAGATGGGTTTCCTCGACAGTAAGACCTTGTCATAGTCCTTGAGCTGATTCTGATTCAAATCGTGGTCTTTCAGAGCCGTCCTGGTCAATGGACGGGCACCGGGTCCTCTCATTGTCGCCAACAAGGCGTGTGGCGTTCAAAGGGCTCTGGAGTTTCTCGCCTGATACAGTATTTCAAGGGCGATGAGGTCAATATCAACGTTGTCGATCAGCTCACGAACGAGACCATGCTTTTGAGTTCCAGCATTGTGCGTGTCACGTCTTATTTTTCATTTGCGTTGCTGATCTTTTCTCACCAGCATTGGCACGGCTTTTTCCAAATCAACAACAGTTGGTCGGATGGAGTTGCTTTTGTTACTCAGTGCCCTATCACCACAGGTGCGAATTTTCGCTGCCCACGCCATGCAGATGTTCACGGCGCCTCGCAGGCAATTCTTTTCTCTACACCTTCCCTACCGGAAACCAGGCGGGAACGTTCTGGTACCACAGCCACTTGTGTACGTGTTTTTCGCTGAGGAATTTTTCACTCGAACGCGGGGCTCAATGGGCGTTATTAAGCCACTCAATATTGTGAGTTCTTGTATCTTTGACTTGATGAGTTGTCGACCAACACGGGTTCTGCCTTCCAGGTGACGGCCTTCGGGGTCCTTTGGTAGTCTATGACCCGAATGACCCCCACGCGTCTCTTTACGGTACGAATCTCATTTGGAACTTATCAAGCTTCCACTAATTCAATCCAATCCATGCTTAGATGTCGATGATGGTGCGTCAAATTCTTTTAGTCTGTATACCTCTCGTCATTATCTGACCGCATTCACCTGTTACAGAAAGCACAATCATCACTTTGGCAGACTGGTGTGTCGCATTCGCATTTTTTCCAAGGCTCTACTAATTGACCGATTCTGTTTATATCTACAGGTGTACGTCAAAACTTCTCTTGATCCAACCACTCACCTGATAACGCCTCTTGTTTCCTCTTCTTATACAGACCACGGCCCTGCAAGTACCCTCGGCAAGGTTCCTACCCTCATCTCGACCCTCATCAACGGTCTCGGAAGATATGCTGGCGGCGTGAGTGATTCGCACAATCGCTTCCACTTATCGAGACTGATTGACTGCCTTTGACTTCAGCCGACGTCCGAGCTCGCCGTCATCAATGTTGAGAAAGACAAGCGATACCGGTGGGTGTCCTTGCAACAATCTCTCTCAGTGCTGACCCTGATATTTAGGATGCGGATGATCTCGATGTCATGCGGTTCGTGGTCGATTTTTCTGTGTTCCTTCCTGGTTACTGGAAGAGGACTGTACTAAATAAATGAATCGCGCAGACCCCAACTTCATCTTCACTATCGACGGACACACCATGACAATCATTGAAGCGGATGCAGTCAACACCCAGCCCCTTGTAGTCGATTCGATCCAGATCTGTGAGTTGCACCTCCTTCTCTTCCCTCTGTTCTGCCATCCCATTTTCGCCATTTTTAACACGCAACTTCAACACAGTCGCCGGCCAACGCTACTCCTTCATCCTCCACGCCAACCAACCTATCTCAAACTACTGGATCCGTACCGTAGCCAACGGTGGCACCGCGGGCTTCAACAACGGCATCAACTCCGCCATCCTCCGATACACCGGCGCCGATACTGTCGACCCTGCCACCAATGCCTCCACCGCGCAACGCCCACTTGTCGAGACGAACTTACACCCTCTGGTGGAGACGAAGGTTCCCGGGAAACCGGTGCCTGGTGGTGCGGACGTTGTGATTAATTTGGCGATCACTTTGGATTTTGCGGCGTTTGTCTTCAAGGTTAATGGAAATGTGCGTATTTGTTTCTCGTTCTTATCCATAATCTTTGTTGTTTCGTCCAGCGACGGCGCTGACAATTTGGTCACTAGACGTACAACTCCCCATCTGTCCCCGTTCTGCTGCAGATTCTCAGCGGCGCACAAAATGCTGTGGATTTGCTGCCGAATGGCAATGTTTTTACGCTTCCGCCGAATAGTGTGGTAGAGTTGTCGATCCCTGGAGGGAGTGCGGGTGCACCGCATCCGTTCCATTTACATGGGGTGTGTATATTCATTTCTCCTCTTGAGCAGGAATCCCCTTATGTATCAACTTCCCCAGCACGACTTCTTTGTGGTTCGAAGCGCTGGGAACGCCACGTACAATTTCGAGAACCCGGTATGTTTTGATTTCCTCCCTCTACTTTGCCGCGAAGTTGAATTACGAGGTATTCAGGTAGTGCGTGATGTGGTCACTACCGGCAGCTCCGCTAGGTCTATTCCGCCTCTGTACATTGAATATCATCCGTTGTTGACACCCGTTTCCTGTGCGTAGCGACAAAACCACCATCCGCTTTGTCACAGACAATCCCGGACCGTACGTTTTTTAACTTCTCGTGAGCGAATGCGAACTAAATATCGATCTTCCAGCTGGATCCTTCATTGGTTCGTTGCACGTCTGCATCGCTGCTTGACCCTTCACTAATAAAAATGTATTGAAGCCATATTGACCCGCATCTCGGTGAGCACTTCTTTTCTACTTAACTTCCCTGTATTTATTTCTGACTCGTTTTCCAGAACTGTGGGTTTCTGAACGTTCCTCCCCGAGGCTATTCCTGATTGGTTCTTTTCGCCTGCAGGGGACTCGCCGTCGTCTTCGCTGAAGATACGCCGACTGTTGCTAAGTCCGCGCAGACCGGTATGCCTCTCATCACTGAATATAAACCTAGCTAATTCTCTTACTACTCCCCGTAACAGCACAATGGGACTCTCTTTGCCCCGACTACAACGCCTTCTCCTCAGGCAAGCATTGAAAGGAACAAGGAGAATATTTCTTCGACATTTGAAATTGGCCCCATACATCACTCAATCTTATCCACTCGTTCTACGACTCACACTCATTTTAACTGTCAGCGTTCAATATCTAACTTATGTCACGCTCGATGTTTCATTCAGGATACTTTAACTAACGTATGGAACATCGCTATTGATTTTTTCGGGGGGTGGGGAGTATTTATTTTTACAGTATGGCAGAGGCTGAGTATGCCTATACGGATCGTATGTAGCCGACGGAATGCACATTGTTAATGGTCGTCAGATTCGGAAGGAATCTGGCAATAGCGTCGAGTGGCTGACCCGACCTTCCGCCCATTTTGCAAGTCGACTGTCCAATACTAGTACTGTCCGAGGCGAATGGGCTTGTCCTTCTGCTTCGGTGCAGCTTGACTTGAATATCAACGTCGTAGCTATGAACTCCGGAACGTCTCAGAGTGAATGTCTTCGATTTCTTTCCTTGTATGCAGCTCCGGCGATCCCAGTGCATAATATTTCGCGCCCTCCATTTCCATTACTATAACCCAATCCACCCAACCAATCCAAGTGATTAACGACTCGAACAACCAACTATGATAAGTAAGTGCGTGTATGTATGTGAATTTAAATCTGGTCTAGAATAGGGCATAAAATGTACTGTGCGGTAAGAGCTTTTGTGGCAAACGTGCATGAATTGTGTTAGTGTGAAATCGTAAAGGGAGGAGGTATAAGTATTAGTTTCCGTTCGTCAGTCCCTCGTCCTCCAGTCGTCTGTCATATGACATTTGATAGCATCTTTGCAGCAGCGGCATCATACCTCCCGCCAGCCTGACGGCGACTGCCCAGCAAGAGTAGGGGAGGGGGCTTCACGCGCCGTCACCGCCGATTCGTCCGTATCGTTTTCGCCCGCGGTGCTAGCTTGACTGGTGGCTGTCACGTCGCTCGCCATGCGCACGTTGATTCGCTGGAGGCACAAACCAGTCAGTATCCGCTCGAGAGGAGAGATAGGCATAAGCACTCACCCCACCAATCGGCCTCGAATAATCCTCGTGATCGTCCAACGTCCGGGACGACTCGTACTGGAACACCGAGAGGCTGGGACGGAGGAGTCCCGGCGGCGGAGAATGCGGCGTCGGCGTCGTGGGTGTTGTGGTGGGGGAAGTCGCTGTAGGCGACGTCATCGGCGCTGCGGCCACCGTGATAGGGGAAGACGACATCCCCGGGGCGGGAGAGAGCGGAGACGATCTTCCCGTGGCGGAGGCAAGGGACGATAGTCCCGGGGGCATAGCCAGCGACATCGACGCCGCTAGAGAAGGCGCGATTGAGGGCGGCGGCGGGCTGGGCGGTGAGCTGGGCGGACCGGTCAGGCTGCTCATGCTCATGCTGGTAATGGTCCCGACGGGGGGATTGAGTAGTGAGCTTGGACGCGGCGACCCGCTGAGGCTTGGCGAGGTGCCCGTTAGCAACGCAGGAGGCGCAGCGCCAGGTGGACGATCCCCGAGGCTGGTGCGGGGAAGGTACGCTGCGGGTGGGGTCGCAGGCATGCCGGAGGAGAGAGGCGTGCCGGGCGCGGGTGCGAGTGGGGTGGTGCTCTCCAATGCAGGGACGGAGCTTGCGGTCGAGGAGGTGCGCCCGCCACGCAGACGGCCTAGGAGGGCGGCGAGGGAAGAAGAAGAAGAGGGGGCGGGGGGCATGCGCGGGCGTGTTGGGGTGCGGGTAGGAGTGGCGTTGGACGGGCGGCTGTAGTGGTAGCTTGATGGGGGGCCTGTTGACAAGGGTCGTCCGTCTGTAGACGTACGCGACGACGCCGCAGTGGAGGAGCGCGCTCTCGCCCCAGTTCCGGTTCCTGCGCCGGTAGCGACGAGCTCTACCCCCGCTTCTGCCTCCCCGTCAGTCGCGTTCCCGCCTCCTCCATTACCTCTCCTTCGACCCTCAGCCAACGTGAGCGAAGGCAGCCCACGTATCATTGCCCGAGTCTTCCGCTCCTTCAGAAACCTGATCATACTAAACGCTGCCGCCGCAAGTAAAATGACGCCGAGCACGCCGCCGACAGCGACACCGATGATCCCGCCTACATTGCGCGAGAATGAGGATCCGTTAGGTCTTGCGACTTCCGTGCCCGCGCCGTCATTGCCCCCTGCGGAGGGCGTGGGAGTTGTGGTGGTGAGGATGGTGGTGGCAGAACCGGATACGGTGACGAGGACGGTTGAGACGGGGTTGTCGGCGGCGGAGGCTGAGGTGGGGGAGGTGACGGCGGTGGTTAGAAGAACGGAGGAGAAGAATAACGAGGTGCTTGTGCTGGTGCTTCTGGATGTTCTGGTGCTGGAACGCGAGGAGGAGGAGGTACTGGCGAAGATGGTCAGAGAAGCATTGGGAGAAAATGCGGAGGCATCGTACCTTCGAGAGGACGCGCTTGCTGATCTCGACTGCGAAAATCTATGAGGAAAAGGGGTCAGTGCCGCATCGAGCTGAGGACGGACGCCCGTCTTACTGCGAAGAAGACTGGCTAGAGATGGACCTACACAGGATATGAGAAATACAGAGTGGCGAAAATATCTCAGAACGCACCGAGATGAGGACGTCGAGCTCTCGACGGAGCTCCTTGTCGCGGAAGACGAGGAAGACGAAGAAGGACTGCTAGCGGACACACTCGACGACTCCTCTTGTCGTGGATGGCTGCCCGGCAGAAAAGGGTCAGATTGCAAGGCCCTCCCTCGTATTCCTTCACGCACCGATCGACCCTACGCCTCTTTCGCATTCGTCGCTCGTCATTCGGCAAGTCCAAAACCAGGTTCTTTCGGTTCTGCATTTCCGCCGAAAACTGCGGCTTCAAAGTTTCAGCGTCAAGGCGTGGGCGGGTTTGTGGGCGACGTTGCAGTAAAAGAGTGTCACGATTCATGAATGTCGGGTAAAGAGTGTATGTAGCAGCAGCGTGTTGATGGTTCGGCTGACCGGACTGTGCAGTTCGCGCTCGGGAAGGAAGGCAGGGTCGTCAGAGGTCGTTCGAGGAAGCGAGCAATGGCATTGAAAAACGGAGAGGATGGTAACGAGCGGAACCCAGAAGATCGGTATACTTGGTTTCCGTGAGATCAAATAGACATAAAGGGAAAATATTGCTTACGTTTCGTGGTGATCCCAGGCAACATACGGAACAACGGTTTTTGCGCATCGTCATTGCGATGGTGGCATCGGCAGAACGTTCCGAACAGAACTTCGAGATATCAACTATATCCTTGGCGGCTCGGCGTACGCACCGAAAGCAACCAACGTGTCTACGGAGATCGACGGTTGTGCAATTTCAACTTGAATTTGAACAAACAAAGTCTGGAAACGGAGGAGAAGGGCCATGCGAGAATTCATGATAGATGGGCAATGGCGTTGATCGTTTCAATTTTCATATATTTCATGATCGTGAACGGCTCCGAGTTTTCGACTCGGAATTTGCTCGGAATATTCCGCTTTCGTGTTCGAGCGCACCTTGCTGAACAGTATACCTTGAGTCAACAATCGAAATGTTAACATGATGTGGAAGCGTCGGTACTCGAGGGGCCTACTGTGGCAACGATACGCTCTTGGGAATGAGATATCGAGCGAAGGTGTCTTCTCAGTTCTCTCGTCCATTCAAATTTGTTGGCTATCGATGCCGCAAGAAGCTGTGAGATATGTATGTACGCTTTTCGACATAAGGAGTGGGCAACCTCACCATGGCCACATCAATCATCAATCCGACCTTGAGAACTCTTTGAAAACCAGATGTCACGAAACGAAGCAATTCAAGTTACCATATCGTTGAGCGAACGCGCTAGTATAATTCATCCTCTGTATCATGATCTTGTTGACCGTTTTCTTCCTGAAACTTGGCTTGGCTTGCCATGTCAGTCCGCAAGACACAAAGTCCCTCGTGACAACATAGTCACCGGGAAATGCAGATACTGGGCTCTTGGCGCTTCGGGGCTTTTTCCAAAGCTTGACTTGCCAAATTCGCTTCAAGCTCAGTGGGCCTGGAAAGCAAGAAAGTCTTTTGGAATTGGCTTCTTCTGGGTGAGGAAACCGAGATTGTTTCGTGATCCTAAACTCGAAGAGGATTCAAGTTAAAAGACAGCATCCTGGCGCGATGAGTGCAACGCCCAAAACGCGTCGACTCGTCGAAGTTGTGGGACGAGAAAGGCGTGACAGTGACACGTCACAATCAACACTTGGACTCATGATCATGATCGGACTTCGGCTCCGAGTCCTCCTCCTTGACTTCAACGTTCACCTCGCCTCATACTTGCCTCATACCCAGTCCGAGCTCCCCGCTGTCCTTTGTCAATTCTCGTTCTAGGCCATGCTTATACTGCCGTGTCTTGCCTTTCCTACAGTACTTCGGGCTTTGCGGACACGATCACATCTGAGACTTCACTCTTTTCTGCGAAATGCGAGACAATCCTACGTTCTGCCGCGTATTGAAGACAATTCTTTGTGAAACCTCGAGGCCTGGGCTGAGTCTAGATGGTTGAGGATTTGGGTATAAAAACTAGGCGAAAGATGGGTAATGTTTTTCATCAACGGACTCGATCTTGCAAACTTTTCAGCTCTACAACTACTCAGCTTTACTCTTGATTCTCATCCGATAAATTCAACGCACACGATCATGCTCGTACTCACTCTTCTCTCGATGCGCCTGCCCAATACCATCGGTGCTGAAGAATCTGTCACAAAGATCCAGAGGTCAGCAATGGGCAGTCCTACCGCGACTGTCCCGTCGATTCGCCTCCCCGGCGCATCCAAAGACCGCAAACCTCCCCTCAAATCCGCGCTCAAGCGCACTTCTGCCAAACCCGCCGCCGCGGCTGTCACTAGCGTTAATAGCACAAGTGAAACCCCGACCCCTCCTCACTTGGTATGTCTCACCCCCTATTTCCTTTCAGCCTGAGTCTTTATTCATCTTCCTCCTCTTCTCTCTATAACGCTCAGCCCACCCCCATCGAAGCAGCCTCCACTTTTCTCGATGGCGCCCCCCGATTCACCCCGGTCGACTATCACCCGTCGTCGTCGAGGCTCGCAGCGGGGATTCAGCGGCGTGAAATTTCCCCGCTCGACACCACCTCCCCCAGCACCGGAGTCCCCAATAAGAACATGGGCTTCACTTCCCCCATATCCCCGTCCACGCTCGTCAGCACCCTCACCCAATTAGACGTCCCGTTAACATGCTCTCGGCTCACCCGGGCCTCTATCGACTCGGTCGGTTCCTCGTCCCGCCGCTCGTCGTCGGTGTCGAGCTCGAACATCGAGTCCTCAGCCGGAGCAGTAGATTCCTCTTCTGCCTCTCCTCCCTCATCTTTCTCTTCGTCGTCCGAACAGAAAAAGGAGGAGTCGAAGCCAAATTCCCCCAAACGCCACCTCCGCTCCCTCGTTACCGCCATTAAAACCTACCTCACCTCCACCTCCACCCCTTCCACACCCACACCCGAACAACTCCTCACGATTCCGCACATCCCCATAGTTCGCCACGACGACGACTACTTGTTCCGAGTGCGTAAAAGCTCCGGGAATGCTCATGTCAACAACCCGACAAACAAGAGCAATGGCGGACGGAGGGAGAGTGAGAAGCGTACGCGGTTTGTCTGTCCGGGCACTAAGCAGCCGCGGGGGTCGGAGTTCTGGAACTATCCTGAGCTTATCAGGGATCTTTGATTGCCCCCGGTCTGGGGGTGGGGGTGAGGATGTTTTCGTTCGAGCTCGTGTGTCATATACCTTGCTATCTGATACTTTAATTCAATCGCATTTATACTCGAAGTTACAACACCAGCGTACATGCAAAGATCGCTTTCGCTATTCTATGGGTGCGCTGGGTTTACATTCGTCCATCGCGTGACAAACTTGTGGCAAACCCAAATCCGATTCGCGCTTAGTACTTATTCGAACACAATTTGAATGCAATGCATAATGTACAGTATGCACTAAAAAACAAGAGAAAGTAAATATCGTTCGTCTCGTGCAATCGATAGGCTCGCCGTACTGCACTGAGCAACTACAAAGCAACTACTGACCACTGTCGGGGCAAAGTAAAGTCAAAGCCTTCGCACAACAGAGATCAACAACTCGCACAATCGGAAGCCCGCATTACGTCAACCTGAATCTTCCTCATCCACCACCACCAATCCCCCACCGCCAACTCACAATGCGAGCTTACTACTACGACAACCTCCCCGGCGACCAACGCCTCCCGCACGACTACGTCCCCACTCGCCCCGTCGCCCCCGAGACGCTCACCGCGCTGAACGTCCTTTCCTGGCACATCCCCATCGACGAGGGGCATGAAGACGCCGTGAACGCCGTTGCGAAGGAGAGGGGATATAAGAATCGGGATACGATCAATGTGTCGAAGGAGGGGATGGGGGAGGTGTATGAGGCGAAGATTAAGGGATTTTTCGAGGAGTGAGTGCGCTTTTTCCATAATAAAAAAACAGGAATTTAAGCTGATCGACCCATGCGTTCGCCAGGCATATGCATGAAGATGAAGAGATTCGATACATTCTCAGCGGGAGTGGGTTCTTCGATGTCAGAGGTGGGGCTCATCTCGTTCTTCTTGACCTTATATAAATTCGTTTTGTTTTATTCACAGAGACTCCCTCGGACGCATGGATCCGCGTTGCCGTCGAGCCAGGCGACCTTCTCGTCCTTCCCGCCGGTATCTACCACCGGTTCACCCTCGACGAGAAGAATCAGATCAAGGCGCTCCGACTTTTCCAGGTATGCATTTTTTCCTCCTTTGATGGCGTTCGTGCTGATCCCTCTGGATAGGACGAACCTAAGTGGGTACCACACAATCGCAGCAACGCAACGGACGCCAACGTCCACCGTCTTGGATATCTACGGGAAATCGGGGTCGGAGCATGAAGGTGATTAGATTGGATTGAATGGAAGGAAGAAAAATGTATGTAAAGCAAGCCAAGCTAGACTGAACACAAATCGACACCTGCTGCGTTGTACTTTCTCTTGATTATTGATTTTTTACGACCTAAAATCTTGAGAAATTTCAGTTTTTTGAACCACAAGAAGCGAATTCCAAATTTCTGAAATTCTTCACTAGCAAGTGAGCGGAGTCAAGTCATGGTTTGTTGTTCCCGCTCCTGATACTCTATATGCATATCAAGCGCTCAATAGCTTGGTTCATGTGCAGGGCTTGTCGACACAGATTCGAGTGAAATCGATCCCGGAAACTTTGGAGGAGTCACTGCGGTCGTCATCACCCAAAGTTGGAGAGAAATAGGACAGAAGTCCAGTCGGCTAGGGTAGTTCGGAGTTCGTGTTTGGGTAGACCGAGGAGTCTGTCGCGGTATTTATCCAGGCTATCAGGCTGTGGTCAATTGAGATGCTTCTTCACAAATGTGATTTTTTATTGTAAATCCTCGATCAACAGACCTGAAATCAGGCGTACCGTTTGGGTTCGTGAATCCCAGCCCATATTTCTGCCACTCATTCCAGCTTCAAATCCTCTATATACACGGATAAAAGCTTCCTCTCCCAAAGGCGAGGGAACAGCTCGCGATGCCTCTCCACGAGGCTGCGCTGTGTTGGAAACAAAGACCGCATGGCTTCGCTCGCAAACTCGTCGGAGCGCATCGTAAATTCGACGCTCCGCACGGCCATAAACCGAGTGAGGATTGTTTCCTCCAAATCTCGGACGATGTCCTGGATCTCCTCGCTGGGAGTACGTCTTTCGGCGTAGAATGACAACCTCCGAACGCGGTTGTCCAAAGGCAGAGTGTCGAGGACTTTGTTGTGGCGCCTGGTGATCTTGGAGAGCGTGCAGATGAAGGTGACGGATGGAAAATGGGATAGAGACATGTCGTCCCATGCGTCGTCTCCTGCTGGGTGTTAGACCCGAATCACTTTTCAATAGCCCACGTACTGAGGTCGGAGAGGTTGAGGGTTTCTACCGTCTGCCCATATTCTAGGAAAAAGCGGTCGAGATCTGGGCACGGGGTGCCCCACCACTCGAGCGTTTTCAGAGAGGTCAGATCGAAAAGCTCCGTGATGTAGCCTATGAAAGGTGTCGTGCCGTTAAGCTTCAACTCGAGAATCTTCGGCCGCAGGGAGGGACGCGGAGGCGCCTCTGGAGGTTCGCCTTGGTATTCCGGCGCGATGCTTAGTTTTTCAAGGCTGGTGGAGCACAGAGACAATATGTCGATTGGATGGTCTCCCCAAGTACGAATGTCCAGCTCGCGGAGCGATGGAAGGCCGATGAGACGCGTGAGATCCGCTTTTGCTTTAGGCGGGAGAGGGTACTGTACATACAGCTGGCGTAGATGCGACCACGGAATGGCGGCTAAAGCGTGGTAGCAGCCCGGGCCGGCATTGTGGAGGCGCAGATGGTAAACGTAGCTGAGGATATGGGGAGACGATTCGATAACATCGGCAAACCGGCGGGCGCTTTCAGCCAATTCGTCGTGCTGTCGGACAAGCAGCCACCTATTCCAAGTCACAAACGACACAGTGTGGAATATTCCCCGCTGCGCTGGCGATGTGAAGGAACGACAGACGAGCGCGACAGCTTTCAGATCGGCGCATTTCGAGGAGGTTGGAAGGAAACCGATAATTTGCTCCCATAGTTCAGGAACCGAGAGACTTGGGTCGGGCATGCGGCGAAACTGGGCGGGGAGGCGGCGTCGCGGTAGGGAGAGTCAAGGAGAGTCAACCGAGAGAATCACGTCACTGTCACGTTGTAATCACGGCCATGTGCTCCGGTGTCACATCACTGTTCGTCACACTCCTCCTGCTCTCCACCACAACGTCATGGCTTTCAGAGCGATATCCAGCTTCATCCCCCAAACAATTCGCGATGGTCTTGCGGACGGACTAACCTTGCTCGGTCTGAATCTCACCGACGACGCTGCCCCACCCTCTCCCGAGTCCTCCATCTCGACCGAATTCAATAGCTCTACGACTCCCAAAGCTAGCCGGAATCCTTGGCATATCCAAGAAGTCCTGGCTGTTCGAGACATTCTCCTCATATTTTTCCCTCCGGAATTGGTCTATATTGTCCTAGATCTCGCAGAACATTATGTGCAAATCAAATCGGACCGCGATGACCCAGTAAAGGTCTCTGCTTCGGCTATGGGAATACCCTCACCTCCCGGCGCGTCGTCTTGCTATCTCATCACATCCCCAATACTTCACACGCACTCGATATCGAACCCTGCCTCGGAGACGAATATATTATGGAATGGCGAAGCGGAGGAAAAGGAAGTAGAGAATGAAGTATTGGTAAAAGTCGCTCGCGTAGAATTCACCATCGTGAGCCGCGACCAGGGATGGTGCAGCGATCAAGCAATCAGAGGTATTTTGCTCTTCTTTTAACTTTTCTCGTTATAATATCTGAACTCCTCCTCTTCGAGGCACATACCGCGGCTCCACCTGGTTCGAAGCCGCGATTCTACGACCCAGCCAAGCCTCCTCTCCCTCTCCCTCGCCGCTGCCACCGCCAACGGGACTCGACACGACAATCGGGTGGGACCCCGTGCTCGAGGTCAAATACTCCCCCTCCTCCCCCGATATTTCTCCCAAATCGCGCTTTCAAATTCAACACAACCTCTGCGCGCATCAGGAATACCTCACCCATCGAGTCGTATGGAAGTCCGGCTCCGAAGAATTCGAATTGGCGGAACAGGATTTAGAGCGTCAGGAGAGGGGATGCGGCGACGGGGTCGGCTTCGTAGAGAGCTTAGTCGAAGGCGATCGGATTGCTGTTATTGCGCGTGCGGTGGTGGGTTTCCTTCCTTCCTTTCTCTTTTCGTCCTTTCCTTTTCTTTCGTTTGTTTGCTCACCGCTGACCCGCCTCACAGTACCCCGGCTGGGAAAATCGGATCCAGCGCGTCGAAGTGGCGGTGTCTTATCGGTTGGCGTAGAGGGTGAGGGTTCAATGGGGGGTTAATTCGGTTAGTACTCTCCTACATGAGACTAGGGAATTCATTGAGGATAACAAACACTCTTGCCAGTGACTTTTGAAACTTTACTTAATTCGATACTTGATGGATTCTGGAATAATACACCCAGTTTCAATTTCTGTTGACTCCTTCCTCGACGCAGGCTCCTTCGACGCGCAAACGCAAACGTGTCGAGCTCTCAGCTTGTTTTATTTATTCATTTTTACAACAGAAAGGATTACGAAAGTCCCGATGATTGCAACAAATCGCTTGTTCGAGTTCAAGTAAGCGGATAACGCGTACCTCGTTGCATATTACGGATGTTTATTACCGAACTTACGTTGCAAAAACGCCAGCGCATCCCCCACCTCGCTGGCAATGTCGACGACCATCCCCCAAGAGCTCGTCGAAGCCATCCTCACCGACTTCGACGCCTTCGAGGACAGAGACTCGTTGAAGTCCATCTCCCTGACGGCACTCAACTTCACAGGCCCCGCACAGCGCGTCCTCTTTCGTTCTCTGGACCTCGATGCCAGCGGAAGCCTCTTGGACCAGCCAGACAAATTCGAGCGCGCCTTGGACCTTTTCCGAAACTCGCCTCATATCGCAGCCTACCCCAGAGATCTGACCATCAGATTGCCGCTTCAGCCGGCCGCAGTGGGGAATACCCTCAAACGACTTCTACCCCACTTCACCCAGGTCCGGCGCTTCATTTTCGACGGATTGGCTGCCGCTTGGGATGATCTACCAGACGCTCTTCAATCCGCTTTCACGGACTTTCTCCTGTCGTCCCCACTCGAAAAACTGCATATCATGCACATCAGCGGCATCCCCCTCCAGATCATCACTTCTGCAGTTCGGAGGAATCGGGTGCTCTCACTGCAGGATGCTCTCATCGACGAAAAGGTCCCCCTGGACGACGAAACGCAACTTTCCAACCCCGAATTGGATTCTCCTTCTCCCCCGCCGTGCCTCACCCACCTGATGCTTGCCTCACCTCACGAAATTCAGCCCCTCCTATTAAAAGAACTGCTACTGCCGTCGTATACGGCGAATCTTCAGCGACTGGCAGTGGATCACAGTGATTCGGTTTCAGAGCTCTTACGCGCTGTTTCCCCGACGCTTACGGAACTCTCGTTGAACTGCACAGGTATGTCGAGACTCGACTGTCGACAATCTTATCCTTCCTTCGATTACTCATCCATCCATTCATCTTCGCTTGCTTACAAACCGCCTACATTCGTTTTCAGGAACAACACGCGCCTTCACCCTCCCCGTCCTTCCCTGCCTGATAGCCCTGGAGATTCAGGTTTCGCCAAACTGGGAATCCATTGTTCCGTTCTGGCTCCCTGACACCCTCGCGGGCCTCTCTACTTCAGATGCCGACGCGACACCGACACTCCCATCCCTGCACACCCTCACCCTCCGCATCGCGCTGCCCCTCCTCGACGCCTTTGCGCGGAAACAGGACTTGGCGCTCCCAGGAACGCCTCGCACGGCCGCGGTGCTCGCGGCTGTTGACGCGGTTCTTTGCGGCGCGGTGTCGCTTTGCGTCTGGGAGCTCGCGATGGCGGGGGGTGACGCGCGGAGCGTCAAGGTTAAGGAGGAGACACAGCGGCTCGAAGCGGCGGCGCATTGTGCGTTGGTGTTTGCGAGGTTTCGGGCGGCGGTGGAGCGGAATGTTGCAAGGATGTCTGCGGAAGGGACGCTTGAGGTGCGGTTTGCTGAGAGACTTGGGTATGGGGAGCGTTTGTCATAGAGAGTTTGCAATAAGAGTGAAGAGGAGGGTGCGTAGATAAAATTTGGGTGAAATTGGATCCATCCTCGGTAGACAGTAGACTTACACCAATATTCCATTGACATAGACGAGATTAGAATTAGAACGCGCTTTCTGGCGTCCTTCCCTCCCGCGGATATTGCGCCTCAACGGTATAACCAGTGGTACATGATCCATAAATACCTTAAATAATTTACTTAAAATAAATGTCGAACACGACATGCAGTTTTGCTATGTACTACCTCAACACCCCAGAATTTCGGCATATCACGCCCGACGTTTCAAAATCGCAACCCACCGCATACGCAAGGGTCTGTCTCACAATAGCACCTATGCGATCATCAGCAAAAGGTACGACGAAGATTGAACGGAATTCACTCGCATATAATATTTCGACTCGGGACTTTGAGGCTGCTCGTGTTGATATGGATTGTATTGATTATTTCCAGCTTGAGATTGAAATTGATTGTATTGTTGATTAGGTGTATTTGAAGCCCCCAACATAGGGTGTTGGCTGTAGGGACTCGTACGAGGAGGGTTTGGGGCATATCCCATGGACGATGGGGGTCTGTGATGTCCCGAATGTCCGGGAAATGAATTGGGTGAGTTGGGATAGTTCGCTGGGTTGAATTGCGCGCTGGAGCTCATGTTATGGGCCCAAGACTGCGAGCTGCTTCCGGGCTGGGGGAAATGGGATGAATGGGAGGATGTAAACTGGCTCGTCGGGGGGCCGATGTCGTCTCGCTCATCACATGGAGGGAATTCGCAAGTTAGGCCCCTCTTATAACACGAGTCGCAAGCTTCTTTGGCTGGGTCAACCACGTAGAGGCACTAACAAGAAGTCATGTTGAGCAACAATGGAGGGTCGAAAACAAGAAGAAAACCCACCCGAACTTTACGTGTTCTGCACAGGAGACATGCAATATTTGCTCTCTTGCGTCGAAGCTGGAAGACTTTGGGTGTGGATGGGCGGTCAGACATGTTTGTTCTGCAATGAAGTTACGCCGCTACATACCCTCTTTTTATTTGACCCCTCACCCGCGTCGCCTACACTGGCTCTGAGAATCAAGCTGCACTGCAAGGAACTAAGCCTCGCCTGCTTGAGTACACACATGTATGAACTTGATCCTGATACTTGATTGCCAAAACGGTGTCTGATGTTTTTGAAACAAGATTATTCAGCCAACATCGAGCCTTGGGAGTCGGGCGATTGTGGTCAGCGGTGTAGGATTCGAGAATCAATGGCATTTACTGACCGATTACGGAGACGTGGAAGTCAATTGAGGCGGGGGTTGATTTTCCGAGCCTGGAATGCCAAAGAACAAACATAGAAAACATTCAAGGCATGAACATACCGACGTATTCCCCGCCGAGTGATACGCCCCGATTGAATTGTTTGAAGTCGTCAACAATCTCCCCGCACTCAACCCGCACTGGTAGAGATCCGAGGTCTACTGAAAACTAGGACCTCGGGAGTGTGTGGTCGATTGGAGAATTGCCGCGCCATGAGTTGGATGAGATGAGAGGAAGACTGGGAATAAGTCTGACTAACCTATCCGAAAACAATGGATTTGCCGTCAATCACATTCGGGCTGTGGCGGTCCAAAACGAGGCCGAGAACTGATGCTCGGTATTACGTTGTCAGTCAATCAGAGTCGCAAGAGTTACTGAACATCGTACTGAATTGGACACCATCGTAGCAGTCGAACTTCCACATTAATGCAGCATCAGTTTCTTCAATGGTTGAGGAGTGAAGCACTTTTGCGGACAAAAAGCAAGATTATCGATCTCGGACTCTCGGTAATACGACATTCAAATACGACATGCAAGTCGTGTTTTTTTCGGGCGGGAAGAATCAGTCACCCTCCTTTTCAGAAGTTTTGCCTAAGTGTAAGTAAGCAGATCCACGCGACGGAAAATCAATTGTCGTACTTGTTTCAAGTTGCCAAACCATCTTTGCCCATTGATGGGTGAGCTTCACCGTTCGTTCATCTATGATTCGAATTTCGCGAGAGATTTTCTCCAGGTCAAGTCTTGCGCGTCATAGAAATCCATATCGGAACCGCCTTCAACACTCGAAACCTACAAAACGCCGGGGGGTTTGAGATCATAGGTCATGATATGCCGAAAGACTTTCCCACAGTGAATCCCAAGAAAAACAATGAGCTTTGTAATGCGATTAAACGGCATACGAGCCCTCTAAAATTTTCTGAGATCTTTCCGTTGAGTAGCGATGATATAGGAACACACCCTGAGATGAAAAAGAATTGACTTCGACCGATCCATCAGGACAGTAAGTTGGCAACATGGTCAACATCAACTCAATGAAGAATTCTGGCGAAGCACTGTCGGCAGCAACTGGCACATGGCGTAGCCCGCATATACCAGGGTATACTTCTTCAATGAGCCAATGTTCCTTCTGGACGATCAGTTGACTTCTCTAACAGCAATGCGTAGGGAAAATAGTGAACATCGTATTCTACTCTGTGGACATTTTGGAATAAATTAGATGTGCCGATTCAACATGCGAAGACACTCATACATTCGATGTTTCGTGACTCTCCGTGTGAATTCTTGACGCAATGCAAAGAATATCCACAGACGCCGTCACTCAAAGCCACGTTCCGCCTGTCTGAGCAGTTCTGTGAATTCCGGACAAACAACAATTTTGTTATGCCCATTTCAAACGATAATCAGACGCCCGGATAAGATCGGTGTTGTATCTTGGCTTACCAAAAGATTGATTCCACTCAGCATGGTCTCATACCATCCTTGAGGAAGCCATATACGTGGTCGACAGCAGCTTTGGTACCGGGTGTTCAATGAAGCTCCGAATACACTGGGGGATTGAATTGAGGTTCGCTATACTGAGACTCGAACGCTTCCGCTACATACCTCACGGCGAACTACCTCCCCAGGCAGTGACTGATCTCGTCAGAGTTTGATCTATTTTCTCCCCGAACAAAGGGATTGACACCCACTTGCAAGAGCGCTGCTGGGACATCTCCTGACATCTCTGGCCAGCCAAGATTCTGTTGCTAGAGTAAATGTAGTAAGAGCGAACGAACGAACTTGAAGTCATTGAGTCGACGTCGATACTCACCATTAAAAATGTGCTGTAACGTCCATTATCAACGAGCGGGGGCCATCGACATTCGGGCAGGTATCACCGGCCTAGCTTGTGACGTGTGTACATAGTACATTGTCAGTGGGAGCTTGCTTGACTGAAAGCGCTGTATGGCGGTATCTCAGTCGCCGACAATTGTGAGTTGGCGGTGGTGGTCAGGAACAAGGATCTATTTACCGGTTTTTCCCGATGCCCCGTGACTCGTGAGAACAACTATGCTGATGGTGACAGTCACGGTCACAATACTTCTTCTGTTCGTCTACCACGTTGAGCCCTATTGCACTGTGGCTTGACCTGTCTCAAGATCGCATTCGAAATTCTCGAAATCTATCGTCTGTATCCGGGTTTTGGCAGGCTCCTCCGCTTTAGCGCCGTTACTCAGTCAACTGCAAGCCTACCGGAGGCCAGGACTCCTCAGTGGCGAACTTGAAGCCTCGGAAGGATCAGCTCGAGATGAAAAAATCATATTTCGAATCGATTTCCGGACAACGTGAGTTCAATCTATCATTTGCTGTCGCCGATTTCGAGGTTCTTCGCTCCCCTGTGGCCTGAGAGCGCGGTAGGGTCGCGGCAGGGACCTTCACTGCCAATTTTTCGCATGGATTATCGCATGGAACTCTTACTTCTGAACTGTCCGGGATGTCACTCGCTTCATCAGGTCAGCTTGCTCATATTCAGGTCAATTAAAGCTGGCGCGATCCAGCAAGACCAATTTATCATAACAAAACAAAATCTTGGTGTGTGAAGCGATACATCATACCAAAAAACTGACTTGACGCCCACAAGGCGCGCACTTTGTGTCATCCACTACATACCGCAAACCCTTAGCGAATGCAACGTCAAGCTCATTATCGGAATTCAGAATAGAGGACATTGGTACGAATCTGCCTATTTCCTTTCTTGGAGGATTTGCCAGTCGGGCTATGCAATGTTACCTATTGCAAATTCGTTCTCGACTAATTGTCAATCCTTGTGGATCCGCCACCGGGTGGGAAGGGCATAGGTCTTTTAATTTTGCTGGCGATGCGCCAGCCGTCATTCGCATCACGACCAAACGAAGATTTGCAAATAGCCTTCCTCTCACCCGCTCCGAATGAATGCACTACAAAGTTGAGACTCGAAAATGACAAGCATCTTTCCTTGGTTGTTGACTCCGCGTTCACAGGAAGCTATGCTGGTGTGCGATTCCCCTGTTCTCCTCGCTTGGACCTATGCCTCTGACGACGCAAATTTGTGGCCAAGTCCCTCTAAGGCAGCCCACGATATTGAGACAAACAGTTCCTTGGAGGTTTAATGCAAAACAAACACCGCGACAGCTCCTGGCGACTGTCCAAAACGCATGACATTTGACACTGGCGCTGACAAGCACTCTCTATCCAACAGATTCTCTCCACAGCTCTGCTCATACGCCTAACGGTCGTTTCTGTCGATGTTCTACAGCAGGTCGTAGGTACTCAATCCCGTTTACCCACAATCACAGTCATATTGACTAATTATTTTCCCTGTGCTGCTCAAGGTCACATTGTTTGCGTTGTTTGGTTAGAATCAAACGTAGGAATTTGTTGTCGTAAGCACAGAACGAGAATACTTACTTACCTACTTAGCCATCGCTCCAGCTGTTCTTGATTTTAATTTATCCAGCGCAGCTGACTGCAGTGCGTGAATTCCATCTGACTATCCCCATAGCTTGGCTTTGAAACTTATTTTTTGCTGAGCCGCGACCGTTCGACGACTGAGGTAGCATCAATAATCAATACCTGGCAAAAAAGCGAAGTCGTCACTTGCGGAGATACTCAGAAGGCAGCATGACTCGCGCTTAAATCTTCGTATAAAACTCGATGCGGTGGGCGCGACGAACACAACAAGCCAACATCGGACGATGAGCTTCCACGGCTTTCCTTACAATCCGAATTCGCATGGTTCCGCTGATCAACAGCAGCGCGGACGCCATTCGAGATCGAACAGCGGGCAGCAGTGGGGTCAACAGTCGGACTACATGTCTTCGGCGACGGCGTGGAATCAAGGTCAGTTGGAATTCTTTGAGATATAGACTGCAGCCAATTTCGTACTTGCAGGAGGTATGAACCAGCCGATGATGAATGCCAGTGGTTACTATTCTGGACCGTCTTATCCGGAGGCAGAATATCCTGCGACGCCATACACTCATTCGAGTTCGACATTCGCACAACAATATCCTTCGCAGCCAGGGTATCAGTCCGGTTACAACGATTCTAGATACAACCAGGCTTCTTCCAACCCTCAGCACACCAACTGGCACCATGGCATGTCATCGGTTGATCCTAGCTATCCCGCACCGTCGACGACTTGGCCCCAAACATACAACTATTCCCAACCGCACAACCCTTCGTCATTCCACGGAATGAACACACCCACCCCTCCCCCGGGCGGAGCTTCCAGTAGCCGGAATAACCAAGGCCGGCAATATTCTCCCGCCACGGCCCAGATACACCTCCCGGAATCAGAACCGGGAGATTATCGAGGCAGTGGAAATTCCACAGACGGCACGAAGGAATGCTCCCATTGCCGCGCCACTTCGACGCCGCTTTGGCGCCGCGACCCTCGCACGCACAAGACGCTGTGTAATGCGTGTGGGTTGTACTTACACCAGCATGGGGAGCTGCGTCCAGCGAACCTCATTGCGGTGGACAACATGAACCCGGTTTTGGGCGGGGACTTTGACGCCGAGTATGATGGCAGTAGTGGGCCGGAGTGTGCTAACTGCGGGACGAGGAAGACGTCGACGTGGAGGCGGGGGAAGGGGGGCGAGCAGGTGTGTAACGCGTGCGGAGTGTATGAGCGTATGAATGGAAGAGCGCGACCTTTGGCGCTGAGGAACGATAAGATAAGGCCGCGCTCGAAGCACTAGAATGGCTCCGTTAGCATCTGGACGAAGCCCGAGCACGGCGAAGGCTTCAAGTGAACATATCACGAAATTTTCTCTGTAGTTGACGCTTTGATCGTTGGATAGTTTTATCCATTCGCTGTATATTCATGTACCACCCAATCGGATTCGGATTCCTGGAATATAGAATACCAATAGGATTCGCTGTAAATTAGCACTTTTGGAACGCCAATGGCAAGCAAGCTCTACAAATTCCCCCGACGGCTTGAGAAGCTTTCGAAGATAGGAAGCCCTTCCATATATGCCGCTGCGAGCTGGATAGGTTGAATTTTCTTTTCACTTGCGCTTCTCTGCGTATCGAGTGGGAGCGCCATAATTGAGCTTCGAGTTCCCAAAACGAATCAGACTCTGCCTCGGCAAATTGCCGGAGGGACGTCTATGACGCCGATCGCGCCTGGGATATCACGGCGAACTTGAGCTATGGATGAATTAAAGTGATCCTTTCTCACAAGTAGGTTATCTACCACATGAACTTGACATGAACATCGAACAACATATCCGACGATGAATGCCTATCAACGAAATTTATCATGGCGACACATTCACTCATGGTGAGCCAAAATCGCCCATCTCCTTCAAACTCTGTTTCTCCAACCATACACAGCGCTGGGTTTACAATCCAGAGAAGCAAGTGATTGACAAGGTGCCACGCTCGTGGAAGTTGGATGCTTGAAGAAGAGAAGGCTAGAGCGTAACGTAAGATTGCATCAGTATACCGTTCGTCGGCGGAGGATCGCGTAGCGACACGCAAACCATGCTAGATATGTGTTGAGGTGGAGTAACTACAGATTTGACGCTCACCTGAGCTCATCTATATCGCCATAAGAGCCATAGCCTGACGGACGGCGGGAGTGGAGTATGCCGCTCTGGGATAGCCTGTCTTCTCGCAAGATGGCAAGAACAACGCTTGAATGACCTGAGGTCGGTGAGTAAGCGGTCGAGACTCCAGTTGGTGGCGTCGACAGAATGTCAACCTCGGTGAACGTTTCGAGGCACACAGAAAGTCTAGAGGTCGTAGTAGCACACTACAACATGCACACTGAGCGCTGGACTTCTCGTCAAACGGTAATCCTTGCGGCCGCCACGACTCAGAGAGGCGGCGAACAGGCGTAAAAAACGCAAGTCGGGCAACGCTGGGTATGTGGAGCGCAAGAGATTGCCGTTAAACGGGAGCAACGTCGGATAATGCGTGAATGCAGGGCAGAGCAAGAAGCTCATGAGGGGAGGGGAAAAGTGGGAAAGGAGAGATGGGGTTTGGCGATAAGGTCTGCTGGCGAATTTATACCTTCGAGACCCGAATGATGGGTCCCGGCAAGTTCGGCTGCCGTGCCTGTGGCGCGGGAAGTAAACCGGGTACCGGGACGATGGTTGATTCGGAGATATCCGCATTCAGCTTTTTAACGTCATGCTGGAGTGCGCAGTGTGGTGAGCTCACAACGCTCCACCATCGTCATGGGCGAAGGAAAGGTATAAATGCAACGACGAGACGACCTTGTTGAGTGTAAAACTCACCTCTCTATAACATGTCTGGAACCAACACAAATTCTCAAAACAAATCTTCATCGTCCGCGAGTATCGGAACAAAGTTCAAGTGTGTTCAAAATCGTGCGAATGGTGCAAACTCACCTAACAATAGCGATGGTAGGGGTGGTGTACAAGTGGCCAAAGGTCTCGGAGATACCGTACAAGGAACGACGCTTGCTGCCATGAACAGCATCGAGCATGGTGACCCGAGTCTCCACGAAGAACAAATTCGTCGAGGCCGAACAGAAATCGAGAACGGCATCGCAATGATAAAAGGCCATCCAGCTGCAGCCACCAACAACAATCCTTCGCTTCAGGGTAAGTAAGGTCTAATTGGATGCCGTGAAAAATCTCAATACACACCTTACTTTAGGCTGGGGTTCTGGCATCAATGGTGCCAATCCAAATGCGACGAGCAACGCCACTGGATTCCCGGCACCTCGCGGCAAAGAATACGCTCAAAGTGAGTTCTATTTTCAGTCATCGATCGATAGAACGGCAAATTCACTCGCCGTTGAACGGCGTTTTCTAGATTCCACCACCGCTAATGCTGCCAACTCCGATCTCGGACGGGGACCCAACGCGTACAGTGGAAACGCGGACCAGCCTCCATATTCGATACCTGGCGGACCAACGATAGGTCAGTGGATTCGACAACTGCCCCCATTCCCTTACGTTCGCTTTGACACTGACCAAAATTGTTTTCGACAGGAGGCATACACCCTACGCAGATGGGTGGCCGGCCGACAACGGGTGCAATGGTCGGCGAGCAGGATTACCATCAGCGTCAGGATGCCGATCAAGCCTTGTAACATTCAGTATGATATACGTCGCACAAATAATGTAATACCCTCCTACCTGTATCAATATCGACTACCGTCAACATCTTATGCCGTTTCTTGCAATGTATCGATAAGATTGAGAGATGGCTTGAGCATGTTCGAAGTAATCCCCTGGCCTCGGCGAATGCCCGGACAACGATTGAAATTGATTCCCTTGTACCTGTAGCGATATTCACTCATGCCATTGTATGCATCGCATCGCATCGAGAAGATTGAGCGACGTCTCGAGCATGTATGTAAGAAAATTGACTGACTGACTCCTCCCTTGCGTCGGCCGCGGCAGACGTGTGGCGTACGAGTACCATGCACATACCGGAACTACGATGAAGCAGATAGATGCGGAGACACGCGATGATCATGCGGTGGAATGAACGGAAATACCTTTGCCTAGGTTATATCAAACGTAAGGTGTCGAATTTGAGCTTCTGTTACAGCGGCTTCTCGAGTTCGGTGAAAGCAAGAAGCCAATTGCAGCAGCGAGGGAAAGACCTGCATGAAAGTCTGATATTATGTCCAATGAGTACAAACCGACAAAAGAAAAGCGAGGACCCAGTAAACCTTTCTTTCTTTGCAGGAGAAGGCATGTACGAAACAGAATGACAATTAGAACTTGCTATTGTACGTTACGACGCATAAGATGGCCCCTGGCTAGAATGTTGATATCAGATACAGTCTTTGCGACAAGTCAGACGTACATACTCGAACAACGTACAACTTGCTATACACGCACCGGCCGCGGCAACGGTATACGGCATTATCCCGCTGCATGAGCTGGAAAAAGGTATCATAGGACCATCTGAGCGAGCGGAACCGTTAGTCGCGGGAGGAGATCAGAATGCACGAGCCACACACCCTTTCATATGACTATGTTGCGAGCTTTCCTGTTGACCTTTGCAGTGGCGTACCTGGAGCTCCAGTGCGGTCTGGAACGCCGTCAGACGGTGGAGCTGAACATACATCCAGTCAGTCAACGGACAGTTTGAATATCCTACCCTTCCGCGTACGTGCACACGGCCGCGGGTGGGGATACGGCAGCACTGGGCGAACATCAGTATGATGAGGATTGGGTTGTCCGGACGCGCATGTTGGTGAGAAGGTAACATAAACGAACGAGTATCAGCAGAATTTACGAACGCAAATCAGAACCCGCTTCCGCTGTCGATCATAGGGTGAGAGTGAGCGCTCCGGATTGGCTCGAGATTGGGAGGTTCTTCGCCGGAAAACGAAGTCGCTGGATCCGTGGGCCGGATGCTTCCAGTCGGTTTGTATCGCCGGGTTTGCGTTGCCCGAACAAACGAGGAAGCGCGAAACGGCATTCAGGGGGGTCAGAAGATGCTCCTCCGTGTAAGTACATACCGTTCAAGTCGGAAACACACTGCCTTTGTTGCCGGCAGAGCAAAGGGAGGCCAACGAAGGCCGCGGTTGGCGGGTAAACTAGACGTGTACGAGAAGGAGTTGACTCCAGCTCAGCGGATTATTTGAACAGAAACAAGCAGAAACCAGGTGTAGGACAACCGAGATGAAATTGGGCACCGTCGTGGCATCTTGCTTGAATGTACTTCCCACTTCGACAGCGGCTCAGATAATACTTGGGGTGAAAAGTGTGTTGGTCTCTGTTGGAAGGAGCTGTCCGACGGTCCGGGATGCGTGGGCTCGGGTAAAAGAAGCAAGAAGATGCTGCACCAGAAGGAAGCTTCGTTTGAGTGAACAAAAGAAAAGAGAGACAGGAATGGAGATAGAGTGCAGGATGTCCGGCGCCGAGAGGAGTTGTAGAGCAGACATAAGTAAATGTTCTGCGGCGAGCTGACAGTCCGCGATTGGTTCGTAATTGTTTCGCAAAGTGTCTTGGGGTGATGAGCCGGTGTCGGTGACACTATCTTGGGAAAGATTGGTTACCACGACAGTACAGCAGAGACCTTGAATTGTGAATGACCTCCTCCGTGGTCTCAGATTGACCGGTTTCATTGGGTTATCTTCGAAATTTCTTGAGTCTTGAGTCTTGACTCTTGATGAATTCGGAATTCCTTTCTTGTCACTTGTCTGCGCCCAATGGTGCCAGAGCATTGGTGGCATCCCTCACCAGACGTATAGTACAGTCAGTGGCATACTTCAGATGTAGAATATCGCGGGCAAATAGACGTTTGTGGGGATCTCTGGTGGCGAGGTGGCGGTTCTGGAAGAGTGACATTGTAACGGTGACTGCGACATCATGCATTATGTAAGACTGCCGTTTTCAGGCTGAATCACTCAAATATTCACTGACTCAGTGACTTACATATGTTAAGTCGAGGTTGAGAAAACGACAAACCAGCCGTGCCATGTGATGCTTTGAGCGATAGTTCTCGGAACAGTTCTTGCCGAAATTCTGTAGCATTTTGAGTGAGATTCATCGGCCAGCGGCGGCAGAAGTGATGGACTGCCACTATTGGTCCGGAGTTGATGGCAATCACCGACTGCGTATGCGCCGGAAGCTATATCCGGAACGTTGCCTGCTTGTACACAGTGCAACTGCCCTGGAAAATCAGCTCACGCAATATATTTTATTTCTGCATTCTTCTGGCAAAGGCATCGAGGAAATCATCCAAAAAGATATCCCATGACATGACTACGGTGTCACATAGCACGAAAATTCCTGCTGGAATGATTTGGGAATGATGGGGAGAATTAATTTTGGTCGGTTTGATTGAATTGGGCCAGTGTCAACCAACAAAAATATCGGAAACGGAGCTTTTAAGGAGTAACAGAGAACACATTGCAATTCCCGGTCCAGGCTTCGATTACCACGGCACCTCCTCCGTATCAACATCCCACGGATGAGGAGTGCCACTCGTAACGCTGAAATTCCAAAACCTCCCGCTACTCTGCTCCTTCGTCGCGCCATCGACACGCGACAAAATCCCCTTCACTGAGTCTTCCAGTCTCACCGGCGCCTTCTCCAGGCCTAACCCGTTGAACTTCGCCCCCCGATTCCCCATGTCTGTCTCAGTCCATCCCGGATCAATCGCCATCGCAATAAGAGTAGGATGCTCCACATCAAGCGTCTTGATGAGGAAATTCGCTGCGGCCTTGGACATTCCGTAGGGCGTGGCGGATATGTGCATGAACCGATTCATGGAGCCGCAGACACTCGAAATGACGGCGAAGATGGGTGTGTTTTTGGGGGATGCGAGCAGCAGTTTGTGTGCGGCTTGGAAAAGAACGACGGGACCAAGAGTGTTCACTTCAAAGTGCTCATGAAATGCGGAAAGTGGAGTGCTTGTGAGAGGCCCGCTGTGATTGGCGATGCCTGACAATGAGATAGATGTTGAATATTGGTTGGAAGGCAAGACGAGTATGACGCATAATGACAATTACCTGCATTAGCAATAACAACATCAAGCCGACCCGCCACTTTCTGAATGTGGGCAATAGCAGCTTCGTTGTCTTCTTGGTCGCCAGAGGTGAGTTTGACCGGGTGAACATTAGGATGCTTGGCTTTGAGCTGTTGCAGCGACTCCGCAGAGAGGCTGCGAGTCCCCGCAAAAACAATTGCGTTGGGGCGCACAGCGAGAGCGGATGCTAGACCATAGCCGATCCCTCGGTTCGCACCCGAAACTATCGCAAAATGGTGAGCATGCGTATAAGTAACACGTCCGCCGTAGAAAGAGGGCTCACTAAGATACACAGTATTGTCGGACATTCAAGTAGAGGTGAAGTTGGAAGAGTGGGCTCAGATCACTCGCATCGTGATTGATACCCGTGGAGACTACTTCCGATGAGAGTTTCGCCAGCGAATGAATGACCGTAAATTAGGTTCTCATTGTCGCAAAATCAGATTTGATGCACGTTGTTACTGGAAAAGAGGCGAATGCTGGCGAATGAATTATGAAACTCATATAATAGGCCCGCGGAGCGACAACCGCATTTACGAAATTCCGGCTTTTACGCTGTCAATTGGATAAGGATGTCTTTCTGAAGCTGCTCCAGGACAAGTGGGTTTTGCTCATTTTTTGTCCGGTATACTGACGTACCTTGTCATTTCTTCGGCGTCGTTCGAAATTTCCATATTGGGCATCTGGCGTTGAGTCGCCAGATCCGGTGTCACTGTCACGTTTCACGCCCTGATCATGATCTGATCAATACTTGATCGATTGCCATGATTGCGACTCCGCCGACATCATCTTCACAAATTAACATCCTACAACAAAGTTCAACCTCCTCCGATCTCGGACGTTGATTTTTTCACTTTTCCTTGAGCTCGACCCTCGAACATAGACTTGGGTAGCTAATCAACAACTTCCCCGAGACTCGACGCAGCCTCGTAGCGAGTTGCAAAATCATAAGTTAATTGTTGACCAACTGTACCAAAATACCTAGCTGCTTCATTCAATTCCACCGGTGCATCCCGGCAACTGCTTGGTATGTTATTAGAAGCCCTGTCCCTCGCAGTTCCTCCCCACACAAGGATATCGGATTTTTTCAACGAGCGGAGCGTAGCGGAAGAGTTGAGTATGGGAACAACGGAATCCTGACTCGCTGAACATAGATCGTACTAGGAAGGTAGATTCCGATCCGGCTTTTAATTGAAAGCACACGGCATTTTGGTGTCAATTCTATGCGCGACAATCTGTTTAACAGTAGAGAGGGTTATGAGTTGAAAAAGATTGACTTGGACAGCGGTGAGAAATGAGAAGCATCGGGTGTGAGGTGGCGGGGAACGGTGGGAGGGACGCGCTGGGAATGGCATATTTTCACTGCCTCGAGAACGATGGTTGGCTGTACAGCATGGGAGGGAATGTTCACATCTAGATGGTGATTCTGTGTTAGGACTCGGATGGACAAAAATAAACTGTGGCATCGCGCTGTATGAAGTAAATATTTCTCTGGGACACAAGGGAAAGTGGAACCCAGAGACCGAGCTCTGTTCTCAAGAACACGACACACTCTCGAAGCGCCCCTAGTGGGTAAATGGAATCGTACCTATTTATCAGCTACGGTTTGAATTGAAACGATAAGACAGGTCCAACAGATTCTGACTCGTAGCATCGACAACGCCTCTTCAAATCATCTCCGCAGTCAGTTCGACAGGTCATCTCAATTTCCTGAGCGATTATCATAATGATCGGCAGACAATCGTCTGGGTCGATGTCCGAAAATATATCACTGCATATTATTAGCATTCTGTGAGATAGATATAAGGGAGGACCTCTCATCCCGCTGTCTCCGAGACATTCGTTTCGTTCGCTCTGGTTAGCCTTATCTTTGCGCTTCGGTCGCCCTTCATCCATCTTCAACTCTTCTTCCGAGTCGTCTGTCACCATGTACAACTTCCTCTCGTTCGCGACTGTCATCTCCGCCCTCATTGTAGCCGTTGCGTCCATTCCCGTCGGTTCAGTGCCGCAGGGTAGGGCGGCCGTTAGCAACGTGCCAGCTCAGAACTTGAAGGTAAAGCTGCGTATCGCGAGCGAGACATGCACCTTCAAATTGATCCATGCCATCAGGCCACTGCTGCCGCGTCGGATGCCAAAGCCACTCCGGCGCACGCGAGTGATGTGCTTCAGCCGTTAGTCACACCACTAGGCGATACATTGGGGAAGGTAGAGCCTTCTGTAAGCCTTCGATTCTATATTTCCCGCCGTTTCTGAGAGTTTGATGTATTAGTTCAACGAAGCTGAGGCGCACCCTCGTGCACGCGGTGGGCAGTGCATTGTTGCCTGAGATGGTAGACGCAGTGGCAAAATGGCTAGTTTTGTTCGCGAATCATTTCTTTTGTTCGCGCGGTTTCGGATAGGACTTGTACCAGTAGTACTTAGTGAACTTGTAGGGACATGCAATGTAGGGATTTGTTTTGAAAGGATTGGGATATTTCCGAGCGAACACAGTGAACGGTGGCATCGATAATCTGACAGAATCTATGGCAGACACGGTTGTGAGATTGGAGTGGTTGACGAAATGAAGAGAGTGTGCTTCAGGGGTCCGGGATGGGAGGGCCCCGGTGTTATGTCCTGGCACCTATTTGATTATTTTTTTTTGCAAATAGAACGAGCTGTAAAAGATTCAGAAGGTTCATTTGTAAAGAGCTCTTGGTAGATAGGTAATCCTCCAGTTTTATCCTGAAACCCTTTTTGGTGTGCATGAGGTCCGTCGTTCAAGTCCTCATAGACGATGTCTTTTTCCATGAGTCTCCGAGACCAGCATGGAGTCAATACAAGTAACGTATCTCAGACTGCTGAGACTCTATTGTGAGGTTGAGGTAATATTGCAGTGAGCTTGGCTCATATCCCATTCAAATCAAGCAAAAAGAATCGTATTATCAAGATTAGCTGTTACTGTAGTATTTCGTTCAATTAGTAAGGCCATTTGGGCTGTGACACCTCTTACCAACTTGACCTTTAGTAAGGGGGCCTTGGGACAGTGTGACTTACGAAAATTTTCGTATTTTACCCCCCTTTTTGGGCCCAAAAACGCGCCAAAATGCGTGGGACAGGCGGGGACCTTTGGTAGGACCCTGTTGTGACCCTGTGACTTACGAAAATTTTCGTAGGATTTTGGGTCTGTGACAAGTGACACTACTAATTGAACGAAATACTACAGTAATACGAATTTCCCGGACACAATGGAAGCGAAAAAAACATCCTCTCTGTATCGATTGCCAGAGGTAGGTAAAAGCATATGAAAAGAAACTCTTCATCCAAACCTCCACCATGCTCCTGGCGCCATTGGAACATTGACCGGGCACTGTTCATCGGAAGGAGATCCCGATTGTGTCGAAGACCTCAAACATGGCCGCGGCCGGAATCTTGCAATCCCAACAACGGCGTCCCGTCCGCGAGCTGCTTGCCGGCAAAGATTCCTGTCCTGAATCTTTGCCTGCACGTCGTCGATGGTGTCCGACGACTTGACCTCAAGCGTGATGATCTTGCCTGTGAGAATCTTCACAAAGATGTACATACCACCGCGACAACGAAGGACGAGGCGGAGGGTCGACTCCCGGAGAGAGTGCGACTGTCTGCATGTCGACGAAGATCTGCGATCGATGAGCAGTAACTCCGGGAAGACAAAAGCGGCGACGTACATACCGTACCCAGATGCGACGCGGGCTGTTGTAGTCCGAGAGGGTGCGGTTATCCTCGAGTTGCTTGCTGGCAAAGATGACGTTGATGGTCAGGGGGGATGCCCTGCTTGTCCTGGATCTTCGCCTTTACGTTGTCGATGGTGTCGAAGGGCCCGAGATTGAGGGTGATGGTCTTGCCCGTTAGGGTCTTAACGAAGATCTGCATACCACCACGGAGACGAAGAACTGCTGGCAATGAGCATGAAGTCTGGAAAGATAAGAGTGGGAACTTACAAAAATACAACGTCGACTCCTTTTGGATGTCGTAGTCAGAGAGGGTGCGGTCATCCTCGAGTTGCTTGACTGGCGAAGATGAGGTGTTGTTGGTCAGCAGGTATACCCTCCTTGTCCTGGATCTTGGCCTTCACGTTGTCAAGCGTGTCGAACGACTCAACCGCCAAGCCGATGGTCTTGCTCATGAGGGTCTTGACGAAGATACATATGCCTCAAACACAGGCAAGGTGGAAAGTGGATGTCGTAGTTCGAGAGGGTACGGCGGCCGTCCAAGGGTCTTCAAAAATATCTACCAACAACCTCAGTAACGCAGGACAGAGCCGGCTCGACAAGAATAAAGAAAATCTTTTGAACAAACGAGAACTAGGTAAGTCGACGAACGGAATGAAAAAGATGATGTGTGGACTTACATGAGCCACAGTCAGATCTCTAGCACCAACAAAGGGTGTAACCAGATGTGCACGAAACTTGTATAACATTTTCAAGCACCAGAGATAGGTCGAAAGGCTTGAAGTCGTTGGTGGAGTAAGATGTCGATGTTGTCCGTGTAGGGGCGCCGCAGATTTTCAACCGATCCGAGAGAAGGTGGAGATATCCTCGGGTTATACAAGTAGTCCACCGGAGGAGAGAACGAGAGATTTGGGGAAGCAGACGAGAGGTAACGAGCCAGAGAGAGTCGCGCGCAGCGTGCTGGCAGCACACGAGGCGTGAGAAACGATTTCCGAGTAAAGGCATAAGGTCATGCCAGGGCCCCCGGTCACTGACATATAGGTCTGTAACATTGAAAACCCGAATTTTGGCCTGATTTACTCTATTTTTCAGCACTGATGGCGCTCTGGCGGCTTCAAAAACCACGATTTCTTTCTGAAAATGCGCGCAAACGCTTAGTTTAGAGGAGCTGCATCGCCCTATCTAGTCAAAACCTCTGTCAGATGGCTGGTTCGCCAAATAGACCTCTCAAATTGGACGTTGTTTTACTCTATGGATGTTACAGACCTATATGTCAGTGACCGGGGGCCTGTCATGCCCAAATATGGGCATAAGCGCTGCCAGGGCACTGCACTATCGTCGATGGGGGTTAACCGATGGATCACCTGGGTCGGTTAACCGATGGATCACCTGGGTCCACTTGACATGTCAAGTCACACAGCCACCTTCGGACCCAGGACCGATAACACTTGTTCTTTCCTCACAAGTCCCCTACCTCCACTAGAAGGTCTCAGCACAATAGTAAAGCTACTTAAAATGAACCTAGTCTAAAAAATTGCGAAATTTTCACGGCCATCGCACACGCCGTTGAAAATGGCGTTGCGGGGAAGCTAAGTGTGACGTTACTGTCACGTCACACTCGACCTCCCGTAACCTCCCTCCACCATCCACCCGCTTCTCTTCCTTCTCTACACGCTTTCTGGCACTTTCGGCTCCTCAAGACCACTACCTCTACTCACCCCTGCTTCTCCTTCAAACATTTCTCGCTTTTCACGGTGTTTCAGCCCCGGAAATAGGCTGGCAATTCTACTGGATTCGGCACCCCTGCGAGCACGTTTTCTGGCCAAAATTCAATATGGAGGGGTCCAATGAAATAGATGAGTTTGCGGGAAGAGCTCTTATGGTTCTTAGGTGTGCTTTATTCCTACAATCTAGTTTGACCCGTCTCATATGCCTCCGCTTGCCCAATTCATGGCACAAAGCTCGCTGAACACATCCCAGCAACCTCAAATTCGGATTCTTTCATCTAGATGAATTCTCATTGCCCCTCTTCGCATTTTCTGCCGCATTCTTGTGTCCGTTTTCCGGTGTGCGGATGTAGCTTGTGCCTTTCTGTATTAATGTGTATTTAAATTGGAATTCAATGAGTATCATTTGTGGACATTCTGCATTGGTGGTGAACCTGAATAGCAAGACTTATTCTCTGAACTGCCTGGGCAATCACCAGCCTGAGTTCCAGAAACTCTCCCTTTCTCTCTCTTTTCGATTTCTTTTTCGGCGATTTTACCCCTTTGGGGACCCAGTGGTATGATCGGAAAACCTCGATGGGAGTCATAACAAAAGGAAAGCCAAACAGAGGCCAAATAAATCAGCAAATCAAGATCATCTGACCGGCGATCACCGAACTACACTTGATCACGAACCACCACCGTCGCACTGGAGTCTGGCAGCCCACTCATGCCACCTCAGGCTTTGGGGACGTCTTGAATGGATCTCAATAGGGCTGTTCTCAACAGCTTGACGGATACTTAACTGCCCCCCGGGCCAACTCGAAGTTTACGGCCAGTGGCCACCAATTGCAAACCGGCTGTCAAAGTAATTCAAGCTCTAAATCGACCGTACTCCGCTCAATCGGTATACCGCTTCACGCTTTGAGACGGCGGCCTTCAACCCTCAAACTACGCTCACCCATGACTCTTCAATTTATATTAATACAAGTACTCGGCGCACGGTGTTCCGCTCTTCTCTTCGCTCGCCATGGCCCGGGGTCAAGCCTCGCTCGGTGACGGACGTCGATCGCTCGCCTCGCAATCAATCTTTCCCTGCACATGTCAATCCCCCCATAAATCGATGCAAGACGCAAGATGGTGCGATTCATCACGCTAATCGTCTCAAGAATCAATCTCCCCAACTAAATATTAATTCTATCAAAGAACACTTTCAACTCGAAGCCTCCGAGTCAGGTACTTGGTGCTGGAGGTCCCGCAGCATGACTCGTCAGTTCAAATCGCTCTTTCCTTCGGTCAAACCGGACGTCGATCGCTAGCCTCCCCCGCAATCCATCCATCCCTGTCAATGTCAATCCCCCCCCACAAATCGATGCATATGCAAGATGGTGTATGGCTATTCACCACGCTAATCGTCTCAAGAATTAATCTCGCCAACTAACTAAATTCTATCAAAGAACACTTTCAAGGGTGGTGTTTGCGGAAAAGAATGGTTGCTAGAACGACTGCGCTTCTACCTCCGCACCTTGTGAGCTCCATCGCCTTCGTTTAGGTAAAAAATACACTAACTGGAACGCATGTGGGGTAGTCGACCAGATCGAGTTCGCATGTGGCTCAACGGAATCCGAGCATTAATTTTCCTTTTATTCGCGTCGTCTGACTGCTCGTGCGGGGGGCCTTCCTTGTTGTACGGTGAGGATCTAGTGCGAATCAGAACCGGCAATTTCTGTGCCGACCCCACCCACGAGTTGTTGTTCGATTTCGAGGCGAGTAGAATCTAACACTTCTTTTTGGCTTGCCAATTTTATTTCGCGGCCAAGATGTTCGACCGAGCTTGGGTATAGTATAAAGGCTGCTGCACTCTTGACTATTGGAAAGCCCAACAGTCTCTCGTCGCTGTAAATCCTCTACTCTTACTACAACCAACCATGGTCCAGCTCTCCCGCTTCTTCGCTCTCCTCGCCGTCGCCTCTGTCGGTCTCGCTAGCGCTGCAACCACCCAGCGCAGCACCGCCGTTTCCTACACGGTGACCGTCACCGGCGTCATCACCGGAATCAAAGGCCTCGATTCCGCCATCAGCGCGGCCACTTCAGCGCCCACCAAAGACACCGCCGTCGTTCGTATTGATTATGCTTTCAGTGAAAGGTTGAGCCGAGCTGACGGGACTGCGGGGTACAGGCACTCGGGACGGCGGCCGTTGGGCTTGGTAACACGTTGAGCGCGGCCACGAATGCTGTGAAGGTTTGTCTTTGTCTTTTTTCTCATCTCTCGCGTTTCGCTCCGCGACTGAAAAATGCTTTTGCTTTTGTAGAATGGCGGCGCCATTGCCCAAGCTGACGGAGCGGCTGCGCTTAAGCTCCTCGAGGGCGAAGAATCGACCATCGCGGCTGGATTGGCGAAACTCGCGGCAGCACACAGTGCCCTTGTAAGTCGTCGTAGGCTGTGTAAGTAATCGTCTCGCCCAGTCACACTCACTATCTATTTCTTGTGCAGTTGGGGTTGGGCATCCCCGAGTTCAAGCAGATCCTCTGCGCGGCGTCCAGGAACATAGTCGCTCAGACCAGCAGCTTCATCGCGGCTAGCAAGACGAAGCTTCAGGTGCGTGCGATTGACTTTTGCATTTTGCTCGCGGTTTCCTACATATTGCTGATTGTTTTTAATTGATTGTCTAGGCCAGCCAGCAAGGAGAGGCCGACCAGGTTGGGGCCAATATCGAATCTGGATTCCCCGCGGTCTTGGCTGCCTACAGCTGTTAATTCTTGGGCTGGCGTTTGAATGTATTACGAGGCTGGTTGATATACGAGATATTTTGAATGCGAATGAATGAAAGAACTTGTCCTGTGTTCTCACTTTTGATTCGACATATGAGTGCGAAGTTCGCTTGTTCGACATCTTCAAAAATGACTTTTCATCTCTCGCCTCCCATCAATTTGTCCGAGTCGTTTCTACAGAAATCACTCGAGCTAAAGAACGTATAGAACTCTTCTTGTCAATTCTCAAGGTGAGTCATCTATCGTCCCCTTGCCGGTAGAAAGACGAACTTGATACTTAAGTATTCCAAAGAATAAGTATTCGGCAGATCTCGGGGCGAGGAGGAAGAAGCCGGCATAATGCATGATCGATGCATTCGCACGCTCAGACCCTGTGACATAGCAAGTCACATTGACAGCCGAGTCACGCTCGCTTCCAGCCACCATGAACGGGATTCAAGGGTGCCCACACATCGCCGCCTTGGTCGGCCTAGGCGACCTAGCTTCTGGCCCTCTGCGGAAGTTTCAGGAGGTAGTGGCCTGGGAAGCTCGCAGAGCCCAACAAGCGAAGACGGTCGGCGCTACCGTCACGCGCAAAAAGGTGAGGTGTCGTATGCATCGCTGGAACTTTGCCCAACAAACGGAGAATTTTCGAAGGTATCTATACCTTTTTGCAGCACATGTAAAGTCCCGCTCCCTCGGCCCTTTGTCTGTCTGCATTGCTCGTATGCGGGATGCTGGAGGAGTCCGTCTCGGAGCATTTGCAAGAGTCGCAACACATCTTTTGTGAGTGGCATTTCTTTGAACGGGAGGTATCCTTGATGAAGTACAGGCGCCGATGTTACTACTGGCTCCATTTTTTGTTCCGAGTGCAAAGACTTTGTATATCATGCCAGACTTGACGAGCTTTATCGCGCCGCCGTTGTAACCGAGGAGGAGAAACAAACGCGATTTCAAGGTAAGGATGCATCCCTTCGTTTTCAACGACACCTTTGAAACTCGTCACAAGTTGCCAAGAAACCTCGTGAACGGTTTCAGTCTTGGGTTCCGACCGCACATGATGTGGTGGCACTAGAGAATGCGGCGACTATTCCATGTCAACGTAAGACGACCAACAATTATCATGCTTTCATTTACTCTTTCCAGGTCGCCGGGGTCTTCTCAACCTTGGCCAGACGTGTTTCATGAATGTCGTTCTTCAATGCTTCATTCATAACCCGTTACTACGAAACTACTTTCTCGGCGACAAGCACAACAACCGACAATGCAAGATTGAAGAAGATTGTACTTGCTGCGAGATGGATAAGCTTTTCGCCGAGGTTTCAACGTCCCCCATCTTTTCTTGAAGTCATTCGCTGACCCCTGTCAAAAGATTTATTTAGACGAACCAACAGCTTTCGGGCCCGTCACATTCCTTGTCACGACATGGCGAAAGTCGACGGAGCTGGCAGGCTATCAGCAGCAAGACGCACACGAATTCTTCATCTCGACTCTCAACAGCATTCACAGCAGCTCCCGCGGATCAACCAATATCTCGTGCAACTGCATCGTGCATTCGACTTTTGCGGGACAGTTGCAGAGCGACGTTGTCTGCGAGCGCTGCGGGAACGAAACCAGCACCGTGGACCCTATGCTCGATATAAGTCTTGAGCTGCGGGGCAAACCTGGCGAAGTGGTGGCTGGTGAAAATACTTTAACTACTTGTCTGAAGCGGTGAGCCCCTCGAATCAATCCATGCACGTGCGGCACATTAACGCGTCTCAGATATACTCAACCCGAGAAGCTGGGGCCGCAGCAATATAGCTGCTCGAAGTGCGGCAAGTCAGGCCAGGTAAAGTTCCTCTTCGTCTCATATAGTGCGTACATGAATCGATGACCCGATGCAGCAGGAAGCTTCGAAGCGCATGAGTATCCGCAAGCTCCCACCCGTACTGAGCTTCCAATTCAAGGTCAGGTAGAATGTCTCATCTTCCCAATTCACCACTGATCTCCTTCCAGCGTTTTGAGCACAAAGGAGACAAGAGTGTCTCCCGCAAGATCGATACCCGAGTCCGCTTCCCAGCCATACTCAATATGGCGCCGTTCACCACACATGTCATGAAGAATGCTGAGAAGGAGAATACTAACGGGTCGATGTCTGCGTTCGTCACGTTCTGTTCTTTTTTTCAGCTGGTCTGTGTGAATGAAAGTAAACGATAGGTACCCCGGCCCTATCACGATGTACGAATACGACTTGTTTGCAGTAATCAATCACGAAGGGCAGATCAATAACGGACATTATACGAACTACGCCAGGTATGAGGACGAGGTACGAGATTTTTCTTCCTCTTCTGGACTTTCAATATCACTGCTCTTCGTGCAGTGGTATCGCTTCGATGACGACAAGTTTGTTTCTTGATTTCTGCGCGCTGTCTATTCCCAACTGATTGGTTTCGACAGAGTGACGGCCGCGAGTCTCGGCTCCGTCATCGCATCCCCTGCGTATATGTGCTTCTATGTGAAGCGTCATCTGGACTACAAGCCGTATACGACACCCAGCTATGTGCTCAAGCGTGAGAATGAGGTCGCGAGAGAGAAGGAGATTGAACGCGAAAAGGAGCTGTCGAGTATCAAAGAGCTTGAGGATGCGTTGTTGGCAACAGTTTAGGCTGAGTATGTGTTGGGCAGTCAGTACTGAGACAATATAGGAATCGGTCTTTGCCACTCCAGATTCGATTGCGAAATCATGATCTTGCTTGGATATGGCGAGCTGCGGCTGACAGTGCTTGAAGGTTCGATTCGTTATTCGCTCTTTCTGTATCACCCTTGATTCTTGATAACTCCACCATTCAGAAGGCTAGTTGCGAACTGCAGTTTCGTCTTCATCTTGAGAAATGCACAGCACAAACCATGTGTATGCGGAGCTTGGGGTGTCGAACGAGTTGTATCGTCGTTCGAGCGGGGCTTGGCATCGCATTTCAAGGCATCGTCTTTCCTTTTCTCCATCTCGCCTCACCGCTCGTGCGTGGGGCCTGGTCGAACTAGGGCGAAGAACCGGTCATTACCCCGCCGAATCTACTCCCGACTTCGAGCTCGACGCAAATAGAATGCACCCTTGAACTCATCTTCATCTCATTCTGTGCCTGCACCGAATCGATGACGTTCACGCACCGACCTAGCGTATAAAGGCCCTACTCTCGACGGTGGAACGACCCGTAGTCTGGCCTCTCACTGTAAATCTTCTCTTCTGAAAAAACCATGCTCCAATTCCGCGTTGTCTTACCCCTCCTCGCCGTCGTTTCCGTCGGTCTCGCTGCATCCACCCATGGCCAGCGTAACACCGCCGAGTCCTACACCGCGATCGTGAATACGGTCGTCCAAGGAATCGAAGGACTCAACACAGCTATCCTCAACGCCAATTCGAAACCCACGCAAGCCAATGCGGTGGTCAGTATTCCTTCTTCCATCGCATGCAATCAGGTAACAACTGAAAGCATTGTAAAGAACCTCGGGACGACCGCGATCCACCTCGTTAACGTGTTAAAAGGGGCGACGGACTCGGTCAAGGTGTGTTTTGTATTGTAAACTCCTGGCGATTGAAGACAGCTTCAACCGACACGATACTGTTGTGTTAAATTGTAGGCCGGCCCCAGCATCGCCCAAGCAGATGGAGAAAATGCGCTCCACACCCTTCAAAACGAGGAACCCACCATATCGCATGGATTGTCGATACTCGCGTCGGCCAAGGCTAAACTCGTGAGCTATCCTCCCGCTATTCCTCTTCATAGCCTTTGCTTTTCTTTCTTTCTTTCTTTTTTTTGCTCGTTGTGCTGAAATGCTCGCCGCCTGTTATTATTACTTATGTTTTTTATTTTACGGGAACGCAGGAAGCTCTGAAAGTCCCAGAATTCGAGCAAATTCTCTGCCAGGCGTCCAAGAACATCGCCAGCGAGACGGCGGAATTCATTGCTGCGAGTAAGGGGAAGCTTCCGGTGCGTTTTTCTTTTTCTTTTCTTTTCTTTTTCGGTCCCCGGTTCCTTTTTTTCGGTTTCCGGTTCCAACTTCCAAGTTCTCGTTCTTGCTGCCGATTTTATATTTTTTTAAGTTCTACATAATGCTGATTTTTTTCGTGCAGGCCAGCGAGCAAGGGGACGCGGACAAGGTCGGGAAGAATATCGAGGCTGGGTTCCCGCAGGTGTTGAAGGCGTATAATTGTTGATCTTTCGAGGCGGGGAGCATGTACACGAGTTGAGTCTGAGTCTGTGATGCTGATACACGACGAATGGTTGATGCGAATGAAAGAATGCTTTTTCCACACAACTCCGCATGCCTTTTGGGTGCATATTTAAGGGGTAATTTAACCCGTTCTCCCTGATTCATGCTTCGAGCTGTGAATGCTGAGGTTTCTCTTGCTTCGAATCTCTATTCTCTTCTCACAGTGTTCATTTTCTCTCACTCGTGCTTCGACGCACTCGACGCCACGGATTCAGACTTGACTTCTTCACTCGGAAATCTCCGAATTATCCCGGCAGAAAAGGCGGTTGCACTCATGATTGTGTCCCGCGTACGTCAACTCTACCGCAGCGGAATCCCGTACGAAGTACAAAGAGAATTGAGTTCGACTCCGCCACGCTTATCCTATTACACTGAGCAGCCTTCTTCGCGTTAATCGTCTCCGACAATGGGCAAAAAGCGAGTTCTTTGCAGCTACGGTGTCGACGTCGACGCTGTCGCAGGATGGCTAGGTCTGCATCCAGTCCGAGTGGTGCGAATGCATATTCCTTGTGCCCAGTTAATTTTTTCGGATAAGGTTCCTACGGCGGACAAGACTCCACAAGCGATATTAGCAGAGGTATTCCGCCCTCAAACTCAGTTGTGAGTAGCAGAGCTGATTGTCCTTGAAACAGGTATTTTCGCCGGGACGATCGGGACACGACGGGTCCTCGACCTCTTCGACAAATACAACATCAAAGCGACCTGGTTCATCCCCGGTCACTCGCTGGAGACCTTCCCAGAAGAGAGCGCCCTCATCCGCGACAAGGGGCACGAAATTGGGTTGCATGGGTACGTACGTCCGATACGCAATTTTGCTTTTACCCAAGATGGCTCAATTTTACCACCTTGGAAAAGATATTCGCACGAAAACCCCTCCGACATGACCGTCGACCAGCAACGGGCCGTGCTAGACAAGACCTATTGGCTTCTCACCGACTTCTGCCACGGGAAGCCGCCGCGCGGGAGCGTTGCCCCTTGGTGGGAAACCAGCCGCGAAGGCACGGAATTGCTTCTGAGCTATGGAATTGAATACGACCATTCGATGAGCCACCATGATTGCCAGATGTATTGGCTAAGGACGGGGGATTCGTGGACGAAGATCGATTATTCGCAGAAGGCGGAGACGTGGATGAAGCCTCTTGTTCCTGGGCAGCCGACAGGCATTGTGGAGATTCCTGCAAGCTGGTACATCGATGACCTTCCTCCGCTCATGTTCATTAAGAGAAAGTCTCTGAAATTGCCGTGAAACGCTGTTGATGAATTCAATGCAGGTGCACCTAACAGTCATGGATTTGTCAACCCAAGAGACATCGGGGCAATATGGATGGTACGCTCCTCAGTCATTTTGGGGAATGAAGATCATGATTCCTGTATAGGATCATTTCGATTACTTCTATCGCGAATACGACGAGTTCGTTTTCCCAATGACCATTCATCCGGACGTTTCTGGACGGCCGCATGCGCTCCTGATGCAAGAAAGGTCAGTTAATTCAATCGATCGAAAGGGGCGAAGCCTACTGTTTTGCAGAATTATCGAACACATCAACAAGCACGAAGGAGTCGAATGGGTCACTATGGCGCAGATGTGCGATGAATTCAAGAGCAAGAACCAGCCCCCGTTGGGAGCCTTGATGCCATCGATTCCTGCGTCTGTCATGCCGAAATGAAGAGATGCGAGAAGGATTAGCAAGTTGGTGCTCTTGTCCTATGAATAAATTTCACAGCAATGAAGAAACGCATGCCATTGAATTACGATCCTACAATAACGTTAACGATAACTTAGTGGCACTGTCCGTTTTGTGAAGTTCTGAGACGGCGAAATAAGTAAGACCGAATTTTAAATAGGAAAATGAAACACTACGCACTCTCCTTCCATCTTGTGCGTCACAACCCTCAATGCGTCTGCACCAACCCGGCCGCATCAACCTCCTCTTCCAACCTCTTCAACTCGTCCTCCAATCGCTGCTCATAACCCTCAGCGTATTCCTCCTTCGTAACCGGTACCTGCTTCGAAATCCCCACCAACCGCTGCATGACCACCCCACTACTGGACCGCATAGGAACCCATCGTCCCCGTGCGACGCTCCCACCCGACACGAGCATATAATGCAACTCCATCCGTCCCTCGCTCGCCGCCGCCTGCGCACGGAAGAGTGGAAGTTCTGGCGAGCGAGCGAACTTATTACCGTCCGCGAGCGACGACAGAGGGAGGATACGGAACTCCATCGCGCCGCGGGAGTAGTCAAAGTGGGTGTAGAAAGAGGAGTCGACGTGGATGTCAGCGTGAGATTGCATGAACTGGACTTGGTGGGTCCAGATGGCGCGGCGGTGGTCCAGGTAGTCGCGGTGCAGGAGGACGCGCAGGAAATGGACGTTTCGGCGGCTGAGGTCTTCGGGTTGGTCTATGTGTTCGGTTGATACATATAAACGAGTCTAAGGTCGATGCGACTTACTGCGGCGTTGTGCGTACAGAAAGCCACACGTTTTACGATGACCGCCTTCCGTCCAGTCGATGCGTTGACACTCTTCTGAGCAGTAGCATCGACGACGACAAATGGAGCACACGTTCAAGCGAGCTCTATTGTCGATGCGGGAGCACTGAGACGAATTAGTCGCTCATTTTTGAGCGTAGTTGGGCATGGCAATGTGGAAACTAACTTTTATATCGTCACAAGCCCGGAACAGCTCGATTTTTCCATGTCGGAAAGCCATACACAGGGAGAGCCGTCCTTTGGCAAGGAGCATAAATCGCCCCCAGTCGTCTGAGATCGCCGTCCCTTGAATCTCCGTGATACTTTGCAAGTCTTTGAGTGCGTGCAGTATTTGGGTGAGGACGGAATAATAGACCAAAGAGGGCGGTAGATCTTTCGACAACACCTGACGGAAGTCTGGATCGTCGACGGCGGGAGGGTCGTGTGTCGCACATGCTAGAATGATGCGGAGCAAACCCGCTTTGAGCGCCTTTGGCATCCAGACGTGCAAGACGTTTTCGGTGAGCGTCCAGCGAAAGACATTCCAGGTTCCGAGTAAGAGCTCGACCATCTCGTCGCCCTTGATATGGCTGAAAGCCATGGCAGTATCAACGAGGGCGGTCGCTAGCCCGGTGCAAGCGAAGGCTTCCCGAGAAAAGATGGCCTGCTGGACGCCTTTGAGCAGGTATACTATTACTGCTCGGACATAGGATATGTTGGTTTCGCTGGCTGAATGGCGGAGGTCGTGTGTAACAAGCGAAAGGTGTTTGGCGATTATGACGGCGAGATCTTGCTGGTTTCCCCCAACGGCCAAGAGCAATTCGCGGAAATGGCACATCTGGATGGGACCAGTAGCTTGTATAAAGTTCGTCACAGCCTCCCCGCCGAAAAAGCCACATGCGAAAGCGTTGGTCTGAACGCAGCGCGCCCACATATTGCCCACCATCGTCCATACGCCAGGGGTCGAGTCCACAAGATCGTTAGACCCTAAATCATGGCGAATCCTCCAAACTTGTCGGAGGAATTGGGCCCTATTACCATGCGGAGAGCAGTCTGTTATTGGCAGCTGGTGAAGACAAAAATTGTATGCGTCGAAAAATTCTATCCAAGTCCAGACGCGGGGCCAGAGATCGATGCATACGGCAGCCGAAAGGTGAAACAGGCTGAGGGCCTCCAGCGATGTATAGGCCCGCATCAAGATGATATTGACTTCCGCTGCGGTTTCGACCGCGTCAACGTCATCTGAATGTGGGATGGCTTCGGGATCGAGGTTTGCGTATAGAACGGGAAGGAAGAGCACGAAATGGGGGGTTGAACCATCTTTGATCAGTTTTTTCAACTTGACGAGGCTCTCCAAAGATCCATGGGCCGCAGTTTTTGCGAGGCGCTTCCGATGAGAAGGTGAGCTTCTCCGTTGATAGATAGACAGCTTCGTTACGCACCCGGAGGTCAGGTGGGAGCTTCACCAACTTGTCCAGGCGCAGGTCGGGGTGCACCTGCGGGACCAGTGCCAAAGCCATGCATAGGAGAGTGAAATGGGAGAGCAAGAGAGATGATGATGGCGCTGACAAGGCGCTGACACACTGATGTACACACTCGTCACAGCCACCAAGGCTTAAAACGGAAACGTAATTGATCGAAGATTGGCTGGGTAGCAGAGAGACAGAGAAATCGCTGTAAAAATCTTAGAAGAGCAAGAGCATTTATCAAAGTTGGTATGCTAACATTCACACCTGAAAGGAAGATTCTTGATTTCGATCGTAATACCAAGCGGACTGGAGGGCCAGGAATGACTTTGGAATCGCCCAACAAGCAACGTTTTTTGCTAGGCGCACTCGCGTGATGAGTCTAGTGCGCTGAGATTACGAGACGTGGGGAGAGCTTGAACCCTTTCGTGAAGCACGAGAACAACTGAGAACCCAGCAGAATGACAGATATCCCGCTGATCCGGGCAATGAATATTCAAGGAACGAAGTAGATGGTGGAAGAGAATTTCGAAGACATACCTATTTCGTATAGAGCTGTAATTGTTGGGCGTCTTTTGGGAATTTTCTACGGGGTAAATGACGAGCTTGACTTGGTACGCAGTTGAATGTGACATTGGTTGAACTTCAGGATTTGCGTAGTGTGTAAGTACTTATTTACCACCTCCAACCATTTAGGCCCGGCAGTAGAGCGTTATGCGGCAGCTGGTGACTCTTGTTGAATGCGGGTGCCGGTCTTATGCGAAGGATAACGGTGGTAGCGGAAGAAACGCATGTCGCGACTGTAACGGTCATGTGCTCTGTGACATCCGTCACGACGCGATCCGCACTTCCCGGAACGTAATGTTTAACTAACTTTGTCGTTGCCTCCTTCGCATGCAAATTTTCGCTCCGAATTCGCAAAAGCGTCAGCGGCTGGTAGACAGCCTCCTGTGGCTGATATCAATTTTCATCGAAACAAAGAAATTAGTCGAAACTTTGTTGCTTCGAAATGGATGCATTGGAAGGAAGTACTAAGACGTGGTTGGCTCTAAGAACATCGAAAGACAGTATTAATTGTGCTAACTCCGAGACCAGGCCTCTACTGTTGTAGTCTTTTACGTTCAACAAAGTTGCAAGCCGAGTTCAACACAAAAACCCATTAAAAGTGCCGCGGCGAATGAGGGCCGATCAATTGATCGTATCAGCAAATTTCTCTGCTGCGGTCTGCCACCACGCCTGAGCTTCGTTGGCTTCCTCCAAATCCTCCGACCTATTTCGAAGCGAAGGGTTCGTCTTTACAGCTCATAGCGTATTGCTGCTATCTCTCTTTGTCCTACCCCCCTCGCGTATTCTCGAACGGCGCTTTCTCGAAAAGTCCCCCTCATCCAGCTGCAAATGCCACCGCCAACCTCTCCCTGGTCATGGACCGAGTCAGCATCCTCCCACTACCATCGTTTTGGGGCTCTGGCTCTCCTAACCTTCGCCTCCAAAGTCATCTTCCGGCTCTTACTCCAATTTACCTGGAAATTCGCTCCAGCACTCTGCTATGCGCTCATCTTCTACCTCTGCCGTCGCCAGTGGCTGATAAAAATGAACGGAATCTGGCCTCCAGCGTTTCCGCTTCCACGAACCACGTTCGTCCTCTTTCTGGTGGCGACGCCATTGTGGGGGCTTGCTATGACGACGTTCTACTCCTGTCGGTGGCTTTGGACAAGAAGAACGCATCCAAAATACAGCTCGCAGCAGCTTCCTATAGATCTGCAGCCTTTGATGCCAGCGGAGGCTTATGGAGAGGACGAGCAGCTCCGAGCTAATTCGCCGTCTTACGGCGGAATGACCTTGAGACGTATACTGCGCACGCCATGGATCTTGTATTTATCTCTGGCGCTATTTGGACTGTATATGCTGGCTACCTACGAGCAGCCGGTTGACCATCGTTTCAAATCAGCGGTGGAGCTCGCAAATAGAGACCCTAGAAAGGCCGGGTACGCAAAAGCAGGTCAGGACATCTTCCACCTCATCATGCCTCCGACTTGCACCTGACACACTTATCGCAGAGAAAATCTTCATAGCAGCGATGTTCCATGACAACGCCCTCGTTCTTCCTTACTGGATAAAGCAAGTAACAAAATTAATACACTATCTCGGCCCCGTATGTCCCCGCTCAATATTTCCTTCCTTTCTCCTCACCATCGAGCTTTTGCCGCAGAACAACGTCTTCGTATCCATCGTCGAATCTTACAGCTCCGACGACAGCCCCGTCCTCCTCGACGCCTTTGATGAGCAACTCAAACAAATGAACGTCGCGCGCCGCATCCTCACTCGCGATACAGCGCTCCTGCGCCCACCTTCAATGGCCACCGCTCTGCCACGCATCAATTTCCTCTCGGCTACGCGGAACAGGGTGTTGGAGCCGCTGCTGCAGAGGGGCGGGTACGAGAGGGTTCTGTTCAGTAACGATGTTTTTGTGGAGGCGGAGGCGATGGTGGAGTTGTTGAACACGAATGGAGGGCAGTACGATATGGCTTGTGGGTTGGATTTGTCGTATTGGGGGTGCGTGATTTTTTTTTTGCCGTATCTTATCACTGACACACAGCCGAATTGAAGACTGTACGATCAGTGGGTAAGACAATTTCGACGGGGTATATATTCTTTGAGCCTGAACAATATTTCTCAGGTGATCAGAGATCGACTCGGACGCATCGCGTCAACGATATGGCCTTATTTCCTCGAAGACGCGGGCTTCAAAGCCGTCATGGCCGACCAACCCGCTCCAGTCTACACCTGTTGGAACGGCATAGCAGCCATCGCCGCCGACCCCTTTCTCCCCCCTCACCTCCGCCGCCAGGGCATTCTCTCCGACTCCCCTCTCCCCCGCCCCCTCCCAACGAACCACCCCTCCTACCCCCTCCCAGTAAATTCTACCCCCGCAACAACACCACCCCTCCGTTTCCGCCCCACCGGCAAAAACGAGCCCTGCTTCTCCTCTGAATCCTTCAACCTCCCATACGATCTCCGCCGCGTCTTCGATTTGAAGAGGATTTATGTGAATCCGAGGGTGATTAATAGCTATGTGTGGGAGCATTACGTGTGGTTCAAGTATTTCACGAGACATTGGGCGGTGAAGTGGTGGATTGAGAGCGTGGAGAATGGGAGTGGGATGCATTTGAGGAAGTTGGTTTTAGGGAATCCTGATCTGGTGTGGCAGTGGGAGGGTGGGGAGTGTCATCCGGTGGGTTTTTTCGTCCATTTTGTTGCGAGATTTGGAATGCTGATTGGATTGAGTAGGGATTTTAACGCCATATTCATTTGCTTATATAATTCGGAGGTCGGTTTCCTGTTGTACACGATTCTACATGATTGAACACCGAGAGCCTACTGCTTTACGATTCCTTACCAGCGTCCCGATCTTCGCTGTTTTCCCCTCGCCATCTCGAAGACCCACATCTGCTCCAGCGTCCAGCAGTATCTGAATTGCTTCTGTATTTCCTACATTCGCCGCATAGTGCAAATTCGGCACATCCCAACCCCGTTCCCTCCTCTCTTTGACCTCGAACTCATATTTACTCTCTTTCACCGGCCAACCGTCTACAACCGCCTTCGTCCCCTCAGGCGCATGCTCCAACAAATACCGCAAGTTATCCATATTTCTGCCCCGTATCGCAGCCCGTATCGCGTCCGTTTCTCGCACCCTCAGTCGTTCCGGTGCGCATTCGGTCAGCATGCAACGCAACACTTCAATCTTGCCGTATTCAGCTAAGTACTGGAGAGTCGGTCTGTGGAAGATTTCGCTCTCGTTGATGTCGATGTTCCAGGACTTTTCGTTTGCCATGTAACGCATGAATTCGAGGTTGCCGTCGAGAGCAGCACCGCCGAATATGTCGCCTACGTGACCGAGTCCGAATTGGAGAGCGTGGGGGTGGATTTCGATGAGGGCTTTGTAGCATTCGATATGCTGCGAGCAAGCCCGGAGCAATCCAGGGGTTACATCTTCCTTGGAGGGGGGTCGGCGGAGGAGGTAAGAGAGGGCTAAAGGTTGGTTTTGGGACGCAGCAAATCCGAGCATGTGCTCCCGAGAAGGAGATGGATAAGCTTTCTTCTCCGCTTCATCAGAAGAGCTCTGCTCGAGGAGAGAGCTTAGCTGCTCGATGGCAGATGAAGAGATGGCGGAAAGGATGGCATGGACATGAGGGTGCTGGGTAGCACTGATAGTGGCGGAGAGATGGGCATCCGCCTCTTCACTGCCATCGTCGTGCTGCTGGCCGCTGGGTGACATGATGGACGACGAGGACGACGGGTGGTAAGTAACTGCCTCTTTCGGCAATTCGGATTTGATGCTTATTATAGGCTCCGACAAGCTCCGACGAGCTCCGACCGAATTTTGTCTCTTGCCCATACTGATCACAACACCGAGTACATATCCCCTCCCGAAGCCAAAGACGCATAAGTGAATCTATGGGTGGCTTGCGTTAGCGCTTGCCTGCCAGTCTAGGTGTCCATCTCGGGGCCGTGTTTCTCTCCACATTTTACCTGGTCAGTGACTCAGTCGGCAGCTACAGCATGATGGAAATAATCAACAGGGCCCCAATTTTCATCAAAACACGCTGAAAATTTGTCCAGCTTGCAGTCACACCTTCATACAGGAACCTTACCCGCTACGTGATTGACATTATTTTTAGGTAGCACCGAGTGCCACTACCGAATGCCCTGGCAGTGACTCCTGAGGATCGCTATGATACCGCTCGCGCTTTGTTGTAGATTCTGGGCACTCTTCTGCGTCACGATACCAGGGGTATGACCACCATCGGAACGTCAGGCTTCCAAAGTGATGGTTACATCGTGCATTGCTGCCGTTTTGGCTATCGGAGACGATGGCTCTCAAGACGTGTCCCCTTCTTCAAGTTCTGTCCTCCCTCAATACCGACACTTTTGGTTCTTTTTTGGGTGAGATTTTTCCCTTTTATAGCGCTGTGCTAAACATTCCCCTCAATGTGCTAAATTCGCGATACAGTACTCGTTCCGCCCTTCCGAACGCGTCTAACTGGCTCAGGCGCAGTCCCTGGAAGCACATCAACCTTCCCATCGGCCTTGAGACCCGGTGCTCAGAGAACTTCACGCCTGAGATCGATATCTCTTCGTCCCTCCGGAATTTGAGGAGACGATCTTTCTCCCGACATCTTCTAGCGATTTCTTTCCAACGATGATGATCACTTTCATTGCTGATCATGGAGCAACCACCAACGCGTGTAGATTCGCGCCACGATCATCGCGGTCCAAGCTCTTTTAAACGGACTCCGGTCGAGGCGTCCAGCTTTCATTAGGGTTTTCGTGCATCCCTCTTCAATCCTCTCAGCAAATAGGCTGCCATGAATCTGGACCCGAATTGCAAGCCGAGCTCGCAGAGCACGCACTACTGGATTCGTGATCATGGCATGCTCATTTTTGAGGTAATTTCACTGAAGATTTTTTCTTCGCTCGACAAAATTCTAATTTCCGAGCGATGTTTCGCAGGCTGAGAATGTTTTATTCCGTGTGCACGAATATTTTCTCCATAGGGACTCCCCGGTACTTCGGGACATGATGCCTCTCGAGATCGCACCGAATGGTCCGGAACCCATTTTTCATCTCGACGGCGTGAGGAGCAAGGACTTTGAACAGCTTCTCTGGCTGTATTATAATCCGTATGCGGAACTTACTACCGGCGTCATATCTAGATTTTACAGAGCTCAACGATTCCGTAGCGCAGTCACGGCATACGACGCCCCCAAGACCACCTGGCGTGCGATTCTCAGACTCGCAGACCGATGGGAGATGGAGAACATCAAGAAAATTGCACTCGGCAATTTATTGAAGGCCGCAGATCTAGAAGCTTTGGAGAGGATAATGCTATGCGAAAGGACAGACCTCTCGCGTGACCAGGCAACGGAGGCATATATCAGCGTCTGTACCCGCGAAGCGCCGCTCTCTATTGAAGAGCTCAAGACGCTCAGCACCGAGGTGATCTTGATAATCACCTCTGCGAGAGAACAGATCATCGCATTGCGTGGAAACGCTGAACAGTCTGCAGTGGACGTGGTGAAGAAGGCGCTTAAGCTAGTTTGAAATCTTCGCTCCGTGAGTTGTTTTATTTTCTTTGCGGTCTTTGGCGAAATAGTAACTTGTCATCCACTCACCAGATTCGCAGCCGGATATTTTTTTTCAACGGATACTGCCTGAGGCATGAATAAGTCCGAATTTTGGAATCGAAGTCGGTGGACCGAGTATCGAGAAGAAGCTCTGGCATGAATCGAACTACCTGATGTAAACGAATATCTGTCAATCCTGTATATTAATTCAATTAACGCACCTCCCTGCTTGTTCAATCAACCTGAGGGCGTCTTCATCTCAGTTTGGCCGTACGTGCGACAATGATTGAAACTGCATGGCGGTGAGAAATTCTGCAACTTAATGATATTCAAACCTACACTATGGCGCTCCGCCACATAATACTTTTCGGTCAGTCAAGTCTCCAAATTTCCGACGAAGGCGGCGCATATTATCAACTGTGGCGTGTTCGGATATCGAACACCGTGTAATTTAAGTGAGCGTGAGACACTCCCGACCGAGAAAGTGACTGTTGAGGCAGCGTCTCGAAAGGGAAAAGGATCAATGAAGATATGGCGGATAGTAAGGATGATATTATGCCATTGTAGTGCCTGCAAGAGGCACAGGTTTGCAAGCAGCTGGACTGATAATCTCATGACAACTGAATTGAATCTAATCGAATCACCAAAGATGAACATCGAGGAAGATAGAGAGTGACTCACGAAACAATCAATCTGTGATTCCCGCCCGTTCTTCGGGGGTTTTGCCTGGTACCCGAGGGGCTTCACTGCGTGGAGGTTTCCCATGTGGTGAATCAACTGCGCAGGACAGGCTGCCGGGAAGACCATTGCGCACAACTCAGATGCTTCTTTAGGAAGTCATTGACCGAGGCATGAAGCGTCCAATCTTTGAGCCCTACAGATACTCAAGTCTTAGAACATCCTGAGTACCTGAGTATAAAGAAAGGACCAATGCCAGGCTCTGCATCCAGATAAGACAAATTTCCCTAAGGGGTTGAAATTCTGTCCGTGGCGTCAGTAACCACGCATTTCGAGAATTCGTCATCGCAGCTATGATGGTGACTTTAGATACCAGACCGAAGTAAATTGATTGCCCGAGAATAATTTACGGATCTGAACAGTCCTTGCGATAGGAGAAGATCAAGACAATGCACATATGCCAATTCAGCTGTTGGTGGCACTCTGAGCTTGTCGTTTCAGAGCATTTGATGTCTGAACTAGGCAACTTAGCACCAGACCACGACCTGACGAGAGGACTGAGCAGTTACCAGAGGTGCTAGGTATTTCTGGCGAAAAATTCAGGCTCGGGTTCATACAGCCAGTCATAGTTGCATGAGATGCTCCCTTCAATTTTGCTTTTGTGAAAAGAAAGTAGCACAGAGTTAGCCGAAAGTGAAGGCTCTCCCGAGTCGCCTCGAGCGTTGCCGGAGACGGACGACGAAGGAGTAAGTACTGATGGGCGGACGACTACGCATATCGAGATTGCGCAGCCAGCAGATTTGCCGCAAAGAAAATCAGATTAGCGCCAAATGCTGAGAGTGATACACCAGAAAGCGCAAAAAGTCGTAAGTTGCAAGTAAGTTGGCGAAGAGCAAGTGGCAGAAGCGTGACGTCACTGTATCACGTGTTGGTAATCGGCGGCAGATTTCCGGCCGGCACCTGCCGAGAAATCGGCGTTTCTGCCGTAATTGCCGTGATGTGAACAACTTGTCCGCCAAACGATTTGGGGACACCCAGTGAACGATCGCGATTGGTCGAATTAGTACAGTACAGTAAATAAATGACTGATTTGCTCTTATGTCCATGAACATCACTGGTGCTGAAGCTGAAGCGCTGAAGCTCAAGGCCTGACGGTCACAACGCTATCTAGTTGAACATTCATCTTGGCTGGCTTTCCAGGCGCCTCTGCCTAAAGTTTCAAATTCTGCGAGTCTCTCGTCCATTAATATTGGACCTTGGTCGTCCATTGTCGTCTAACTCCGAGATTGTGCCAATGCCAACACTTTTGTGCCAGCAGCCGGTCCATGAGGTCGATTCAAGGAATTATTTGCTTGTCACAGGGTAAGTATTGAAACTTGGCCCGATCTTGGTTTGTTGAGTCATATATGAAGATCGAGGAAAAGCCTTTCATTAGTCTAAGCCTCGGCTTGGGCGGAGAGAAAGATTAACAGAAACTACGTCGTGAACTATGGATTGGGTGAGTGCTACTAGCAGCCCACGCACCTCTTCCACAATTTTCGAGTGTAGTGACCGACCGAACACCGGGAGGGCGTATAGCTCAGCCTCCTTGGATCAGCGCTGAATCTGCCAAAGACAGAACGGGGGGACATGAATCGTTAGAAGCGCGCATATAAAAGTATGTGCTATACTATCTCACGCGACAATATGATCCCTAGCAAAATAATGAAAATGTAGGTCATGAAGTTCGTGCTGTGATGTGTCGCGTCATTAGATCTAAATCCACTGCCACTGAACCCGCCATTCGAGCTGTCAGACGAGTCTGAGTCGCTGTCAGATTTCCCCGAACTGCCGCTGTTGCTGCCTGATGAATTGGACGACGAGGAACTGCCAGACGAGGCACCGCCAGATGATCCTCCCGCCGTACTTGTCGTTGTAGATTGACTTCCGGATCCGGATGTTGGCGTTGACCCACGACCGGTAGGTGTGCCGCCGCCAGAACTTCCCGAGATTGTGACTCCACTGACAGGAACCCCAGCTGCCTTGCATCCGGAAATAAATTCTGAAAGATCACATCACACAAGGTCAGCTGTGAAATTCGCCGTTCAGGGCGAATGCGTACGATCTACCGTCTCCTGTGCCTCCGCCACCGTAAGAGTGTCTGCGGCAACCAAACAGTCATAACACTCTCCATAATCTCTGACGATTGAAGGTGTGCACAGGGTTTTGGCAGTTGCGTCGGTCGACTGCGTTGACAACCCAACCGTTCAATATCTCGTCTGCGGTTTGACAGTGATAAGACGTACCGCAAGGTCATCGAGGAGCGGCGAGCAAGCAGTCGTGCAGCCAAGGCCGGGTGAAAAACCTTGTCGGCCCAGTAATCTAGGTGTCGTCGCTGCAATGACTGAACAGTTTCGAATTTAGGAGCGCTCCATCAACACCGGAGCCTCAGGCTAGGCGTACCAGCTTGCGCGGAGAGAACCAGAGTGAAAACGGGAAACATCGTGTGGACGAGAGGATGGGCGAGTGCTACAGCTCCACACACCTTATAAATGTTTTCCAGCCACTGCCATACATGACATATGACAGCCAAATTAATTATGAGAGGTTGGCGTTTCACTGCCGCCCCTGATGCCACATTCTCAACGGGTTTATGTTCTTCCTGAGCGTCTGTGAGCAGTGACCACGGAGGGACAATGCTAGAAAAAATCCAGTTCAGGGCGTGGCACCGCCAGCTTAAAACCTTTTGGTTAAAACTTGAGATTAATGAGGTTAGCATCGCGGAAAAAGGAGACATTTCTTGACTTCGCGGTGCTGTCGACAGTGATCAAGCTGAGTTGCATTTGGCCCGTTGAAGCAACGGGAATATTGGGTCGATACCAAGTCGATACTGAAATCACTTTGATTAGATTAGATCAAAGTTCGCACAACGCGATCAGCTGACTTGGCGTGTCCAGGAAGAAGATCATAGATGCGTAGCGGATAATGGCGGCCAAACAGGTAAGTCAGCCAAAGAGGACGAATCGTACCGGCTGAATGGAGGTACTGCACCGCCGACGACTTGGAGGTATCTCGTTACAGCTTTAAAAGAACGGTCAATGCACCAATTTGGGAGATTTTTGAAATCAAAACGTGGCTGAAATCCCGATTCCCAAGAGCCATGGACGTCGAGCTGGCGGCAAGTGGAAGGAAGAAGAAGGAAGATCTCCATCTATGTGAGTCTTCATGAGTCAGGGACTGCCGATCATCTCCTCATCTCAATCTCCATTTGCGGAGCTGTTAAAGAACTTGTGCTATGATTTAGTGGGACATCTTTGAGTGTTCACTCAGGCTGACATGACCTCTTGTAGCGGGCCTTCTGACTCCTTCTGACTCCTGCTTGAAAGCCCGACAGCGAGCGGTGAACGGTCGGGGAAATCGAGATGGAAGTAGAGAACAAGGGGAGAAGCGTGACGAACAGTGATGTGACATCGGAGCACATGGCCGTGATTACGACGTGATTCTTTCGGTTGACTCTCACTATCACGACGCCGCCTCCCCGCCTCGGTTTCGCCGCATGCCCGACCCAAGTCTCTCGGTCCCTGAACTATGGGAGCAGATTATCGGTTTCGTTCCAACCTCTTCGAAATGTGCCGATCTGAAAGCTGTTGCGCTCGTCTGCCGCTCATTCACCCCGCCAGCACAGCGAGGAATTTTTCACACTGTGTCGTTTGTGACCGGGAATAGGTGGCTGAATGGTCGACAGCACGACGAGTTGGCTGAAAGCGCCCGCCGGTTTGCCGATATCGTCGAATCCTCTCCCCACCTCCTCAGCTACGTTTACCATCTGCGCCTCCACAATGCCGGCCCGGGCTGCTACCACGCTTTAGCCGCTATTCCGTGGTCGCATTTACGCCAGCTGTATGTGCAGTACCCTCTCCCGCCTAAAGCAAAAGCGGATCTCACGCGTCTCATCGGCCTTCCATCGCTCCGCGAGCTGGACATTCGTACTTGGGGAGACCATCCAATCGACATATTGTCTCTGTGCTCCACCAGCATCGAAAAACTAAGCATCGCGCCGGAATATCAGAGCCATCCGCCAGAGGCGCCTCCGCGTCCCTCCCTGCGACCGAAGATTCTCGAGTTGAAGCTTAACGGCACGACACCTTTCATAGGCTACGTCACGGAGCTTTTCGATCTGACCTCTCTGAAAACGCTCGAGTGGTGGGGCACCCCGTGCCCAGATCTCGACCGCTTTTTCCTAGAATATGGGCAGACAGTGGAAACCCTCAACCTCTCCGACCTCAGTACGTGGGCCATTGAAAGCAATTCGAGTCTGACTCCCAGCAGGAGTCAATGCATGGGACGACTTTTCTCTATCCCATTTTCCATCCGTCACCTCCATCCGCACGCTCTCCAAGATCACCAAACGCCACAACAAAATCCTCGACACTCTGCCTTTGGACAACCACGTGCTGCATCTGTCCTTCTACGCCGAAAGACGTACCCTCAACGAGGAGATCCAGGACATTGCCAGGGATTTGGAGGAGATAGTCCTCACTCGGTTGATGGCGGTACGGAGCGTCGAATTTACGACCCGCTCCGACGAGTTTGCGAGCGAAGCCATGCGATCCTTGTTTCCAACACAGCGCAGCCTCGTGGACCGGCATCGCGAGCTGTTCCCTCGTCTTTGGGAGAGGAAGCTTCTATCCGTGTACGTAGAGGATTTGAAGCTGGAATGAGGAAGATGACCGTGTGGTGGAAACATGGGTAAATTCAAACATTATACGCCTGATTTCAGGTCTGTTGATAGAGGATTCAGCAATAAAGCTCACATTTGTGGAAAGTCGTGCCTGGATGAGTGACGTTACTAAGACGTGGCAGCTCGCACATGACTGTGACGTAGCGTGATAGGCGCCCGCCTCTTGTCCTCCCCCATCATCTCCTCCTATGCCCTGCTGAAGTCTCCATTCATTCTGATCGTCCCCAAAACATAACAACATATTCTACACGCCCCCCAGACATCTGTCTCTCTCTCCGATTTTCCTGGATGTCTTTTGTCCGCAATGTATTGGCCCTGGAATATCCCGTGTTTGCGCTCGTCAAGGAAAACAGCATATCTTCATTCGCCCACATTGCAAATTGGTGCCCACCCCCATCGCTCTCAGCAGCCGGGCGTTAAATGTCAGTGACCCAGCCTATCTGTTTGCAGGCACATCCCCTTACACACATTTTTTTTTCACTCAACAGATGTTCCGTGGAATGAGTCGGCAAAGGGAGACCGCCTCCGTCGTGAATTCAATCCTGCTCTCTCCTCAGAGGACTCGTCTGAAGAGCAGTTCATTGTGGCCCATACAGATCTCGATAAGAAACTTCCGCGTCGTTTGCCTGTGACTCGGCGTGCGCGCGTATTGAAGGTGCGAGTCGGTTCCGATGATGCGGGGCCGCGGCATCGCCGACGAGGACGTTATCCAAGTCCTGCAAGCGACGATGCTGTCGTAGAACCCGCTCGGCGTTCTGCAACCCCCTTTCCCCGGCGTCGACGACGACTGTCTCCGAGCCCTGCAAACGACGATAGAGTCGTCCATCCCCCTGCTGATGATACGCCTGCACCCGTCTCCGAATTTGCAGATGATACGCCTGAGGCTGCCGCTGAGCCTGTGCAATCCGTTCGAACTCCGCGTCGCCGTCTTCGGCGACGACTTTCCCCGGACCCCGCAACTGATACTGCACTTCAAGTTGCAGTTGTAGCCGAACCTATGCAGCCCGAACGTCATTCACCGACCCCACCGCTATCACCCGCAGACAATCCTATTTCAACGCCGCTTGTGACGTGCCGACGACGTATCAAAACCAAAAACTCACATCCTCGCATCAAATTATCTGCACCCGCGAATTTACTGGTACCCGCCCAGGCCATCCCGTGGGCTCTATATTGTCTTCCTTGTCTCAATCCAGAGCTCTTCCATGCACGCCCTCCACCTCTCGATTGGGATATATCACAATTCCCCTCGACCGCTCGCCACCTTGCATTCACAGGACATCCAAAGCCAGCTAAAATCGAACCCAAATTCGAAGAGCCCGCCACCTATCCACCTACCCACCTCCTCATAATCTCCTTCCCACCCACCTCCCCTCTCCTCCCATGGGCCTCCCTATGGGGCCCCATCGTCGCGCGCGGCCTCGGAAACACCCCAGTTACGCTGGACCTCGCGCTCACCGCCATCTACACGTATTTCAACATCCCGCTCACTCGTGTGGATCGGGGCGTGGTTAGCGATCACACTTGGGGCGTTATTTCCGCGACATTTCGCCGCAGGCTTGGGCATTCGCCGAACTTGCGCGCAGTGGATGAGAGGCGCGGGGCGCTGCGTGTTGATGTCTTGGATCGATATACGAAGTTTTGCGGATTGGAGCCGCTTGGACAGCATTTCTATCAGTTGATGTTGAGTTTATAGGGTCGGTGTCTTCGTTCATTCTTGGTCTCGATTTCCCGATGCCCGTTGTCGTGAGAATCCTATGTTGTCCTTCATCGATATACGTACTCGAAGACTGGATCTCTACCAATGGGAACTTATTTTGTTTGTCGTCTCAAAAAGACTGCATTGAGAGTAAATTTCGACCAATTTACGTTCGTAAAGTACTAGTGTATAAATAAATAGCTGTTCTTCAAAAGAGCGATCCTCAAGCAATTCTCATAGTTACAAGTTCACAAATAGCGACCACGGTGTTTGAACATCTTCGGTACGGTATGCGCCAGATTTTGCAGCGTCTCCGAAAGCTGTTCCTCCCGGGTCTTCTTTACGAATTTGGCCGATCGAACCAACGTCCTCTTTCCATTTGTCTTTGCAGCTTCATCCTTGGCAGTCTGAGTGGGGAACAACTGTGCTGTGGCGTCCACCTCACAAATTGTCCCTGGGTCGGGAAGGGTTCCGTTGGTGAAGTATGCTGCGACGTGGGATGCGGTACAGGTGGATGGTGCGACCAATGAACAGTGCTAGCGGTCGAAGCGAAGGTGAGGAGGGGAAGCATAGGAACACTAGAATTTAGGAACGTACCCCAGGACTGTTTTGAGTGAGATGAACGGAGCCAGCGAATTGGGAGGCCATCTTGAGTCCATCTGCGCGAGGGGTGACAGGGTCTGGGGAGGTCGTAAGCAAACCCCCCGAATGTTTGCAATTAAGGAATGGATTGACGCACCTGCAGTGTTGCTGATGACAAGCAGCGGGAAGCTTGTGTTGGCGCCAGCAAAATTAACTGCAGTAAGGCGAGAGATCATTTATTTTGATTAGCGGAGATAACACGGGCACTGGCCTGTGAAGTTGTTCTTCAAATACTCTGGCCATCCACTGCCCCAAGACATTAATAAATCTATTCAAACTTCCGATGCAAAGAAAATCACACACAGACAATACATCCTTGTGCCCCAAACATCGCAGAACGGGGAACTTTGACAAAGCTCCTCGAAGTTCTTCCGAACATCGTCGAAGTCCGTGCTAATACTTGACCCATCATTGCAAGCTACCGAGACCTCACCGTCGAAGACACTCTGGAGTTCGAATTGCGAAGACTCCGCGATGGAGGCGTTCGCGAGGCATTGAAACAATGGTGTCACCGAACCCTCCGCATTACTGAGCTGCAAAAACGCTGTACCATTCCCCTGAGAAAGCTCGTTCAGAGCGAGGGTTAAGGACTGGAAGCCTTGGTAGGGAGAGTATAGAACGTCTAGGATGGTCTGGCGGAAGGTGCTATAGTCCAGGACGCGGTAGGATGGGGTTGATGCGGAGAGGCTGGTGGAAGCTGTGATGGGGCGGGATAAGAGTTGTTGTTCGAGCAAGTCGACTTTGGCTTGGATTGCGAAGGTGGAATTTTCGTGGAAGGCGCAGGCTGAGGGCCCTGCGGTGACGCATCCGTCGAGGAAGGTGTTCCATGTCTTGTTGGTGTCGATAAGATTCGTTTTCCATGATGCTAGAGAAGAAAAATATTACAAGCATAAGACTGAGGAGAGATATGAATGTACTAGAATAATAATCGTCGGCATCCATAACACCGTCAATTATAAGGCGTTCGACCTTGTCCTGCGTGAGAGTCTCAACATAATGCCTAGAGGGTGAATGAATGCACGTACAGGGAACATGGCAGCAAACGTTGCACCAAGAACCGTGCCGTATCTAGAGGTAATTTGCGGTCAGTGTCTATAATCGCCCAGACTCAAGAAAAAAGCAGAACGAGAAACCCCAATATTGCAGTTTATCCCGCCCATGTGCTTGAACAATCTTCAGCATATCGCGAGCAGTCGATTCCGTGGTAATGAAGCGCAAGCTCCCGTCGTCGCGCGCGCCTGCGAGTGAGGTCCGCAGAATATCATTAGCGTAGCTGCGACCGAAAGCGTCTTGTGAGGCGTTGAATGAGATTTCGGTAGGAAATTGGACGCGTTCTTCTTGGGTCGCGAAAAAGGAGGCTCGCGGTAGGGACCGAGCGATGCCTGCAGGTCCAATATTATTGAATAGGTAAAGGAGAAGAAGCATAGGGAAGTTGCTAGAACGAACCTCGAGGATCGAATCCAATCAGATCAAATTCAGGCCCGATAATCGCGCGGAACAGTGGGTTGCCCTGCAAAATGAAGTCGACGCCGGAGCCACCTGGGCCGCCGGGATTGAACAGAATGGGTCCACGGTAGTTTGTCGAGTTTCTGGGAACGGAAGCAGGGGAACGAATGAGTGCGATCGAGGCTTCGCTTGCGTTGGGGTTCTTGTAATCCAGGGGAACCTAACCAGTCCCACAGCAGTTACGATTGCAAGTAAGAACACAACAACTGGTATATAAGCAGTAACAATTAAGTTTAAGTATAACTCAACGTATGTATGGGTTAATACAATATGGTCAACGACCGCTGACCTGAGAATCTACAATCGTTTCTGATGTAACGCTTCTACAGCAGCTTGCGTTCGCATGTGCAGCGCATTCTGCTCGTTTCGTCGTCAAAATATCTTCGTTGTACAATGAAGAGTACGCACCTCCATACTGTACTTCCCAATCTTCTTCCCCGAGGGCCCCACCTCAAGGTATTTACCCGAAAGCACGAGCTCGAAATGTCTCCTCGCCTCCGTCTCGTCACCCAGACACGCCACCAGACGTCCGAGTTCGTAATCTGCGTGGGTCAAAGGGTGTGAGCGCAGCAAGAGAAGAAAAGGGAAAGATGGAACACGCACGAGCATGGTACACCAAATGATGATCCAACTCAATCTTCGGCCCATTCTCAAACACCGCTTCGAACGACGCTCTAGAGGCTTTAGCCGCGTCGTCGCGAGACATGCTCACCAATTCTGTTGGGTCTAGAATCGCGTCCGGGTCCTGCATCATCATAATAAGACAAAAAAACGATAAGGAAATAGAAGACGCACCGGAAAGGCGATATATCTCAGACACACGCCCTCCAAGAATCTCGCGAGGCAATAATCGTCCCAATACCCCTTCCAAGTGCTCTCCGCTTTGGGCTCCTCTAACTGAGCAAGGAGCTTCCGCACAGAAGGCAACATATGCTGCTCGACGACGCGCCGCGGCGCGTGCGCGATGGCGAGGAAGACGTACGAGATTTCCAACGCGGGGAGCGCCAGGCGGTTAGATTGGGCGAGGAATTTTCGTGCTTTGCGGGCGACGAATTTCTACAGAAGAGTGAGCAGAAAGAAAAGAAATCCGATGAATATAAATGCTCGCCTCTAAAGGAATCGACTTCCCCGCAATCTTCTGTCTCAGATTGGGTACACGCTCCATCAACTTCCGCGCCTCTGCCTCCCTCTTCTTCCTCTCCTCCTCCGTCCCGGACGTGCTCTCGAGTAAGCAGACCGCCAGCCCGTACGAATAGATGCTCTTACTCCACTGCAGTCATAGTCAGCATATCAACTTCATTCTCTTCCATTCAATGAGGAATGAAATCAACAAAATTCATACTCACCGTCGCCTCCTTCTCCAGCTCCGCCCAACACCCCGCACTCCCATCCACATCCCCCAACGCCAGCCTCGCAATCGCCATCTCCCAAAACGATATATGGTGCAGATTCCGATATTGTTTCTGCGCGGCCATGGCTTTGGTGTAATATTCGATCGCCTGTGCGGGCTGCGAGCGCATGAGGGCGAGCCGGCCGGCGCCAAAGAGGAAGAATACGCCTGGGAGCGGGTAGTGTTAACAAACCAACGATTTATAAAACACGTGAGATACGCACCCTCCGGATACCGCTTCAAATTCCACTTCACAATCCTCGCCGCCATCTTGGTATCCACGCCATCGAACGTATAGCTCGAGAGCACGAGGTGGAATATCAACAACGCCATATCGCAGATCGTCCTCCGCACCCCTTCCTCCGCCGTTGATATCCGCGGGCCTTCCTCGTCGTCGTCGTTCGTCTTCGTCACCGTATCAGCACCCGAGCCAGACGCCTTCCCCCACCCGCCCGCGCGGCCCAGGATCTCCAGCGCCTCCGCCCGCGTCGCCGCGTACCCGAACAGCTCGATGATGTTGAGGATGCGGGACGGGAGGAGCGAGAGGATGAGCGTGCTCATGCCCGCGCCGAGGTAGACCCCTGAGCGGAAGTGGGCGTCGATGGCGGGGGATTCGGGTGGGTAGCCGGTTGAGGCTGTGGGGAGGGTCGCGGTGGAGCCGTTTGTCGGAGGGGTGGAGGCGGACGAGGATGTGGATGTGGAGGCAGAGGCGGCGAGCTCCGCGGCGTATTCCGCGTCGACGGCGCAGACGTATTTGTATAGTGTGCGGTATATGGTGATAATCGTGCGCATGTTGAGGCTGGGGAAGATTGTTTTAGGAATAGAACATTCAGGAAAATTGACGACGCACGCTTCCTTGACGAACGCGAGCCAGTCGCCTGAGTATACGATTCCTAGCAGTGCCTAAAATAGAATAGTTAGAAGCAAATTTCAATGGGTTTATGACGAAGCCAAGAGGCAACGTCCGCCCGTCCCGGAGGACGCTTTGCCAGCGTGGAGTCATATAACAGAAACTCCGAATTAGACACGCGTGAGCAACACACCTTTTCGAACAAGCTCTCCGCATAAACCAACTCTGCATGGCGCTCTACATCCGTCATAGTCCGTATGAAACCGACTCCGGTGGTATTAAGACTCGAAACTCTAAAGCAAGAAACAGGTAAGATCGACGTCCCTGAAGAACGCGCAATGCCACGTACACGTAACCCGCAAGACGCGAAGCGAGGTAAGGGGTCTTTTTTCGATGTTGCGACGCAATCAGTACACCCTGCTTCGTGTGCCCTATGCCAGCCAAGAGGTCCTGGAGCGCAGGGTTGGTATTGACGACGAATTGCGAACGAATGATAGCCTCCGCACCTCGTCTGCGTAGGACATGAGCCCCTTGACACACTGGATCAACCCATATCCCGTCGCAAAGTACAGACGCTCTCTGAAAGGGAATTAGAGATCTGCTTTGACCCCAATGCCGACTCGACGTACTTTTTCTTGTCGCTCTCGTTGCAATAATCCTCCGACTCGTGCATCTTGCTCGCGAGGAAGAGATCGAGGGCGTAACTAACGCCTGGGAGATCATCCAATGCCTCTGTAGCCTTGTAGGGCGTCTTCACCGGCGGCGGTGAGGTGTAGATGGTGCGGTAGGAGGCGCCTGGCTCCATGGTGGTGAAGTCAAGGAGGAGACCGTTTGCGGGGTATGTGACGTTGTTGAATTCAGACGACGTCGGGTAGTTGATCCGCTAGTCAGGTGGTTGACTTTTGAAACGCGGGAAAAAAAGGCCAGGGCATTGGTTAGCCCGCGACGGAGTCGTCGAGAAAGAAAGATGGATTCAGCGTTTTAAGGATGAAGAATATCCGGGAAAGGGTGCAGATTGGATTCGTGATTTCGCAGGGCCGGTTGAATTGCGGTTGAACCCAAGTTGAACCGAACGTTGTGGCCTCGCGAGTCAGAGCAAAACTGCGAGGGCCGCCACACTATAACTTATAGTAGTATAACATCTGAGTGTAGAAAGATAATTGCCTGGAATGAGAAGATAAAGCAACGGTGAGCGCCGAGAAGCACTTGATGAACTTTTCGAGGTCGAGGTAATTCGAAATCGGTGCTTCTACCCTTGAGGTAACCCGGGACTGGGACATCGAACGAGGATAAAAAAAGGGGTGTGATGTATCATGTTACTGCATACCTTGAGTATCGAGGGGGCACCAGTGTTCTTTTGAATCTAAAGAGATGTTGAGTCGATCATGACAACAACGAACCAAAGGCAAGAAAATCAATCGACACCGCGGTGTGGCCGTGTCGGCGCAGATCTAGAGACCAAAGCTCGAAGCTCCGAGTCAATGGCAGGCCGCACTAACAGCCCAAAAGCAGAGAATGCAAGTGGGAAAGTGAATACCATGGACCATGTAGGATGCGCGAACAAAATTTCTGGATGGACGAAAGAGCGACGATACCAGATCACGGAAGAGACAGAGAAGGCGCCTATGAAGGAAGAAAGCTCGCAGTGACATACTGGAAGGCAAATATTCACTTCGAAGTGAGTCGTATCTCCTCTGAGTCGATCGATTGTTCACTTTGGAAGTTGGCCTCAGCGGGAAGCCAGGCCAAATGTGGAACATGAGTTCCGTTTCAAGAGGATAGAAAGGCGCCAAAGAAGACGTAGCAGGCGGAGAAATCTGGCAGCGGTATACGCACCCACTGGCAGGAATATCTCTTCTCTTTCTCTGCAGACGATTGCCTGGGCCCGGTGCCAGGATTGCCAGACAAGAAGCGACGCGTTTTCGAAGCATATAACGCGTATTTCAACGACCAAAGTCGGTTTAGTATGCAGTTTCGTTACGAAACGCGAAAGCACACGAGAAGATGAGAGGAAAGGGAAAGGAGGAATGTGTGACTGTCACGCAGTCACTTATCACATGACTTGACACCTCTTGTTTTCCCCCAACGCGTTGGCCAAAGTTTATCGAGGATTCGCCGCAATTCGACACATAGTCATTCAAAAGTTCCCTCAGAACTCGGTATACCACCTCCTACAAAAGCCTCGAAACACGCTGCTGCTTTTATTTCAGTACTGTCAGCATGGAGGAGCGTGGCCACCTGGCCAAAGCGTGGCGCACTGGGGGCGAGCCACAATTTCAGATCAAGAGCGGTGAGGTACCAGCACAGCAGGGCCAAAGAGCTTAAAGTAAGCTTCAATCCTAATCTAAAAGCCAAGGGATTTTTTCCAAACAAATACTTATCACAGAAAACACAGCTCGCACAAGTACAAGTCTCAATACCATGGTTTCCCCCGCAGATTATCCATCGCCCTTCCCTCCTCACTCACAGGAGGCCAAAGCCCCAGTGTCGGAGTCTCTTCTGTCGGATACGCTAGATGTCCACAACCTTCCGCATGTGCGTACAAATCGGAGTCCATCCCCTCTGGAACGTCGTCCGCTCTATTGGGATCCGACTTCGATGTTGGCCAAGCGGTACACAGAATCAACTCCCCCACATCCGCCGCCAACGCGCAACGCAGCGACGCAGGCCTCATACGCACGCTGACGGGCCAGCCCGGTCCGCGTGCATCATGCAGCGCCGCGCAAAGCGAGACAAGTGCGCGTTGGCGTATGGCGAGACAAGCGCCGAGGGCGGCCCAGGAGGTGCGTTCTTGCATCTCGTCGATGACTTCGTCTTCGTCGAGGTCGTCGAGATCGGATAAGGGGATTTCGGCGCCGTGGTCGAGAATGAGGTGCCGGAGATTCGGGAGGAGAGTCGAGTCGGCGAGGAGGGCGGTGAGTGCTGGGATGGGCGGTGACCAGTGTGTCAGGTCGAGGATTTCGAGCCGTGGAAGAGCTTGAGGGATGAGGGATGGGGAGAAGGATAAAGGATAGAACGGGTCGGTTGAGCGGGTGGTGGATTGCGGGAGGGCGATGCGAAGACGCTGGATCGTTGGAGCGGCTTTGGTCAACAGAGTCGTGAGCGAGGCTAGGAAGCTCGCGTAGCTCCGCGAGATCGCAGACTGTGAGAAATCATCCGAGAATGCAGGGCTCATAATAATGGTTATAGGGAGGGATCCTCGAAGAGGCTGCGACAGTATCAACGCCTCGAGGCTCAGCAACGAGAAAGGGAAAACGCACCCATTGCACGGAAAGTGACGCAAGGTCCTCCACCTCCTTCAAGTACGCGAAAAGATCCAAAGGTTCCAGCACTCCTCCCCCCGGCAGAACGATCTCTACATGACGAAGACTCTGCTTATTTGCCCGCACCACTGCCTCGAATGCAGTCTTAGCCTTTTCACACCACTTTCCCCGCTCAGCAGCCAATTCCGGGTCCATATACGCATCCAGAGCCGTCGCAGCGCAGCCTTTGGTGTAATTTTCGTTCGCCTGGATACCGCGCTCGCCTTTTAGCACCTCGTAGCGCTTGCGAAGGCGCTCTGATTCGTCGGAGGGGAAAGGGACGTGGAAAACGAGTGAGGTGAGCGTGTTTTCGGAAGGTTGGGACATGGGGGAGGTTGGGAGGTCGGATAGAATGAGGGAAGGCATCGCGCAGACGGAGGAGGCGCGGTGAAATGCCAGAAGGAAAACAAAGTACAGTAGAGGCGGTGAAGTGCACCATGTGGGAATGATCGGCGTGTCGGCGGGGATCCGAGTCAGCCTGTTCTCACCTCCCGTGTCGATCTCTTGATTTTTCTTGTCGACTGAATGCTCCAGTGCAGTGTCTCTCACATCTGCGTTATATGTGTTTACTGGGCGGTCTTTTCCATCTTACGCAAAAAGTCTAGGTCTGCACCCGTTCTTTGTTAACAGCGTCGGACCCTAGGAAACTGGACCTTACTCTGGTGTACCAACTCCTACCAACTCACAGTCACTTTCAGGCCGCTTTCCCTGTCACTGCAGGCGTTCCGACCCCACCGCTCGCGTTCACTCTCGTTCACGAGGTCCAGCACTCTGACCCACTCATGGACAACGCCAACCTCGACCATCTCGTCGATTTCAAGGGTCTGGACGGCAAACGCGCGTATGGGTTCAAGCAGATTCAGCACCAGCTCGAAGCGTCGAAGAAAAAGCTGAACCCCCAAAACTATGCGTTCTTCGCGCTGCTGGTACGTTCGCTTCTCTCTTCGTAGTTCATATTGATCTGAAAACCTATCCTTTGCTGTAGGCCGAGTCGAATCCCGAATTCTTCGCCCCCGACTGCTTCATCGGGGACTCAGTTCTGGGTGCTCGTGATGCAATTGTTCCCAGCGTCTTCGACTTTGACGCTGTTCTTCCCGCACATGAGCACGAGCACGAGCACGACGGCGAGGAGGTGGAAGAGGACGCCAACGCTGATGACGGCGCTCAGCCTAGTCCCCTTCACCGTCTTCTGCTTGCAGTCAGGGCTAAAACCACCGCGAAGCCCAAGGCAAAGCCCGTCAAGGCCAAGCCAGTGGTGGCGAAACCGGCGGCGAAGCCTGTCGCTGCGAAGAAGCCTGTCGCTGCGAAGAAGCCCGTCGTCGCCCCAGCGAAAGCGCCTGCCAAAGCTGCTGCGCCCGTGAAGGCGCCCGTCAAAGCTCCCGCCAAGGCGCCTGCTAAACCCGCTGCTCCCGTTAAAGCGCCGGCGAAGGCTCCCGCTAAAGCCCCAACCAAGACTCCCGCTAAAGCTCCAGCTAAGCCCCCGGCCAAAGCCGTCCCTTCGAAGGCCAAATCCGCCGCGGCTAAACCATCCGCCTCCTCAGCATCGACGAAGTGCAACGCGAAAGCGAAGGGCGCGTGTGCTGCGTGCCAGAAAATCATTAAAGGTATTCCGGGCGATATCGCGTTGACGAACTTCGATACGAATTCGTCGTGAGTGGATATGCCCATCCTTTCGTCGAGGAACCAGTTAGTTTGTTGCTAATTCGAATACTAATAATCTATACTTCCAATAAAATCTGCGTTTCTCGATACGAACGAGGCGAACACCTGTTCTGAAAACGCGAGAAGTATCTACTATTTTTAGAGTGTGGTTCTTCCGGTTGAGAGGTGGTGACCCTCCAATGCCAGCCGGGTTGCTATCTAGTCACAATTGCGAAATAAATTCAAGTCGAACTTGCGTCGACGCCCGATCCAGTGCTGTCGAGCCTCTCATGTACCCACGAAGGAATCGTGCGACCAAGGATCCCTGCTATGTCCGCCGCATGTCTCGACAGGCATTGGCATTGACAAACTTGAGGTAGGCTTTGCTCAATTTCAACCCCCCGAGTCCGAGGAGACGCGGGCCCCTCACTCCGGAACCTCGTTGAACAGAACCCGTTATCCAGTAGACTACTCACTGCAACTCATGATTACTATGGATGTATCATGGATCTGTGCAGTAGTTGAACGTCGAATAAACATTGTCGAGCCACCCGCTGCCAAAGGACTTCAATCGCTGACTGTTCTCCTTCATACAACATTCAGCTGATTTCACTCGACCGATCAAACAAAGAATCAAACGAACCGAATAGATGATGAGACATAGAGAGATCCTTTCCAAAGACTCAACGAAGGAAACCAGTTCGGATCAATCTCCCAATCACGACTTGCGATTCGGGGCACGATGATTGTAGGCCGATTCTCTATTTCCTGCTTCGAATTTCGTCTAAATGTGGCTTCAGGTGTTCCATAGCGTAGACAAGCGCAGAATAAATTTTCCGAACCGTATGGCTGTTCTTCCGAACTTCGGCAGGATGCGGCCGTAGCCTCCAAACAATCGGCATTCTCCGGATTGCGTCCGTCAGGTTGAGGCCGAGCGCTCGGGCCGTAAGTATGAGTGATTCGATGATCGCGTCTGATCGGCGAGAATTGACTTCAGTCTGACGCAAAGTATGAATCACTATGTGTAAACAATTCATCGCCATGGCGAGAGGCAAATTTCTCGAGTACGCGATCCGTTGTGATATCGCAACTTTGTGAGTTCAATAAATCCTGATTCGATCCTACTGACGCGCGGGTTCAATACTTTCCGCGAATCCGCTCGTTCCCACTTCCTCCGATTTTCAAATGCTCAATCGAAAAAAAATCTGCTGGGTAAATCTTTCCATGTTCACTCTCCTGCGCTTCTGCCCGTGTCTTTTCTTCCAAGAATTTGAACACAATTAATCAGATCTGCGAGCGCTCAAACTCGTTCGTTCCTTCCTTCCATCGAATCAGTGTTGGAAGAAGGATCCACGAATTTGAATTCTGGGAGTCTCCGTCCACTCCACTCACTGTGGCCAGGTAAAGTGGGAATGACTCACCGAGTCGCGGCTTTCGCCCCGTATATATCCTTACGTCGTAGCCCGTTTCTCCGCGTCGGATTTGTAGATTATCGCCTACAATGTACATAAGACAGACGCACATTCGCCGTAAGCATTTAGCGAAACCTAAGCGGAAGTTTGGCTCATCAGGCTCTCCCGAACAAATTTGTTCGGGATGCATACTTCGTGGCCCTGTATGATCACCGAGCAGGTTGATAGACTTCACGTTTGGGTTTCCCTTCCGTCAGGAAAAGTTAGAGAAGAGTACGAAAAAGTCGGGGCTAGCGGCACTCAGGTACCGAAAAAGAATAGAACATCGCAACAATGATGGACATGCATCAAAATGATCGGGAAATGCTGGGAAAGTAGCTGTCATTTTTGACATATTATAGTGATGCGCTCCACGCAATCAGAGTCCGGAGGACTTGCCTCCGGTCCCAACTTGGTCCCAACTTTATGGCTTGTTTATGGCATCGAGTTTCTATGGCTGCAAGGCTGAGGCTCGAGCACGCTGCCGTCGACTTTTGGGACCGCTGTTATGTTCTCCGATGTGTGCTCTTTCCGTAGCCTGCGATGATTTCCCTCAAATCGCAAGGCCTAATCATTTGCAGCGTATGTCGGTGGTTCTGTTCACGACGAGGAGGATGAGTTCGGAGCTCCCGAAGACTTGAAAGACCGGAATAACAAAACCTGATATGATGTCGCTAGATCCCGAGTCTCCAGTGAGCAGTTGGCCAATTTGTCTCTTCTCGGCAAGCAGCCGACCATCTCCTCGAATTCTTGCCTCAAGGCTCGTAAAAGCGGTCCCTCAATCACATCCTCAATTTTCGAAGACGCGTTCAGAGTCTTCAGACGCATCGGGCTTCAAGTCTCAGCTTGTTTCGACCGCAAAATAGAATCCATCAAGGCACTACTGATCTACTGATCTAAGATTTCACGGGAAGTCGGGAAAACGGTACTCACCCCACACATCCTGACAAGCAATTATGGTGAAGATCCTTCGTTGCAACATCGTTTCACTGATCATCCACGGCCAAACTCTCACCACTCGGATGAGCGGCCAGAAAGAGAACAAGGGATTCGGCAGTGCATCAAGATACGAGACACTGCAAATGTGCCAATCAAACGCTCGCTAATCCCATGCGCCTCGCTACAGTGTAACGGCAGGGTGCGGACCGTGCGTAAGGCGGCGGCGATTCAATAATACGGCAAACTGATATAAATTCGAGACTATGTCGTCGTTAGCTGGTTCCCTCACTGGCACTCAGCTCCCCGCTCCCCTCCCCCTTCTTCACTCTCACCGACATGTCTCCTTCTCCTTTCGAACTTCCTACCCGGGTCGCTGTCGCATGTTCTAACTGCAGGGATCGTAAGGTCAAGGTGCGAGTCATTTCTTTCCATTTTCATTTTTCAATCTCAACCCCATTTCGTGTGTAGTGCATACACGAATCCGACCAAGCCTCCTGCATGCGCTGCCAGCTGAACGGTCTCTCCTGCCAATACGTCGCCACCAAAAAACAGCGTGAGCGTCGGCTCAATGCTGCTACCAAGGTCAAACGCACTCGCACGCGCAAACCCGCGCCCTTGCCAGTGCCCTCAATAATAGCACCCACGCCGCCGCCCTCGGACATGGACTCGCCCATGTCCATGCACGACCACGACGACTTGCCCCAGCTCGCACACGGCAGTAGCGTCGGCTCCCCCTCCACCGCCTCCAGCCTCGACGGCCTCTCCCCTTTATCCGCCGAATTCCTCGAATTCCACTCCGCCGCCTCCTCCGACGCCTCGATCTCCCCCGTCCAATTCGATTTCCCCATCCCTCCTTCTCCGCTCTCGTCTGTCTCGAGCATACCATCCATGCCCTCGATGCCTGGTCCTTCGACACTGCGCGTTCGTCCCTGCATCGGCGCGGAGTGGCTTTCCGACGACGCGTCTGTCCCCATCTCCTCATGTATCAGCAACAAACGCTTCGGCTTCGGCAGCCGCGGTGCATATACCCATACCCCACCTACACCCGCGGTGCAGGTGCAAGCCGAGCTCGACGACATGTATCACTCTTTCGGCGTCGTTCCTCCGACAAACGTGAATATGGGGTTCGAAGTACCCTCTGTATATCCCATGCACCCGATGGCTTACAGGGGCGGAGACGAGTATAACACCAACAACGGCGGGTGGTACGACCCCATGAGCCATTCGTACGTCGATACCCTCTTCGCTCTCCTTTACCAATGCTGAGTTCTCAATCTAATCTAGATGGTGAGGAACTCGCTCTTGAGCACCGTCCGCTTTGCTTCGTCTCCCATTCCCTTTCCTTTTCGGTCTTCGTCTTCGCGGTTTTCTTGTATGTATCTATATCTATTCCGGCTCACCCACCACATGTATCGATTAGACACCATTTCACTCGCACGGAATCACCACTACACCGGCGATCCATTCGTCCATCCATTCATATATCTATATTTTCTGTTTGTCCGTCTTGCACGCCCATTGTATCCATAGCTAGATCCTCTTGACTCTACACCACTGTATCCTTAGACAAATGTACCGCGCTTGGACGACGACACTATAAAAGGTGTTCGTTCGTATGTTTTTGACTCACTATAGATGGTGTGAATTTGCGCATTGCGCCGTTTTATCCCACCCACTCTCAAAAATCCGGAGAACCAAGAGACGGCCGCTCGTTACTTATTAGTCCATCAGGCAACTGGTTGAACACGCAGCTCGCAGATCTCATGATTAATTACGGAGAAGCTCGTCGATCCTATTCAATGCGGGTTCATTTAGAGTCAATCTTCGTTTTGGGTGAAGTCAATCGTCGGATTCGGACAATTGCTTCCATGTCTTTGGACCAAGAGTCAATAGGTATCAGGTCTTCGATTGATCGTGAATCCCATTGACTTATCGGAGCTCCGATGGCAAGCGGCAGGAAAAGGGAACAAGGGGTCGGTGAATGGACAGTGAAGGGGTTAGGTAGTGGGGATGGGTTGACGAACGACGCGAGGTTCAAGTAGAGGGTGACACGCGATCCACAGTGTGGATTCCACCACGGGTCGAGGAACCGCTGCCAGTAAGTAGCCTAATTTCTGGCCGTGTTGCTTATCGACTTGTCCTGAATCCAGATACCAGTCAATTCATCAAAGCTCCGTGGAAACAATGTAGATTCCAAACTGGGATATCGGGATGGTAACATATTTTCAATTCGGGCAGCTGAGCGTAGAGTACAAGCTGACGAATCCTGAGTGTGTTTGATTGTTCACGAAATACCGATGTATTACCGCATAAATGCTCGTTTTGAACGTTGGGAAGTGATCGATTGAATTTGACAAAAAGATATCGACACGTCCATTGCAGATTCGTAGAGCCAAAGGCGCGTCTTTATACGGGGCACAAAATTGAGTTCCGCTTCCTGGAGAACGCGGACTGAGAACCGTTGGAGATTTCCGGGGAAATTGCGACTTACCACATGCCGAAAACTGAATTGAGTCATCTCCAAATATCTCCAAGAGGGTTCAACCGTTTTGGAGTGTCCCGGGAGTGTCCAGGCATTCGGCAGATGAAGTGGGATGGAAAAACTTGCCTGCTCCAATTAGTGTCGGAAGGAGTAAACAGGCCGGCTATATTTACTTGCTTGATACAATTGTGGTGACCCACAGGTGTCATCGTCGTTCGACGATTTAGAACTGCTGGGGAGCTTGTTTCCTGTAATACACAAAGGAGTTAAATTGAGCGCATCCAAGATTCATCGGGTAGCAGACAGCGCAGAACGAATAGGCATGGAAGTTATAATCGAGATTAATCCGCCTGAGGGAAATGTCGGAGTCGTGAAACAACACGAGAGGATGTCTGCACCGTCAGTAGAAAAGTTGTGCCAGAATTAATTGAATATTGAAAGAGTTAGCAGTTCCGAATGCAGAGCACATGCGGCATGAAGCTTATAGCAGAAGATTTGGCCTTAGGTTCCATTCGATGCCACTCGTGTGAGCGCCAGCGGCCGAGCGTAGCCGCAGAGATATATTGTTTAGTATGTAGAAAGAGGAAGCAAGCACTGAGGAAAACAGAACAGCTCGCACAGGGCTGTGGCATTGGGGACAAGTGGGGGACGTTGGTGGAAGAGGAAGAGGAGAGAACAGTCCAATTATCAAGTGACGTCAAAGGCCTAGGCCTATCAGATCAAATCAATGTTTGGGAACTAAACATTGTCCCTCGAAAAGTGCTTTATGCAATGTTGACCCTACAGAATATTACGTAGACTGACCCAGTATACAAATGAGGGGGAGATTCTTGGTTTTGAGCTTTGCGTTAGCGTTTGAACTGGAGTCGAGAAACGAAATCGGACCGAGATCCGCGCTTTCGGCCGAGGGGAGGTTGATCAATTGATATCCCGGACTTTTCGGCCGTCCACACTCTTATTCATCTTCATCGTCGTCCCATGGGCCATCGACCCTTATGCATGCGGAGTCTCATGCGCGCTGTCACCCATCAAGTTGTCAACCCACTCCTTCAGGTCTGCAAATAGGTCGACACATTTTGGGCCTGGCAGCCTCAAGTGCTGGCCGTCTTGGCTAAGTTGGCTTTTGCCAGTCCCAGAAATGGTCAATCAATAGCGGAAGGCAGAGTGCTTTTCTGGAGTTGATTCTCGCGTCCATTATGGGTCGATTACGGCCGGAGAATCGACCGAAGCCCTGTGAAGAGATTCGTTCAAAATCCGCCATCAGAATCGACTGCAGAATCGACACCAGAATCGAAGACTTTGACTTCCCCTAATGCTCTGGGCCATTCTTTTCTGCTTACCTTCGTCAAGACCCTTCTTTCACACAGGTCTTCCCGCCTGATAGAACTGCTTTCAATCTCTTCGCTCGCTACCGTTTCCGTCGGAATCCGTCCTCTACAATATTTTCTCGGAGATTTTCGAAGAACGAGAAGATAAGAAGAATACAGTTCGGCGCGGAAATCCAAGAAGGCACCCGAGAAACGAGAAGCATTGGCAGCTTGCAGGCTTCATTCGCCGCTACGGTCTTCGGGCATCCTATTGAGATGCACCATTGGCACTCAGCGGCGAGCGCAATCTGCCATCTCGCGATGTCCTATGCACACGAATTTGGGGTTCGTTGGAGCTCGTCTCTAGCTTCCTCGCGCATTCGGTGGCCCTGTGTCAAGTCCTTTTGCTCTGGCTTTGTTTCGTCCACATGGTGCCTCGAGGCAAGTTCAATGCCCGTATAAAACCCCACGGCATCGACGGTTGCAAGGCTCGGACGCTCTCAAACGACCTGACAATGTTCTTCGCAACGTTTTTGACCCTCGCTTTCGCTCTCGCGTCCACTGCCGTCGCTGGCCCTAACAAGCGCACCGATTCGCTGTCGGTGGAGCTTTCTGCCGCTGCGAACAGCTTCGACTCTGTGACTGACCTCATCCTCACTGCGACTGTCAGCAACAATGGAGCGGAAAGCATCAAGGTTCTCAAGTATGGTACTATCCTTGACGGCGACCTCCCGACGCGCTCTTTTACTGTGACGCGCGACGACAAGGAGGTCGACTTTACGGGTATTAAGGTGAGACGGACATCAGCGGGTATCATCTCAGGCTCATTGGAGGCTTATTGTTCTTCCATAGATCTCCGTATCCCTCGAAGATGCCGACGAGAGCGCCTACGTCACTATTCCCGCCGGCGAAAGCGTCGCGGTCACCCACGACGGTGCGTTCATTAAAGTTCTGATCTTCTCCTCATTGCTCGGTTTGATTAATTATTTATGGACAGTCTCTGCTCTGTTCGACTTTGCCACTGCCGGGAAGGGTGCATTCACATTCACCCCAGTCACCACCTTCCAGAGTGCCCCCTCGGACGAGAAAGTTGCCGCTCGCTCCCAACTCACCGTCATCGAGGCCGCTGCGACTCCTATCACCATCTCCATCACCGGCGACGTCGCCAAAGTCGAGATGCTCTCCAGCCGTGCGACCGACATCTGTACCACCGCCAGCAAAAAGTCTTTCATTGACGCTAGGTGCGCTTGGATGCTTCTTGTGCATTGAATGAACTTTGTTAAATACCAATCCAGCTACACAGAAGCCAAGTCCCTTGCCTCCATCGCCGCCAGCTACGTCACTTCGCGCGGATCGTCCGACTATCTATACCGTGCTTACTGGGGCTCGATTGCCACCTCCCGTGTGATCTCCATTCTCAACGCCGTTGCCAACGAAAATAGCTCTAGCCGCACGTGAGTACAACAATTCTTTGTTTGAAATATCTGCTCATCTCATATAATACTTCCAGCTTGAGCTGTGTTGATACCTTCGACAGCTGCTCTTCCGGCATTCTTGCATATACCTTGACAGCCACCACCAACGTATGTTTGTTCCAAATAGCCGGCTGAGCGAGCTTAACGCATCCGTATGACATCTAGATTTACTACTGCTCTATCTTTTTCGACCAAGTCGCCACCTCCGAACTCTGCCATCGTACCAGTGTCGCTTCCCGCAATGTTCGCGGTGGAACCACTCTTCATGAGGTATCCAAACATTTCTCCTTGCGCCCATCCTAGTATCCACTGAACACTCTGCTTTGTAGCTCACTCACGCCACCTCAGGCACTGCAGATTTCGCCTACGGCTGCCCCGACGATCAGGCCCTCTCTGACTCCAAAAAGATCCAGAATGCAGACAACTTCAACGTGACTACCTTTGCTATCCTATTTCAATTCGGATAAAACTCACACGATGTCTTCCAGTGCTTCACCACCCAAGTTTACGCCAGCACCCAATGCTAAATGGGTTCACCTCATCTATTCAAATTTCATACCCACATAGATCTAGTCAACAACAGTCAGATTCCCCACGGCCAGTTCCGCTGAGGGCGTCTTGATTTTCGGAACAGTCAACACTCGGCTTTTTCAGAAAAAGTTAAACAAGATGATCAGGGAGCCATGGTCGTTGCCATATAATACTTCTATCTTCTAGATGTGCGTACAAAGATCAACCAGACGAATACATGATGAGTGTTGATAGGGAGAATAAATATGCTCTATTTCGTATTTCCACATTGATTGGAGGCAGTTGACTCGGGGGTATTTCCTACTGTCTACGTTTGCCGCAGTAGGGGCAAGTTCCCGACTGAGGGCATTGACTTGAATGATGTCAGCGATGAAAATAAAATAAAATATCTAAATCGAAGCTTACTGCGGCTGGCTCGAGGTTGGGTACTGCTGGTATCCAAAGTTCTGGGGATATCCCTGCTGATACGCAGGTGTCCCATACGAGTACCCCGTGAATGGCGGGAAGTTCTGCCCGGGCTGCAATTGCGATCCCCCCGGCAAGGGGTTCTGGGCATTCTGCCCATAAGACGCAGCGCTCCAGTCGTGTACCGGCGGATTCATTGGGCCTCCTGCGACGGGTGCGCCATGGTAGGAGCCAGCTGGAACAGACTGAGGAAAGTTCTGAGAATAACCAGGGCTGTTATAGGTCCCTGTAGCCTGTTCATCTTCCTCCCCGACCGTTAAATACTCGCACTTGATGTTCTTCCTGACGCAGCGATCGCAGGGTCTTTCTCCGAGACCGTCAGTCATACACTGAAAAAACGTCAGATTTTGCATGAAACAGCGGACGGACGGAGACTTGCCTTTTGTTTCAGTCTTCGACAGTGAATACATGCAAGAAAAACTCTGGTACGCTTGTAAGGAGCAGGGCTGGACATTCTTCTGAGGTATCCTCGTCGACTGTGCTGTCAACATTTATACGACCGTCCAGCTGTACAAGGTTTCATAAATATTAATATCATCACATATTTGTGGGTTTACTGCTTGGTCGAAGCTGGCACAGGGTAGAACGGTGCTGCTACATGGAAGGCAGGCTATCTCGGCGAGTTTCGTGAGGCTGTCGAAAGAATATGTTGAATAGGGTCAGTGGGTAACAAATATCATACCAGTCATTCCCGCGTGGTTCGCGCTTGAATGCTTCTATTCAGGGCAGAAGCAATTTACACCCGAGTAGAGCTGTGGATCTATGCAAGTGTCAACATGAAAGTCATATGAATGAGTGTATTTCAAGACATGCATTGACTTATGCCGGAGGGTCAATTCCCGCAAACAAGGGTGGAACAAAGCTGAGTTTTGTTCAAATTTGGTCACACGACTACGGAACAGCTCACTTGGTTTCCATAGGTGCAAAGGTCTTGATGCCAGTTAACGCGCCGTGCCGTGGTGTTGAACTTGTAGGTCTCTTCCCGATCATCTGTCAAAAATCACAGTTGCGCGAGCAGTCGACCAAGGTAGAAATTTAGGATACGCCGACAATCGAGCATTATGACCCAATGCGCTAACTCTCTCACCGCATTGTTCGCATTTTTTCGACATGTCCGCAAAAGTTCAAACCGCGTGCTACAACAGTTGTAGCGGAAGTGAGATCCCCGATGATTTGGCCACGCGAGCTACCGGAACCTACAGAGTGGTACAACAAATACCATACGTACTCTGAGGAGGGAGGTTTGTTGTGAGAAGAAATCTGGCTTAATCGGTAAATATAATCGAGCATAGGTAAAATGCGCAGTGCGATTCAGAGTTAGCTTATTAAATTGCTTGATTAATGTTACAGACTTACAGTGAGAAAGATTGAATTCCAAGTAGTGACTGACTATAGTTCAGCGCCGTATGCTGCGTGATGAATTTGAGTACTATTGGAAAATAGAAAATCAACTCGGAGCAGAGATTCGTTCCTATCGTCTCCGTTCTCTACTAAGGTGCCCTTCATATGTCATTTGCCTCGCACACAGTGAATCAGAAATCTCCAGCATCTTTCCTCGGAAGGGAGGGCGAGCGGATCAGCTCAAGACCAACCTCAAGATCGGCAACGAACATTCGTTCCGTGACTGTGGGGTTTCCGAGTGTTGTTACAACAGTTCGATGAAACAGCCAGGGAGTTCTTCAAATATGGACGTACGCCTGTGATTCGGGAGTCGATTCGTGAATGACTCACCGCCATTATCCATATTCTGAGACGCGTCGCGGAAGGCAACCCACGCTGTGGTGATTGGAGTATGCTGCCAGTGTATGACGCTCTGACTGGGGGTCTTTATTAATACATAATTGTGGCTTTGATCAAGAGTCAAGACCCCTCGAGATCCATAAGCAACTCCCATTCCCTAAGTACCAGCTTGCAGCAACATCCCTTTGGCGAGCACCATGGGGCGGCAGTGGAAACGCAAGAAATCAAGGATTCATGATCAGCCACCCCAGAGCAACCCCAGAGTCCACTGTCCAGAGAATCGGATGACGCGCCGGGTATCCGGAACCGGGAACTTCGGCCCGTACGTGGCCTGATTCTGCTGCTACTGCGCGTATATAACTTTCGTTTGAGTTTTGAAAAGCATATCGTGTAAGTATGGTTGGCGACCGTGACGTGGTGGTGGGGACGCAAGGAGCACGCGTTGTGAGTGTGTATTTGACATCAAAGCCACTCGATCAATCATTGATCAATCATCAAAAGTAAAGAAAACGCCACGTGGCCCACGTCTCTCGACTCTTCTTCCGTTGTTTCAATTTTCATCGTTTGCCGTCCGGTGCACCTTGAAGGAAAGTGGAGAATTATAATATTAACGGTACCTTCGACTGAACCGCTGCTTCCACCAGTCCCCCTTCCGCCTGGGCCAAAATATGGAGGGAATCTTGTGGAAACCCGGGAAATCCTCGAGTTCTTTGGCAACTTGTTGAACTGGGTGCTGCCAGGACCCCCGACAACCAACTATGATGCCTGCCGGGGAAATTTTGGGTTTGGGGACATCTTATCCGGACCCCTAATGGGGAAAATCTCATCCGAATTCGTACCAGGCCTCCGCCAGGTCGACGTTTTATCCGAACTGTTGACCAGGCCTCATAAAATTGCCTAAAATCAAGGGAAAATCGGAATTTTGCTCCTACGGCTGGGACGGCCTTGCAGATGTTCCTTTGGTTCTCGGTGACGACGGAAATGCTTCCTTCGACTCGGGTATCAGCTCTGCCAGCGCTGGCAATGCCTGGCATTGGCCCTGCCGAAGCGTTGCGTCCCATATAAATTGCCGAAACTGCCTGAAAAGGTCAATAATCGCGATAATAACATGCGATTTTGCTGATTTACCATGATTCGGTCAACAACTGACCGAAATTCGTCAACGTTCAGCCGCAGCTTCTCATCCAAGCCGTCGCAAGCCCATGTTATCCGAATTTCGGCCAGGCCTGTCGGCACCCACCCATGCTTTATCCGAATTTTGTACCAGCCTTGGGCACCAAAAAGTTGATTTCTCATCCGAATTGGGGCAGGGTACGCGCGAATTTTGGGCATGTTTTATCCGAATTGAAAATTTCGCGGGCAGGCATCATAGGTGGTTGTCGGGGGTCCTGTGCTGCCGGTGTTTCGGCCAGCTGGGAGTCTTCTTTGCTGTCGATCTGAATGTTCATTGTCAACTTGGTCCCACGGAGGAAGCTTGAGTTTCGCTCCCCAAGCTCCACCTCAGTATCGACGCCTATCACGGAAGCTTCAAGGCCGCTAACCCAGCTTTCGCCGTCGTCGACTTGTTGTAACCCAGAAGTGGCGAAGGCGAATGTTTTCTTCCCCAGCAACGAAATATCTAGTCCCTCCACCTCCTTCGGAAAACCGTCGTTCTTTTCGAGAAGAGTCGACGTCAAAGCTACTTGCAACTAAGCGAAGGTGGAGCTGCTCGTGTCCGTTGTCAAGGTTGCCGCGGTTCGGCGCCAATACACACCTAATCCTTAAAACCGTCCCACTGAAGATGATCCGCTGCAAACCTTCCCCAGAACCAAAATCCCCCCACTTTCGACGCTCTTTTTGAAGATGACCTACGGAACAGCAGCAGTCCGCGAATTCCAGCTCCGCACAGGCGAAACGCTCCCCACATTCCCCTCAGGTGCGTCCTAGCTTTCACTTCTTCTTTCCATTCCATCGCGAGACTGAAGCAAAACAAAAAATCTCGGTCTCATCATGAGTAGGCTGCACCGTCGACCCAGCACACAACGACACCCTCGCCTCCTGCTGCACCACCGTCGGCAGCACACCTACGCAAGCCACCAACGGCGTATTCGGCTGCCCGTACAACACCGCTTTCGTCCCGGCAGCGAATCAATCGTTCGGCTCGTGTGCGCTGGATAAGGGCGCGAGTAGCAGTTGCGCGCCGGCGGGTATCGATCGGGAGAGTTCTGGGATATCATTCAGGTGGAATAGTGCTGTTGCGTTTGGCCTGCTAGCGGCGATAATATCTTCGTGGCATGCTTTGTAATTTGGTGCGTTCCTGCTGAGGTGTTTGGGATTTGAGCTGACGACGGCTTTTAGGATCATGTTGGAATTTACGACCCGCGCAGGAAGCTAATAAACAATTTGTATTGATAATCAAACTTTCGTTCTTTCGTGTCACGGTTTTGTTGTGCAGCGCAAGATCGGTCTTGCAACCTTTTCAATTTGAATAAGATTAGCGACTGGCAAGCACGAGTTGGAAGAAATAGGACGAGCACCAGTTCGCTTTGAATCACAGGGGTCGAGTTCAAGCAGTCGGTTGAAACAACGAGCCACATCCCCAAGTCCGACGACTCGGCGACGACGAGTCGGAGCCTGAGGCTGCCACTTCGCGACGTGCGTGAGCCGCGCTTGACTTGACGTCTCGCTGTCGCAGATTCTGCCAGGTGGTTGGCGCCACACGAGCGGGCAGTAAAGTACGCTGAGAGGCTTGGAGTCAAACTTGCGATATCACTTGAAACTGCGGCGGCTCAAAACAAAGATATCGCTGGTGAGTGGTCACTGGTGAGTGGCAAGAACAAAAAAGGACAAGCGGCGTGACCAGCGTGACACCGGCCTGGGAAATTACCGGTACCGCGACGGTGCCTGACGGTGCCTAATCCAATCTCTTTCATCGATCCCCACCTCAAGAAATGTCTGCTCCGCCTCCGCTGTCTTCCCGAGCTCTGAGACGTCAGGCTATACCTCCCCCACATTTATAGTCAGTCGTCGATCTTTTTGCCACTTTTTATCCGAATTTTCTGTTCTTCTTCCAAACTTCTTCGCATTTGATCGAATTTTTCCTTGGCTTTGCCTCCCGGTCCGTGGCTAATTACTCTGCTTTACAGCAAACCACCACCGGGACCATTCTACGACTCTGAATTGTCTCCCAAAGGGGTCATCAATCTGTCGACGGCAGAGAACGATTTGTTGAGCGGGCGTTTGATTGAGGTACGTAGAACGCTACTTATGTTAGACGCTGCCTTTTCACCCACAAGTACCATGATTCGAACAGCATCTCTCACGGCCACTAGCAATATACCCCCCGCATCTCAAATACCGAAATACGCTTCTGACATCCGAGCTCCCCACCGTGGAGGATCTCCTCCCGAAGTACGTCAATGATCATTTTCATCCGTTGGTCCAAGTGACGAGTGAGTCGTCATGAGTCATGTTTTCCTCGTCTCGTAGCAAAGAATTCTCATACCATATTCAGGAGAAAACTCCGTCGCCGGTCCTGGAATCGGGTCACTGTTGGCTCAGCTAATTTGGGCGATAGCAGACGAAGGTGCAGGAGTGTTGCTTAGTTCTGTGAGCTATACTCGACCAGCGGCTATACTCTGAGCTAATGCATCATCAAAGCCATTCTATGGTCTGCTTTCGTCTTTCTCTTGCCCTCTGTCTGATTTCGATTTATCCTGATCTCTGTCTAGATGACTACGTCCGGGATATCGTCCATCCCAGCTTCGCAACTCCAGTCCTCGCAAATGTCCCAGCAGACGTTGACTCTCTCTCCATGGAGGTCTTCCCCTACCTCGAAAAGACCCTCCTCGAACACGCATGCGCATCTCCGACCAATGGCGAGGATAAGCACGAAATCCAAGTGCTCCTTCTATGCAACCCACACAATCCCCTGGGACAGGTCGTCGCGAGGGAAGTCGTCGAAGGGTATGCTCTTTTCGCAGAGAAGGTCGGTACGCTTCTATCCATACCATCTCCCTACGTGCTGACATCTCTCGTCAGCACAACCTCCACCTCGTCGTCGACGAAGTCTTCGGTCTCTCCACCTTCAAATCAGACTACCCACCCGCCGTCGATGCGGGATTCAAGTCCATCTTGTCTTACGATTTGGCCGCCCTCGGCGTCAACCCCGCGCGCGTCCATGTTCTCGTCGGACCAACGAAAGATTTCGGAGCCAGTGGGTTTAAACGTCAGTTTCAAACCTCTTCTTTTTGATCCTCCTTGGACTTGATATCTCATCTCATTTGAATTTATTCTGGCTCATCTCACAGTCGGCCTCCTCACCTCCCCCTCCAACCCTGCCCTCATCTCCCTCATCCGCCCCCTCTTCAACGCCACACCCATCTCCGCCGCCTCCGACCTCTTCTTCGCCCGTCTCCTCGCCGACAAGCCCCTTGTCGACAGCTTCCTGAAGGAAAATAGCCTGAAGCTGGGGCAGGCGTACGATTTCGTTGCGAAATGGATGGAGGGGCATGGGTTGCCGTGCGTGTTTGACTTCACCTGCTTGATCTCTTTTTGTTTCTTTTTCTCTCAAGCGATTGACTCCCCGATTAGGTTTGTCCGCGCCAACGCAGGTGTATTCGTCGTCGTTGACCTCGGTCCGTTCATCGCTCGCATGCCTGGATCGGCCGACATGAATGATCAAAAAAGACTTGACCGCGCGGTGGCTGCTATGCTCGAGGAAAAGGTTTTTCTGGTGCGCTGTCTTCATCCAATAATCATTTTTTGCTCATGATTATTCGCATTCCCATTTCTATGAACTCTTCTTTCTGTACTGACGTATGACAATCCAAACAGAAACCAACCACCCTCATGGCGGACCCTATTCCGACGCGATTCCGGCTCATCTACGCACACCCGCGGCCAGTCATGGAGGTTTGTAGAATCATGTCAATGCCTGTTTCCTTCCTAAATTCCTCCTCTCCGTCTTGGCATTGTAGCTGCTGCTGACGCTACGCTTTCTCTAGCTTGCCCTTCGACGCATCGAGAAGGCGTTCGGAGTTCGTGAAGCGCCGCTTCTTGAGTGACAGTGTACATACGGGACTCTGAACGGTCGTGCCGTTCTGTGGCTACTGTGGCCATACTCTACAGATATACAGTCCTTTCCCCAGTTGGCTCTACCTTTCTGTAATCCTACCTTTCTTTTTGAAACACCGCTCTCTCTTAATTACACGCGCTTTCGTGGTTTGTGGCTCCGAGATACGCCGTCTATAGGCTATGCATATATTTAATGGTTAACAGCGATTCAAATTACATATTTTGGTCGTAACAGCGATTTTCCACTTGTTGGGACCATGATGATACGAACAAGCGATATTAAACTGAATTTTCTCTCATTCACATGCCACCAATCTGCACATTAATTATATATTAATGCAGAGAGACGCGACGCGTTCCTTTCACGTGACCGCGAATCTCTGTGAAGACAGCCAGGCACAAACTGGCACAAAGAACTGTGACGAGATTCGAGTCACGCTACAGCTCCTGTTCTCTTCCACCATGAACCAAGCGGACCAAACTCCCGTCGCCCTTACCCTCCCCGCCGAAATTCTCCTGGATATTGTCTCTTACTTTCATAATCGCGCCTTGCCCTACGAGCAACAGTCTTCGCCCGCCCCTGATACGACGCGAGTCCAAATTCTGCGTTCTCTATCTCAAGTCTGCCAGTACTATCGCAGAGTTTTTCTCCGACTCTCTTGGGAATATTTGGAGATCTTGGACGCACCTACGAATCCGGCAGATTCTTTTCCTAATCGCCTCTTGAGACGAATGACTGGGATTGTTAAAACCCCAAGCGTGCCGCGGTGTATCCGGTAATAATTGGGGTTCCGATAGATCTGAATGATTTTGATGATACTTGCCAGCACCGCCGTTGTCTCATTGAAGCTCCCTTCAAATAGCAACCAGATGTACTGGGATGTAATCACCGTATTTGTCCGGCTGTTAGTCGCAGCATCCAAACTAAGCTGTCTTCACATCGTCGACGTATCTGGTGCGCAGGCTAGCGTCCTTGCCGAGATATTGGCTGCCCACTCTTTTCCTGGGATCACCCGACTCGCCGTTCCGTGCGCACTCGCTCGCAGCTTGTCGGCTTTTCCGAACGTTCGGTCGCTTACGGTTACCGACAAGGCTGTCGCCGATTATTATGCGATAGCTTTCTTGAAATCGTCAGGCAGATACTGCAAGTGTTTGGAAGAAATATCTCATCTGAGCTCTACGCTTCCCGTCGTCAAATGTACGTCTCACGATGTCGATGTCGCATCCTTGGAAGCACACTCCTCACCGCTGTCTTGGTAGGTTTAATCAAAGCACACCCTGATATCAAAGCCCTTAGCTTTGATGACGATCTCGGCTCTGTTTGTGCTTTAGATTTTCACAGTGTATCTTGTTCTTATACGTCTTCGCACAGAATTCATTCGAGCATTTGCGGGAGCTGAAATTGCTCAGTTTCGTTCAATTCCCTCATCGGCACATGGGAAATTCGGCAAGTGCCATCGTATGTGCGGAAGTCAAGACGTGTTTTCTGCGCCGTTTGGAATCCGACAGCGCGGTACAAGTGGAATATCCCTCCGGGGACAATGTCGGAGACGACGCGGCGGTCACGGTGATCGTTGATCAGGGTAATCCCTATTGAAGCGTAATTCGTTGTCATTTGCATGGGTGACCAAGCTCAAAACGTGACGTTCAACCCTTGCGTTCGTGTTGGTCCGTGCTTGTTCCGCTTTTCGGCGTCCAAGCTGTTAACTGATGGTTTCATCTGGATATTCGGCAGGATCTTTCGGAATTCAATGATGCTGTATATTTGTGCTGACGACTGCTCAGCGTTCTCTTTCGTATGCTATACTTGCTTGAATTGAAGGTATCCGAGTCCGTCAATGTACTACTTACAAACCAATCGAGCAATTCAGAAATTCCGTGTCAGACCTCCTGTCGATACATCCGTGAACAGACAAGCAAAACGCACAAAGAACGAGTTTTCAGTGAGATGAGAGCACAGTTTCAACTGGTGGGTCTCACTTTCAAGTTACTGCGATCAGTTTGGTTGCCGGATAAGATTGTTACGTGCACCGCTTTCGTCAAGGAGATTTGCAATCCCAGGCCCCAAATTTCGCCGCAGCCCAGTGTTGTGCCTAAGCCCTAAGGCCTAGAGGGGCTCTAAGCCCTAAGGCCTTAGCCTAAGCCCTATGATAGGGCTTAGTGTGCGGCCAGATTTTCGAAATTTATTGCTAAGGCCTTAGCTAGAGACCCACGTGCTGCTGACATAAACTGCTGAGCCATTGATTGCCGGAGCACAACCGAGTCTGCAAACTCTTCATCACCCTCAAAATGCGTGCCGATGCTGCCGATGCACCGACAGGACGCCCTTGGGGCACCCAGCCAACAACCCAAGCATTGATGTCTACACACTTGTTAATAGTTATTGACCATAGGTGATTCCAGAATAATTTTGTGTTGACAACTAAGAATCTGAACTCAGAAAGCAATGGGGCAGGGAATACTACATACTCAGGTGCTCAGGGAAGCCATGAGAAGCGTCAGGAAATTAAAATACTTCATTCAAAGAATTTCCTTTTTTTGGGGGTCTAAGCCCCCTAAGCCCTTAGACAGCCTAAGCCCTAAGCCCTATGCTAAGCCCTAAGGGCTTAGCGTGCCGGGGGGTCGTAAACTAAGGCCTTAGGCACATCACTGCCGCAGCCGCGCTGCTGCGCGGCGTCTGTCTCCGTTTCTTCCTCGTCCCTCATGTCCGCTAACCACCACCCTCAAAAACGACTCAAGAAGCCGCCTGCATGCGATTCCTGCAAGGCGAGTTCGTGCAATGAACTCTCCTTGTGACAAAACTTGTCTGAAACGACTTTGCCAGGCCCGCCGTGTCCTATGCCATCCGCAGCCAAACGGCGCGCCTTGTCCGCGTTGTGTCGAGAAGAACACAATGTTAGTCGCTTTTCGAGCTGTGGTGTTCGTGGATTGACGTATAGCACAATAGATGCACTACGACGCCAGTAATTCGCGGTCGGCCCAAAAAGCCCGCCTTTCATGCAAAACGCTCTCTCGCTGTCGCACCGTCCTCCTCGACACTTGTCGCCACACCTGCCTTGGAAATCACTGACGATGACGCCTGTCCGCCCCTCACCCCTGAATTCGTGTCGCATTGTTTCGAATGTGCGTTGTCATACCCTCGTCCTTTTATTAGTATTACATCCTCTCATCTCTCCGCTCGAAGGTCTCGAATTCCTCCCACAAATCAATCACCCGCTAATGAAAATCACCTCTATCCGTAGCACCCTCCATGATTGCGCATACTCCCTGCATTACCCTTCGCTCACTCCCCAAGCACGCGTCTGTGCTCTCGCGATCATCTCCATGGCGTCCCTTGCCTCCTTCCATGATAGTATACTCGGCCCTGGCTCGAGACCCTCGTCCTTGTTGGACTGGGGGTTTTTCTACGGCGACTGCGGCGGCGGCGATGGTGCGAAGGCCAGTGATAACGAAAGCATATTCGTGCCGTGGTCTACCGCCAATACAAGGACGGCTAACGGAGACGTTCTCCGTGGTTGTGGCCTTCGTCGTGCTCGCGCCTTCCGTGCCCTCCGCGCCAAAACACTCAAAGCCGCGTGGGACGCAGGCGTTATGCTGGAGTCAACGGAAGAGAACGCTTTGACTTGTTTTTTGTTGGATTTATTGGAGCAGAGTGCGTCCAATTCTCTTCCTTCGCATACCAGAATCTGACGTCTGTCTTGTGTCCTCATTCAGGCGACTCGACGTCCCCCACGAGACCTTGGGCTGCCGCTTGCATCATGCATATCCGGGCCCTCGCTCCGCGTTGGAGGAAGTACGGGCATACGGCGAGCGACGAGTCGAGATGGGCGGGGTTTTTCGTGAGTGTTGCTACACCCAGTTCTAGCTCCTCCGCACTGATCCTCTTCTCGAGATGTCCGAAGCGCTCTTTGCGACAGCGAGGAGGATGCCGATGATGATGTGCGCTATCTCTATATCCCGTTTCGTCGTCGTCGTCTCGCTTATCCATTTTTACTTAGTACCCTCCATGACCAACGCCACCTCTGCGGCTCCGAGCCGCCCCCATTAGAGACCCTGCTCGCCTCGCTCGAGGCTACGAGAAAGCCTGGAATTCAGGTGGTTTGGGCGTCGATGAAACCTTGTGAGTTCGTTCCTCCTTCACTCTCACACCACGACCTCATCCCAAAGTATAGTCCTCTTTCACGTAACCAACCTCGCAAGGGAACTGCATCTCGAGATCAACGGAGGTTCGTGTCCTCACCCTTCACCCTCCAACCGCTCACCACCCAACCTAACCTAACCTACGCACAGACCACCCCCGCCTGCACCCCCTCTCCTCCGCCGCGGTACTGCGCTACCTCTCCGCCCTCACCCTCCTGCAATCCGTCGCCTCCCTCCTCCTCGCGCGCATCGACGCCCTGGCGCTGCCGTGCCCGCCCTCGGACCGGTGGGCGGACAGCGGCTCGGTCGACACGACGGCGCGGGCGTGCGGGTATGGGATCGCGGTGGGGCTCGCGGGGGTGATATTGCCGTTCTATCGGGAGCTGCAGATGCGGTGCGTTGAGGCGGCTGGGGAGGAGGATGGCATTAATATTGTCAACGGCGGGGATGGGAGCGGGGTAGGTGGCGCGGGCGACGAGGATGCTGCTATGATCTTTTCGTCTGCGTCGCCCAGTCAAACTCAAAGTCAATATCGCGCGCAAAGTCAAAGTCAAAGTCGACAGAGCTCCGCGTATATCATCAAACGCCGTGAACGGGAGCGATTGCAGACGTACCTCGGGCAGGCGCATGAGGTTGCGGTGCAGGGGGCGAAGGATATCGCGAGGGCGTTGAGGCATATGCCGCCGGTGCATTATACGCCGCTGAATTGGCGGGTGGTGTTTCCGTGGGCGGAGTTTTGTATGGAGGAAGTCGAGACGGCGGGTGCTGGTGGTGGCGGGGGCTGGGTGGATGCGGAGGAAGTCGATACGTGAGTGGTGTTTCTTTCGTGGCCTTTCTTTTATTTCTTGCCGTATAATGGGCTGACTATTTCGACGTTCCAGGTTTCTTAACGAGCTGAAGATCCTGGGATATTCACTCGATTCGGTTTCTGCTCCACGGGCGCTGGATGTCATGAGCCGGATGGAGGCTTTTTTGAAGCGGACCAAGACACCCGCGTCCGCGTCGGTCTCGTCGCCTTCGGCGTTTTGTCCCGCCTCGCTACCTGCTGCGACTCCGGCTTCGACTTCGACAAGTTCGACGTCGACCTCACCCAGCTCGGTGCTGCTCTCCCCGCAAATACAAGTCATACCGCAAGGACAGAGGGAGCTCGAGATGGATAAGCCGGTAGCGGCGTACGGAGGAGAGGCCGATGCGTTTTCGATGTCGATGGACTCTTCGGATGCGGCTGCGGCGCTAGCGGCGTTGTTGATGCCGTTGGGGGATCAGGCGTGGATGGCTGGGCAGCAGGTGCATGGGGTGCTCGATGTAGATTCGGGAGGGGGTGGGTTTGGGTTTGAGGAACTGGACTTCATGCGGGGGTGATTTTTGTATCGATAGAATGATATCTTTTGTATGATTAGAGTAATTTACAAAACTACTAGGACGAATCAGTCAGTGTAGAGTCCAATCCAATCCTCAGGGCAAATCGCACTCAGACCAAGGGGATGTCAAGTCTTCTTTCTTTATTCAAGTACACACATACAGGATATAGGGATATACGAAAGCAAATGCGATGCGATGCAAGTGAATGAGCGACATTGAGTTGGATGGTTAGCAATACAAGGATAGCGAGCAGCTCTATGTGGGGTATCAGGGGTATAGGGTTTGGTATGATTGATTTGCGGTGCGGTGTACACGGTTTTTAAATAGATGCGTAGGGTATGGCGTGGGGGCGTCGTGGAGTGGTGTACAGCGAGCGTGGGTGGGGGAAGGGGATATAGGAAGAGGAGCGGAATGTCGTTGCCAAGCGAAAGATCCGAAACGGAGAGAGGAAGGGGGACGTTAAGGAGAAAGAGGAGAGGCGAGGCGATCACCACGTAGCCTGACTCTGACCTGCGTACGCCGCTGTACCCCAAGCATCCGCCTGCTGTTGCTGCTGCTGCGACTGCTGCAGCATGTACCCGTCGACATGGTATGGGTTGGGAGCCTCGAAGGAGGCTGCGACCTGAGCAGGGACGGAGACGGGGAGAGCGGCGACGCGCGGCGGGGAGGCAGAGGGGTACGCGGCGATAGCGGGGGAGCCGGATGGAGCGGCAGCGTAGGCAGCGGCATCGTACGTCGGCGGCGGGGACTTCCTCGCGTAAGGGTGAGAGAGGAGCAGAGGGCCTTCACAGGCCGCCTCGGTGGCCTGCGGGCGGCGGTGGGGGAGGCGCTGCATCAGCTCCTCTTCGTCTTCGCCGTAGAGATCACCCTCGAGGTCGATGGGGTCGAAGGCGGGCTCTTCTCCGCCCAGAACGAGGGCGAAACCCTCGCTGCGCGCAGGGGTGATGGAGGGGTGCATGCCTGCGCGGGCGCGCCACTGATTCACCTCGCGGCGGACCATGTCGCATTCGGCATTGAGAGCGCGAAGCTGGGCGGAGGCAAGGTGGCGGTATCGGCGCGCGGCGCGGACGTGAGCGATGGATGAGTTGACGATGGCGCTCTTGGACGGGCGGCGGAGGTGTTTTAGGTTGGGGAGGAGGGCAGCGAGGTCCTGAGAATGACGCGATGGGTCAGAATGAGAAGGGAATAAAGAGGAAGAGACGCACGAGGAACCGAGCATTGAGAGTCTCTCTGCGGGCACGCTCGACAGCGTTGTGGGAGGCACGGCGCTCTGCGGTGTTTTGCTGTTTCGGCTTTTGTTGGGCATAGGCATCGGAGGAGTAGTCGGGGAGGGTGGGAAGGATGAGGGAGGATGTCTGATAATCAGAGAAGCGGCGGCGGGGATCAGGCGAGGTGGGCGTCTGAGGCGGGCCAGAGGAGTAGGAGGATGAGGAAGAGGTGGGGGAAGGAGGGACAGCGGCGTTATAAGGCATCGCGAAAGATATAGTCAAATGTTCCTTGGGCGAAGTGAAAGAAGAGTGAAAAAAAGTTGTAAATGCAGTTAATGAGAGTTGACGAAGGGCAAAGAAAGTAGATTGGTTGGAAGAAGGTTGAAAGTTGGTTGGTTGGCTGTGGAACAAGGGAAAGGCAGGTCGACCAGCAAGCACCTTTATAGCTAGCAACCGCTGTTGATGCCAGAGCGCCAATCAGACAACGGCTCGCCGAGCCTCTGATACGATCTCTATCGCGTATCTCCCGACAACAGAGGCAGTGATCTTCGTTCCGTCGCCGCCTTCAGCGCCTCCGTGTCCATACAACTGTCGTTAGTGCCGTAGATTAAAATGTACTTTGAAATGATCAGTAACTTACCGACGCCTAGCCTGTTGGTTCTCTGACAGTTCCCGAGAAAATCAACACCTGCGAAGGGTATGGGCTCTGTCAGATTGCGGGACTCGGAGGACCAGAAAAAACAGAAACATCGCGCCTTCTGATTCCTCGGAATCGCCTCCCAAATGTTGAGACGAGATTTCGGCTCAAGGCCGAAAAAAGAGTGGACATGAACTGTTCCTCCATGCACATAAACACACGGCCGCGGCCACTGGGCCGAAGTTGTAATTAAACAAAACGTACCGACGCAGATCCCATTGACTCGGCAAAGGATCTCCGACATAACGACCACCATCGAAAGTCCATTGACCCCAAGTGATTTGCCGGGATCTACTCTCCAAGACCTAACCGGACACTGCGGGAAGGAAAAGCGCTTCATTTGAGTCCGTAAGCACTCAAATCCGAAAAGCCGAACTCACCTTGAGTGCGTTAGTTTGGGACTCCATCTCAGTGCTTTTCCGGGACTTCATTTGAGCGTCTCTGAAGCACTACATCTTAGAGCACTTTAGTTGAGTGCTCCGCAACGCACTCAGACTTGAGGCACTCTGCCTGAGCGTTGTTCGGTGAACTTCATTTCAGTCCGGCCCAGATGTGCCGTCTGGTGGCTCAAGGGGTTCGCTCTCATAGCGCCATTCCCTCACTTTATTGGGGCAAGAAGTTATTTCTTCTAAACTACCTATCTTGTTGGCTTTTTGAGGGAAAGAAATTTAACAAGCCTATGCTCGCCAAATTGTGATAATACGGTCTAGGGAGTATCTAAAATACTGAGTAGGTGATCCCGCAGTATGGAAAAAGTTCGTATGATATGGAGAACTAAGAAAGATCGAAGAAAGATTAGCGCGAGCGCGTTTCAGCACCAAGTCGGTCAATTTGGAGCGGAACGGCGAGAGGTCGCAACACCGTACGATTGCCGGACGGGGTGCCGAAACTGTCGGAAATTGAGGGGGGTAGGTGACTACTTGGGCTGGCGTCGAGGCTGGGGCTCACGGAGTGAACGGGGAGCAGTGCGCAGGAGAGGGACTTGAGGTGAAGGCGGTGCCGTGGTATCGGGTAAAGAGCTGAGGGAAAGCGGCTGTGGCGGCGATGTTGTTTGAAGGGGAATGTGGATGGGATGTCGTTGAGAGTATCGAGAACGACGGAGTGAGCCAAATTGGCGTCGCGGTGAATGATGCGGACTTGCTTGAGGAGGTGAGGGGGCGAGACGCGTGAGCATTGAGGCAATGTCCAGCGTGCACGTCGAGACGAGACGAGACGAGGTAGAGAATGGTAGAGCGGCGGCGGCGGCGGCTTCGGTCATGGTAGGGTGTTATCTAGAACAGAAAAGGTGGATTTACATTGACTTTATCAGCTTGCGGGTTTGAAATTGACATACCTGCACCACGACAGCCATCGCTGACGTTCGTGTGGCCTCAAGTCAAGAGGGACATCGAGAAGCGTGGTGGTGACGTGTTCTTTTCCTTGAGAAGGGTGAGTTGAAGGGAGCGCGTTTGGAGAGCAGTGAGCTCACCATACAATGCAGTAGCAAATTCTGCGGCATTCTGTCACCCAATTCGGCGGCACGGTGAGAGCAGAAATTGTCCGTGAGTGGGCCATCTTGAGAGGGCTAAGCTCGAGATCAATGAGGAGCAATGCGGGCGTCTTGCTCGCAACTGATGAAAGCGGCGGACAGGCGGAGGGCACTGAGAACGTAGCGCGTAGACGATGTCGAGGGGGTAGCGAGCTACTACTCGTAATTGGGTCATTTTGCAGATACGGAGAAGGAGGTACACGCACCTTATTTCCTCCTATAGCTCGATGACATGTACTCAGTAAGTAGTTGCGAGAGGGCGAAATTCGACTAGTCTGAAGTCGGACGATGCGGCGTTGAGGGACACGGCTTGGGAGTGGGCCAAAGACGGACCAGCCTGGTCCAGGACCAGGTCTTAGACGGTCTTGAGGCTTTCAGAGAGGCTGCCGAGGCGTCGAGCCATGGAGAGATGTGTGATGCAGCCAGCGCAAGGACACGCCGTGGACGTCGACATCGCGCAGATTCGTATTGCATGAGCGGGACGTCCCGGTCCGTCGTAGATGAAGAGCCGGGCTGCCAATGAGCATCCCGTGTTGTCACGAGCTGCGGCCTGCGGGTCTGGGGGTGATGAGAATACCGAAGGTGGGCACAGCGAACCGTCAGATTCGCGGTGATGCGAAGGGAGGAGCGTGAGGAGAACTTGGAAGAAAAAAAGCCGCCTCGCATCAGCAATCAATGTGACTGTGACGTCACGTGTGACTGCACGCGTCCTGCCTTCTCCCACCATCATCGATTCATCGCCGACCATCCAGCCACCCCGGCGGCCCCGCTCGGTCTTCAAACGCTGTAACATGACTCGACAACTGTTTATTCACGCGTTTTGGCACCTCTCCCGCAACATCGGGGTGTGATCGCGCAAAATCAGCTCGCCAACGACATCCGCACCACACGCGACTTTGGACGCGTCGTTTCGATTGAAAGCAGCTCGAAGACACTTCGAAGATGAACACCGTTGTCTATGAACCCTTATGGCGCGCTCCAGCCCTCCACCTGTGCTCTATGAAGCGCTTGCGAGGTGAGTAATCCTACCAATTCCTTCCGCTTCAATAACGTGCAGTAGGGAGCTTGCCCCATAGCATTCTGCCTATGGCGCGTTCGCTACCGACAATCTGGTTGGTTATGAGCCTTTGCTTCGGTACCAACTGCCATCGGCGGCGTCCGACGAAGGAAATGCCAGTTTAGATAGAGAGGCCATTGGAGTTCCAGTCGGTGCGCCATTGATCTTGATTATTTTACTGTTTCCTCCCTCTTCTACCCTTCTTTCCATCCCTAGTCGCCTCCCTTTCACCCTATACCTTCCTCAGCTTGTATCCTACCGCTCCCCTTCCCATCCCATTATTTCCTCTCGTACTTTCCAATGGACACCAATTTGTTCGTCAGTTCCTGCCGTCCACCGGCGCACTTTCTCCCGCATGCTCACCTCATCCATCCCTGACCTCGCCTCATCGAGGCCTCGACGCTCGCGATGTCCGCCAATCTCGTCTTCACCGGCCGTCCCGTGTCGCCCCGTCCGCCGATATCAAATCCCGCCCGAAAACTCAGCGTAAATGTGATATCTTCGACCCACCATCTTCAAATTTCACCTTTACATACCCCGCTATCGCCTCGTCAACCCTCCTCGCTGCGCTCGATATTGCCGCATTCACGACCTACGCTCCGCTGGGGTGCACGACGCCGACCGCATCTTGAATATCCACTCACCGCCACGTCTAAATGATCTGAGCAAAACGGGTTTTCTTTCTTTGTTTTTGTTGAATGTGGTCCATGTGCTGATCCGTTTTCACTTGCAGTGTTCGCGAAGGCCTTGCTGAAAACTTGAGTCGATGTTTTATTATTCCGCTGTCTGTCCATTCAAAATTGCCAGTTCAGGCTACCGCGCCGTCTCCTGAAACTCGGGTAAGTTGGCTTCCGTTGAATGACTCGACCGATGCTTTGAATCCTAAGCTCCAACCTGACTGTTTCGCGTTCTACTAGGTCACACAGAGCTCGACTCACCCCCGCTCTCAAATATGAATTGTATGTTTCTCCCTTCAATCTCTTTCTTGTCTCATTCATCTTATATCTCCTCCCACCACGCTGAATTTCGGCCCGGGCGAGGCAATCTCAGTCAACTTCGCTAGCAATTATTGTGTGCTCAACGGCAGCTGCACTGATTACTCGGTATGTTTTGTGTCTGTTCATCTCATTCTTCCTATCTTTGATAAAGGATGTACGCTAAGGTTGAACGGCGTAGTCTTCGCCGCCAACTTGCGGAGCGCGATTCATTTTGTTTCCCAACACTCGCGTACGTTATCATCTTTCTGTCTAAGCTTTTTGCTCATCAATTGCGGACAAGCTCAGACCTCATTGTAGTGTTTGACGACACTATTTCGCTAACCGCAATTGGGTGCGTGTCCAACACTCTGCCAAGTTTCGTGATTTATTGACTTCTTACCCGATGTTTTTTGGGACTCGTGTTTTGTACTTGGTGGGAACTTCCGCAGGGATCGTTTTCATCGTATGAATGCCTATGTACTGTATGTTGTAGGTAGCCGGATACAAATATAGATGGAAATTGTGGGTGATTAAATGGTACTGTACATAAGTCAGTCGCAAACTCACATGAAGTGCTGTTGAGCACTCGATCTGAGTCCGTCTGAGCGCTCAGCCTAAGTGCTTCACCGGACTTAACTCGAGTTCGTCTGGAGCACTCAGGTACAGTGCTTCAGGGACTTCATTCTACTATCGAAATCTGCCGTTTAGGCGCTTCAGCTGAGTGTGTCGACGCGCTTCAGCTGAGTGTTCCAACACACTCCACCTGAGCGCTTTTCGGGCACTCAAATGAAGTTCTTTTCCTTCCCGCAGTGCGGACAGATAACGCCGTCGAACAACAATGACTCGATGATTGTGGCAAGGTAGCAGCAACAAGGAACAGCAAGGAACATACTGACGGGATCCGGGTTGTGTGAAGCGGGATCAGTCGGTATATCCTTGGATATTCCACGATATGAGTGTCTGTGCCTTGGTCAGTTCACCGGAATTCTCCGAGGGAGAAGGGAACTGAAAGCGGGATTAGGCTACTAGGCTGGGAAAAAACACACAAATGGCCACGGAACCCGCCCACGGTTGCGCCCCGTCGTGAGTCTCAAGCTGTATTAAGTAATTACCGTCCCCGGTTTGAACTTGTAGCAATGCACGAACCTTTCTTTTCCCGCCCCACCGCATTCATCCCTGTGGCTGGCACGCGAGGAGATGATAAATCCCATAAAGTTTTCGAAACATCCCGTGGCGCCCCATACATGGATCGCACATTGCCCTGGTTGCTTGTCGATCAGAGGTGAGTTAAAACTGGTCATCGTACAAATATAGACTTTTGGAATTTAAACTCACAATCCGGGCGGCTAATCACCGGTGTTTAAGAATGAGAACGATGTGGTAGCAGCATTGTCAATGCGAGTGGCAACAGAAGTATGCCATGTTCTCCCCATCTCCATCTGAGTACAGCCAATGGGAAGCTAGGTTGATCATGATTCTGATTCGAGAAGTAGAAGCGTGAGCATCTCGAATGAACCAGCTGAGATAGATAGTAGTTCACCGTCTGTCAAATCCGACAGGAAGAAGAAGCATGAAGATAATATCCGACGATGGGGAGCTGATCGGGGCGAATGTCTGTGAACGAAAAAAATTAGAAAGGGAGCCATACGCAGGTGAAGTCTGAAAGTGGTTCGGTAGCATGGCGATCACATCAACTGCATGGTGCTCGACATCGAACCAAGCTGACTTCTCACAGAACCTAAATTTGAGGTTAATACACTTGTTAACACTTTTTGAGTTTGAACCGCCGAGACATATTAACACAGATTAGAAGATTTGAGGTCAATCAGATGAGGAGAGCTCGCTGTTTTGTGTACTTGTGTCCACCGCATGCGTGTGTGTGTGTTCGAAGTTTGTGGCTGAAAATTCTAATTTTCTGTTTCGGGTCCTGTTTTACAAGATGTCGGGTTTCGGAGGCAGGAAAGTAAACATCTAGGTAATGAGGGGGGCAGTCAAAAACGTACCTGTGCGGGTAAAAGGGGACATGTAAGGATCCGAGAATAAGGTTCGGTTCATCTTGAATAGATGATTAATGTTGAGGAAGTCGACATTTCAACCCAATTCTAGAAAAGAAAAGACGGAGATCAAGGGAGAATTCCCTTTCCTAGTCATCTCTAAGTATGAATAGATGTGGAAGGTTTCAGGCTACTCACAAGCTGAATGAACGATATTGGTAACTGGACATCCATCCATCCGAATTCAACTTGCTGCACGATGATCTGGCGTCATTTGTGGGTCGGCTGGGTGCCGGCTAAACTCGCACCACTGTAAGCTTTTATTGAATGTATCTGAGTCATGTTTCGTTACTTTGTCACATACCGCAAGCAGGGACCCAGCGAAAGGTTTGTTTGACCAAGTTGAACCTGACTCATCAGCAATGACTACCATGTCGGGTGCCCAGCCGTCCAACCTGTTGAACACCCGAAGATTCAGCACAGAACGAAGAAAAATGGTCATTGTTATTACCTTGGGCCGCGATAGAACGGGGCGTATTAGCAAGCCATTAGTTCCGAAAAAGCTATAAATTGTCGAGGGGTTTTCAGACGGGTGGATGATCACCTGGAACATTGTTCGCAAAGTACCTTCTTACCTGAACTCTTCCCTGCATCCCTCCGCATTCAGCTCTCTTCGACGAGTCTCTATGTCTACTCCGCATGTGAAGGCAGTCTTTGGTGGATTTTCCATCGGCCCTGGGCAATATTTTTCGGACGAGGAGAATATTAAGAAGATTTACGACTTGCTTGAAAGGGGTGGTTGTGATACCATCGACACTGCACGTCTGTATGGGCGGTCAGAGGAGTTCATGGGGAGAACCGGGGCAGGGGGCCGTTTCACAATCGATAGCAAGACACCGGGTGGTATTATTCCCGGTGGGAGCACTGGTGAAGGCATCTTGCAACATGCCAAGGAGTCGGTTGAGCGCCTGAAGGTCAAAAGCGTAAGTTGCTTTGTAGACTGGTGCAGTCAATGACGGTACTGACATGTTTTCCTTCCAAAGCTCGACGTTTACTACATCCATGCTCCCGACCCATTCCTCGATCTCGAAGACCAACTGAAAGGAATCAATGAGGCGTTCAAGGCCGGATACTTCAAGCGCTTCGGTCTCAGTAACTTCACCGCTCCGGATGTGCAGCGTGTCTACGACATCTGCAGAGCAAAAAGCTATCCCCTCCCCACCGTCTTCCAAGCCAACTACAACCCCGTCGCGCGCAGAGCTGAGGAAGATCTCATCCCGCTTCTGCGCCGCCTCAATATCGCACTCTATGTCTACAGCCCGATTGCGGGTGGGCTCCTCACCAAGACGTCGGAGCAGCTGCGCAGCAAGGGGCCGGACGCAGGACGGTTTGGCGCAGGTGACGCGTTGGAGAAGCTGTACGGGCCGATGTACAACAAGCCTGCATTTTACGAAGCGTTGGACTTGTGGGGCGAGGCGGCGAAGGATGCTGGGTGCAGTCGCGCTGAGTTGGCGTATCGCTGGGTAGCGTTCGATTCGGCGATTGATCCTAAATATGGGGACGCGGTCATTTTCGGGGCGAGTAAGCATTTGCAGATCCCAGAGACATTGGGTTGGCTCAGAGGTGGTTCCGTGGGCGAGGCGGCCAAGGTGAAGATTGAAGCTATCTGGAAGCTTATTGAGCATGTAGCACCGCTCGATAACTATAACTCTACTCGCCATTGAGCGTCGCATTCATTTGTGATTTGACATGTAAAAAATTTGATGTTCAAATTGAAATGCTGGGTAGTTCTGAGCGACCACGGTGTAAGCTATTGAGTTGTTACGGTGATGAAGCGTACAAGCTATCACGGCGGCAAGCACGTTGTCCAAGTGGGAGATTGTAATCTTTGAAGTGAATGGCATCGGTGGCACTTATTTGCAAGTCTCGAGAACCAAGCTAGCCAAATGATATATGAACACAAGGCCCAAGGTTTCGTGTGCGGTCGAGTCAAGTAGCCCTCTCCTGTCAAACGTTGGCTGGACGACTTGACTCGGAGAACAAGACCAACAACAAGACGGAAATTTTGCAGATTTTTGGAAATTTCGAATGTCAGCTTTGAGCCGAGCGCTGCGCCCGGCAAGAGCGATAGATAGAGGTATCTAGATTTTGATGTGATTTGCTGGGACGCTGGAACTTTATTAGTTGCTGTTTTAGATTGAGTGAGGTGGTGGTTCGAGACGAAAGAGCATCGAAGACTTAGCCCAACAATAGACAGCAATCGGCTGTCTCGGTCCGCTATTCCGGACTTTGACATTTCGCCGGAAGATGCGCAAAGGAAGTGCATCCAAAAATTCGCGGACATCCAAAGTCTGGGAATCCAGTGGGATTTGTTGGGGCGAAGGAATATATCAGCGGTTTTGCAGAGGTGGACAAATTTCGGCCGAAACGGGATTCGGAGTTACCAACAGGTCATGTGATATTCGATCAGAGTGACAGTCAGACAATACATCCCGTTTCTCCCTTTCCCTTCATCTTCGCGCGTTTTCTGGCGTTTCCCTTCCCTCAATTAATCTTGTATGGATGCCAAACACTTTAATGAGCTCAAATCTACGTCTTTCACCTCTTAAACACGCCAATTAATTCGTTGGGAGCAGATTCATTGGTAAGTAAACACTGGGCAGACTAAAGAGTGCGATAGCATGGGCCCTTTCGACTCAGTCAAGACTTCCGACCCCTTGAAAAGCCCATGTGCGCTATACCCGGCCTATATTGGCTTCGCTCTCAGTCCAGTTACCTGGTTAAGTATGTGTTCTTTTCTCGTTCTCACGCCGTCCAGCCTGGACAAGTGCGCCATTTGTCCAAGCAACGCTCCGCAACGAGCCTGCTACACTACAAACCCGCTCAGCGACGGCCTCTACGCCTTTACCATCTCTACCCGCGCCGCAACTCAACCCAATTCTGAACTGCGTGACGTGACGAATCTGATCACGGCTTCGCGCCGCCGGATCATCTCTCACCGCCACGTTCCCTTTACCCGTTATGACATTCACGCCCTTGACGCTCTCCAGCCTCAAGACAATCAAAAACACTGTAATAGGCAACCCATCCGCAAAGGTACAAGTCGCCCAAGACCAAGTATTCATCCAAAAGTACCGCAAATCTCGCTACAGTCTCATAACCCCTCTCACGCTCGTATCCGCAGTCTCGTGCAATGTCTAAACGATCCACCACCAGCAGATCCACGAGGAGAGGATATTCGGATTGAAGCTGCGCATGTAATTGCTTCAGTATCATACGGTATGGTCGTTCTGTCTCTTGGAGGTGTGTTAGCCGTCGACCGGTGTCCTTAGGTTCCGAGGCCGTTCTGGGGACCCTTTTGCGATGCGACGCACCAAGGGCGTTTTTATACGCGATATCCAAGTTCAACGATCACGATACTTCTAGTTTTCGCTCAGCTTTTGCTCGGGGGTTCCGCGCTTTAGCTATAGCAATTGCAGATACCGTTGGTCCTTCCCAATGGGGTCTGCGGGAAGAAAGGACGACGATAAAAGATGAGGCAGATGCAGCGCTCGATTTTTTGTTTCAGGTGAGCTCGGTTACTCGTTGTGTTTCGCTTCGAAGCTGACTTGAACAACGCAGATAGAATCTTTAGACGTGTATCTCCCGCTTCTTGTTGACCCCTCACCTCAAACACGGACATCCATTGCTCAGCTGCTTGCCTTTGCGATACGCAACGAGGAACACCGCACTGCAGTTTCAACCTGGCTGCCTCCCGAGGATCGGCTAAAGGAAGTCAAGACGAAACGTGGTTGGGAGAAGACCATTGCGAGCGCTACCGCCCCTAATCGCCAAGGCGGGTGGGTGTGCCGGAATTTGACCGCTCAAATCCACAGTAACAATGTACAAATTCGTCGATTCTTCTCCTCAAGCTGTGTGCATGTGTTGATTCGCCGTTTTCAAGGTTCAAGAAGCGGCGTTGTGGGGGCTCGCGACGATAGCCAAAGACAATGCCACAGTCGCAGCCGCCCTCGCAAAATCTTCGGATTCTGATGGTGAGCTCGTTTCCCTCTGAATTTGCTCTCGACTTACCGTTCGACTCGAGGCCAGTCCTTGCTGCAATACGCCCTTACTCTAGCAAAATCCCGGTCAACTGGAACTCAGTTGGCAGCATGCCAATGGTGAGCGGCACGCTTCCCTTCATTCTCGGCCTAATTCGAAGCAGTGCGACGAGCATCATACGAGCCACGACCGCCGGAACACATCCTCATCCTCACAACCCCGTCGTCTCGCCGACTGACGACACTAATACCCGCACGGTCATGAACGTCATCAACCGTATCGTCTCTTCTCCCAATGAATCCCTCCCCAACCGCACCAAGGCGTGTTTTATTCTCTGTAGGCTTCGTTGTTGAATTCATTTTCCATTGATTGTACTTACATATCTTAGATTATCTTGTCACCGACCACCCAGCCCTGGCATTTTCTGCCTTCGACCGTGGCTGCCTCACCAAGCTCGCCGCTGTCCTTCGGGACATCACCCCTCTTGCCCCGCGCGCAGAATGGGAGGAAGAAGAGCCGGACAGCATCGCCGCCTTGCGAGAGGTCATCCATCCCCTTCTCCTCCTCCTTTCATTCCAACCTTAAACTTACATCCTCCCCACAGGCCGCCCTCACCGCCGTCGCCGCGCTCTCCCTCTTCGACAACACCATCCGCCGCGCCGTCACCGACGACCTCCGCCTCCTCCCGCCCATCCACAACGCCCTTGCGCACTCGCGCGTCGGCGTGCGATACGCCGCCTGCCAGTGTGTGCGGGCGCTGAGCCGCGCCGTTGCGGTGCTTCGAACGAATATCGTGGATAGCGGGCTTGGGATGGCGGTGTTTCAGATTTTCAAGAAGGATGAGGAGAAGAAGGAGGAAGATAGGAGGGTGACGGCTGCAGCGCTCGCGGCGGTGTGTAATATTGTGAATGAGTTTTCGCCCTTGCGGCCGGTGCGTTTTGTTTTATCGAAGTTGGTCCTGGAGCTAAGATATACCGTGGCAGATCTATCTTGACCTTGGTTTGATGCCTCGTCTTGTCAAAGTGCTCGGTGGTGGAGATCCTACCTTGCGGCTCAGTGCTTTGTGGGCGGTCAAGAATCTGCTCAGTAAGACCAGCGGTGAGACGAAGCGCGATGTTATGCAGTGTCTTGGTTGGGGCCGGCTCGCCGAGTTAGCTGCTTTTTCTTTCCACTTACAAATTGTGTGCTGATACCCCGCCAGGCTGCTGGAAGACGCAGATGGGGCAGTTCAAGAGCAAGCATTCCATCTCGTCCGCAACCTCGCTGAAAACGAAGCCGGCATCGAGATGATTTTCCGTGAACTTGGAGCGAGTGAGTTGCTTCGACACCTTACCGCTGCGCTTGCGGCGGAGGACGGAGACGTCGTTCTGCAGGTATGCCCCATATTCATCTCTCTAGTAGTTTGTCTGACGAACAACTCGTCAGGCGACATACGTCCTCGCAAACCTCTCCAACGGCGCAGCGGCCTACCAAACGCACCTCATCACCACCGGACCGCTCCTCGCTGCCCTCCGGCACGCCCTAGCCGAACGCGGCCCGCATGTCCGCCGCCCCGCCGTCTCGGCGGTGTTGGAGCTCGCGCGCGCCAGCACGGCCGCGCGACGCGCGTTGGTCGAGGCGGGTGTTGCCTCGACGTTGAGACAGATGTGCTCGACGTCGAGCTCGAGTGTGGGGTATCATTCGCCGGTGAGTGCGGTGTTTCCGCCGAGGGAGTTGGGTGGCGGGGGTGTTGGGTCGAGGGCGACGCCTATGGATGACGATAAGGATGTTATTGAGAGTGCGAAGACTGCGTTGGATTGGTTGGAGCATGGGGAGGCGTATCGGGCTTCGTAGAAATATCTTTTCCGTCGTGCTTGTCTTCGTTATTATTGCTGATACTATTTCTTGGGTTTGACTCTTGAATCACAGTCTGCGGTCAAAAAACTCGATAGTAATTATGTTTCGTGGATAAAATAGACGAGTAAGTTTCACAGCCCTCGTTAGATACGTGTAACACGGAGCGGGACACCTTTCTCTCCGTTCGGCAAAACTGGCGTCAGGGAACCAGCCAGCCGCATCGTAATTCTTTCGCGACCCTCAGGGAGAGCGAACGAGCACTTGCTGATCAGCTCCGAGAAAAACACCTGCATCTCTAATACCCTGCATTGGAAAAGCAATGAGTATCAGCCTGCTGAAATGACTCAATGCATGAAAGCTATTTACGCAAAACGCCAGCTAGAGGGAAACGTCAGTCAGTTGGGGGCTAAATCCACTCGAAGAAACGATTCATTTACCCAAGACAGACGCGTGGACCACCGAGGAAGCTCAACCTGTCGAATTTTGAGTGAGGATACTATAGTAAGTTTGAATTCAAGTTAAATGGAAACGCATCGCACAGATTGGCATATGGTCCAACAGCCTGTCCTTGAGTAACGCTTCCATCTAGCCACCGAGATGGCCTGAAGGTATGAGAATCTTCTCCCCATCGTGATGGCAATCTACAAGACGAAGACAAAAAGAGAGAGAAAAATCAACACTATTTGAGAATAAAGTTCGATCATTGCACCTTTGATACGATGCAATAGCGACATTCATAATCTGCCCTTTAGCAATCGGTATCTCGTGGATGACTTGACCTGTGGTTGTGTTGATGGGTTCTGAAAGAGGGATCACGGTGTCCTGCATTGATATGCGTTCCTGAATCGGTCCAACGGGGTAGACGCGGAGCGTTTCCTAGACATAGTCAGACATATGTTGTAAGCTTCGAAAATTTACTCTACACACCTTGACGAAGGCATTCAACAGCAGCATACTGTCGAGCCCACCACTTTTGCCTCCGACGCTTTGAATCTCAGCTCTCAAGGCTTCCTGTAATATCGGGTCTTTGGCGAGTTCGAGAAGGCCGAAGGCTAATGTGTTGCTCTATCTTTTCATTAGAAGAATATATTAGTTCGCTCGAACAGAAACCCACCGTGGTATCCTCTCCTCCAACGAGAAGAATTCCTATTGATAGATCAACGTGATTGTTTTCGAATTGACGATCGAGCGGCATGCATACCTGTTTGAGCAGCAATTTCCTCCCTCGTCAACGCATGTTTTCTCTTTGCCGAATGCGAACCGGTTAAATCCACTACGCTGCCAGTTAATTTCTCTGCTCGCAGAAGACCCAAAACAATTCAACTCACGAAGTGCATCAAACACATCGGTCTCCACCACCGAGCCTTGCTGCGCCAGCTCCACTTTCTCGTCGATGATTTTCATTCCGAGCTCGATCGCAAGTCGTTTACTCGTTTGAATTACCTCGAATGCGGCTGAGGGTAGCTTCATCGCAGAATCAAGAAGCCATGTAGGGAGACGAGTCATGATGGCGTCCGCGATGATCTGGGATTGGGATTGGTTCAAGGCGGAGAGGGCCCTGGATGGTAAGAGTGAGGTCAGAAATCTTGACGAGATTTCAAAGAAGGGATGAAGGAGCGTACAGAAGACGTTCGTTGTAGACGACGAAATCTTTGTCTAGATCGTGAAAGGTGTATCCGAGTGCGGCTATACACAAGAGTTGATTTAATGAGTTAGGGAGAAAGGTTCCTCGCGGCCGTACCTTCGCATACCGTGCTCAATGTCGCCTCACTAAGAATTGGGCACACGTTGATGGGAGAGGCGGAGGACTCCTCAAGCTTTTCAATGATCTGCATCATTGACGGTCAGTAACGAAGTTAAGAGGACGAGGCCGAAACAAAGACCCACGTTTTGTGCGACGCGTTCGAATATTGGTTGATAGTTCCTCACTGCGGCACCGGTAAAGCTAGGGTTCAACGCAGCGCGCAGACGTTTGTGAACGTCCCCTGTTCGAATGGAAATCAAATGAAATGAATCAAGTACTACTGAATTGACAAGGAATGTTCAATCAAGACTCACCATGCTCCCTCATAACGCATTTCTCCGGGAATACCAAGTCGATACCGATTTTCTGTCCGGGCCCATGGGGGAATATGCGCGGGTTGTTGAGGATGTATTGTAGAGCAGCTGGGTCTGAGACGAGCAGCCGATCTTGCTGTGGAATGTAGACATCGTTACTCAATATCAAAAGAGTGTGAGAGGAATACTGACTCCGAAGCAGCCTTTGAGGCGATAGACGGCGCCGAAGGATTTAAGCCATGCAAACTCGTTGTAGCCGTATTCTATCGGGAGGAAGAGTTGGAGCATATGACCTGTGAGGGATATTGTTAATTGGGCGATTTCTCCCCCTGGGCTGCTAGGAGTAAGAACATGACTCGACGCTACCGAAAGTCCATGAAGGGGAGGGTGGACCGGGGATGCTTTGTATACTTCTCCTTCGACGATAGATTCGACGATAGAAGTTATACGAGCTAATGAGCAGGATAATGCCTGCGATGACTCCGAGTTTGTTGGCCATATTCTGGAAAGACAGCCGGTCTTGCTTCTTCGCCTTCGCCGATGACTTGGGGTCCGCTTTCCTCCACACCTGGTCCTTCGAGTCAGCTTCAAGTGGACACGGACCTGGCCCACACGGACACCTGCAGTAAGAATATGACCTAGAGATGCGGCTATGGCACAGAGGGAGTAAAGGTGAGCAAGAGAACCAAGACGTTGTGTGAGAAGGTCAGGAAAAGAAGCGCAGAGAAACTTACATAACATTCTTAATGTCTGTCGAGTTTCCTAACAGCGAAGTTGATGCCTCGGAGCGCCGGCTTGCGTACTTCAAACCGGCTTTGAATAGAATTCGGGTGTTCCAGTGCTCCTTGAAAGCCAAGTGGTCCTCTTGAGGCAGAAATCAGCGCGTCAAGCGCGACGATTCCGACTGCTACTCAATTCTAGCCACACGATTTTTGCCAGGTCCCCCGTACCAGGGATGCCCGGAGGGCCCTACTGAATATTGAACTGAATAAACCGTGCATTAAGATAGCAGCCGTATGTGGGTGGTTTCGGATTCGTTGTCGAAATGTAGGACGCACGATGGATGATGGTCTGGGAGAAGATGCGGAATACCGTACAATTACGTTCAATTCGACAGGGGGGGTGACGCGTGACCCCGTGGAACCGATTCGACAACTCGACAAACGGAAAATTTTGCGTGACCAGGGGCCAAATTTCGAAGAAAAAAATTTCAAAACCGCAAAATCTTCCCTTTTTTGCACGATTTAGACGCTTTTTCTCTCAGCGTGACGCTCAAGACGTTCGACAACGACCGTCGTGACGGCGGGACCAAAACGCAAAGTTCGGATCGACACGGGGGTGCGTGACGCGGGACATCCGAATTGAACGTAATTATACGGTATGCCGATCTCAGGCTGTCACTTGAAGACAGCACGTGATCCGACATCAACTCTCTCTACCCGAATCCTCCTCCTCCACCCCCTCGCCATGAGTTCGGACCCTGAACCCAATCAGCGTTTTATAGACGCGCAAAATCTTGTCAAGAAGGTGTTCGACGACCTCTGCGCGGATTATCGCCTCTGGAAATCCGACTACGTAGCAAGGGCACTTCAGCAGGCGATCCGACCCAAACCCGCGCAGAACTTGGCTGTTTTTCCCGAAATATCGGAGCATTCATCCACAGGAACCAACGGGACGCCAGCCTCCCCTTCACCAACCTTGGCATCTATCGAAGTCTGGGATTCCGACACCGAAACGACCACCGAAGTACCCATGCAAATATTTCGCGTCGTGAAACCATTCGCTGCACTACCAGAGCAAGAGTTCTGCACGCCAACGGCGCGAAACATCTTTCTCGGTGATGATCCGCACAATATGCCGTTTCTCCCGTTCCCAGAGGATCCGAGCTTCAATCACAATCGCTATGCGGAGGAATACAAGGGATTCAGTTGGGAACAGCAGCCTTCGCTTGATCATCCGGACTGTGTGTAAATCTTTGCCTGCCTCCTATCTTGAACTGAATGCAAGTTGTGTTTTATATAAGTGGAAACAGTCGTCGTTGAAGCAGCGCGACGGCTACACAACGAGCATGGCATGCTATATCAGCACATCGACGAGACTGGAATCCTTCCTCTAGAACTTTTGGATCGGGACGGTATGCGGGGAATGATATATCTGAGTCGGCGACGGTATTCCTTCCTGCTTCCAGTCGAGCTTCATTCTGACTCGGGTCGTCCATAGAGACTTCCCCGACTGGCCGCCAGGTCTTCCCGCCTCCGAAAAGATGCTACAACACGACGTCCCAGACCCTACCTCCAACCCACCCGATAAATCCCTCGGCCTGCTCGTATCGATGTTCTGCACCAATCTCAACTGCAACGTGGGATTCTGCAGCACGCATCGTATGCTTTTTCTTCTTCTCGTCCTCACGCATTGATCTGTGCATTGAACAGTCGACCCAACGTCAATGCCACTCACCGAGCCTCCGCAAATTAAGGGCCAGCGGTTCAAAGAACTTCTGCAGACGCCTTGCGGGGAGGATTGTTTCCTTGTGAAGTCTTTCGATAACGATCAAGTAAGCCTTTCTCTCTTTCCTTGTTACTAAAATCGAATGCTATGGCTCATTTGTAATCCGATAGGCAACCCTCCAATGGGTAGACAATGACACCCAGCTCTTGCGAACTGTTCTCGACTTCTCGCCGGACACCGAACCCTGTGATCTAGCGGTGATCTGCGATAAGCCTTGTTTCGAGGTGCCGTGAATCCTCCTCCCTCATCTTCAGTATTGATCAAATATAATTATATTCGACAAGGTATTCGCACAACGGCGACTCTGCATTCCCGACGAGTCCATCAAGAAAGCCAAACCGAAAACAAAACCAATTCGCAGCAAGTCTTCGTTGTTCGATGGTAAAGTTCTTTTCTTCGTTTCGTCTTAAGGTCCCTTCTTACCAACCTCGATTTGAGACCTTGATACACGGCGCTTCACCCCGTGCGTCTTTTCCTCTCCTCCAACCCCTGCGCACTTTCGATCGCTGATTCTGCCCGTTGAAGAGGAAAACCATGCCGCCACGACGGCCCATGCGACTCCACCACCAACTGTATCTGCTACATCAACAAGGCGCATTGTGAGAGTGGGTGTCGGTGTAGTCGGAAATGTGCGTGTGCTCTGAATATGTTGATCCGAAATACACGATACACCCACCACCCAACAGGCATACGCCGCTGGGCAGGCTGCGCCTGCACCGTAAGCAAGGCTAGCCGCCGGAACAACAGCGATATCTGTCGTACCAAGCGTTGCGCGTGTTTCCTCGCGCATCGGGAGTGCGATCCGGAGATTTGTGGGAAGTGTCAGGCGAAGGGTGGGTGGTACTGTTTGTTTATCTGACAAATGAATGGACGAATTTATGTTTGTTTCTAGATGCAGAGGTGACGATTTGTCAAAATACAGATATTCAGAGAGGGAGGTGGAAGGTGTGTGCTAATTCATTGCATCGTTTTTGTATGAATCATGAATAAAATGTGCGTTAATTCTACAGCGCACGAAAGTTGCTCCCGCGCGCTATGGAATGGGGTTGTTCATGGAGGAGGCTGCGGGGGTGGATGATTTGATCATCGGTCCGTCGCGTCATTTCGCATCCAAGTATAAGTAACTATGCTCGTTGCAGAATACGTCGGGGAGCTGATATACGAGCCAACGGCGGAGTCGCGCGAGTGCGTCTTAGTTTCCTGATCATATGTAATTCTGTCCTGGGGGAATGGCATGCTCAATCCGTGATCGTAGACCTATCGCCGAACATCGCGGCCGAAATTATCTCTTTGAATTGAACAACACGCTGGCCATCGATGGGACGTATGCTGCGAATAATGCGCGGTTTATTAACCATGATGCTCAGAAGGCAAATGCGGAGTGTAAAGGTGGGGTTGTTTGTTTAGTCTTGTTTCGTTCGTTGTGGAATTGTCGCTGAAAACGGCTTTAGTCCGGATGGTCAATGGCGAACATCGGATTGGGATATACGCTAGTGAGTGAACCGATCCATCCTTCTCTGCAGCGCTTGCGTCTTCGAGACTCTTTCATTAGTCCACGCAGCCACTGATATGCCCTTGTTTTTGCAGCTCGCCCACTGCGCCCAGGCGAGGAGATTTTATTCAATTATGGAAACCAGTTCTTCCCCGTTTCTGCTAAAGGGACAGAGGCAGCCAGCTAGCTAGTGAAATTGACTATTTATATGATGCCACAAAGAGGGAGGGTATGAGCAGGGCATACCCTTCGTGAGTTTCAGGCTCGCTCATGGACCAATGCTGTACTTTATATTTTTTTCATCGTTCGAACGCGATCACATGATGGATTGGGACACGGTCACATGGTCAGCACACTCACGTGACGAATGTTGTGTTCTGTCCACCGAGGTCCACCAGCGCTGTCGGGACGGTCTGATTCCGCGCCTTTTGATTTAGTTTCCACTTTTTTAATGCTCTCTGGAGCTAAGCCGAGGAGAATCTGTCGCCGGATTATCCAGAGCCTGCCAAAATTTTCCGGTAGTTCACCTGTGATAGAAATGCATAAGTATGCAATGGAATGATCCCCGCGGTTCGAAGCCGTCTTTGAGAGACGAAGAGGTGGAGGGCATATTAGTTTTTCTCGTACATGAACATTTCTGGCAACGTCCGTCGCTCAAGAAGGTAGAAAGGCCCGCTCACTTGGCCCCTCACGAGCAATTCAAAAAAGCAGACTTCTGTTTCTAGCGGAGCTCTGATCCTCGGCGGGGGCAGCATAAGCGAGTTTCTGTGGTTCTGATTAAGGCGCCCACAGAATCCCCTCCAAGTCACGGAGCCTTGTGTCGCGGCGCTCGATTCAGATTACAATTCTCACCGAAGGAATTGATACAGAGTGATACCCTCAATCTCGACCACATGGTCGCCAATTCCCCCTGCATTCTCGTTATCGTCTTATTCCGGCCTCTGAGTTTCTGACTGGCGTAGGCCCCTCAGACAGCATTTTTCTTAATTAGAGTTTTGTGCGAGTCTTCCCACTCGCTACCTATGAACCGTTTCCATTTTTCGGAAAACCCGAGGACGTTTGATGTTTGAGACGGCAACCACATTGGCGTTGAATCCTGTTGAATCCCGCGCTGAATCGCTCTCGATCTAGAAGGATCCTCGGAATTCCATATTGCGACCTAGTGAGTCCCACACAGAGATTCTGGCCAGGCGCGCGGAGTCGTGGACCCACAAAGCAGCATGACACTGACAGCGGCTCACTGACATGTGGATGTGGTTCACCTTGATGGCGACGGCTTTCGAACGTCGCGTCGATTTTTCTAGACGAACCAATTTGAATATTCTGATATTTCTCAATCGTTGAATCATAAACTGACCCTGATTGAAATCGTGGAGGGAGTTAATTTCAAATGCTATCTATGTATAGGGATAATGATACTTCTTTGCACATGTCCACAGAGTTCGAGGGTATAGTAGAAGGGATCGTGTGATGTCCGCGTGGCGGTTTTGGTGGTAGATGTGAACTCGTGCCAGTGGCAGAAGTCTAGAATGCAATGGAGAATACGCAGCGCTGGAAGTCAAGCTAGGCGCTATCCGAGTCCGCAACCGACTCAGGCTCCTTGATCTGAAGTGAGAAACACACATCAGCTCTGAGCTCGAGAAATCGGTCACTAGCAAATGCACCTCCGGCGGCCTGAACTTATTCTTACTCTTCCCATAACTCCCGTCCGCATACAGCTCCGTCGTGCGGTCAATCCGCACAGTGAGCTCATCAGCATCATCCGCTGGACGGACGAAAACGTCGCGCGTGAGATGCGTAGCTGCTGCGTTGGCGCCGCGGGGGGACTTGATGTGAAAGTTACTGTCGACGTCGTTGATGCGGCCGCGGATGACAGAGCGGGCGTTGAGGCTAGCGAGAAGAGCGTTGGAGTAGACTTTCGTCGGAATATAGATATGACAGAAAGGTGAGTTCCATTGGAATTGGTAAAGAATTGGATGAATACTCACGTCGGCCGATACAGAAGTAGAATGACGCGTAAATGAGCGTTCTTGGCGAGATAACGAGCTACATAGGGCGTGGACAATGAGGACGATGGAGTCTTGCAATATGATCTTAGACTGGAATTGCCTCACCGAAACAAGTGCCGCAACAGCACACAAGCTAAGAAAAGTTTGGTCAAACTTCTCACATCGGGGTCGGGACATTCAAAACCTGGTAAGCCTAGGATAAGGGGGGAAATCAGCACAAACATTCAGATACTAGTCCGAGGATATTCTCTCACAGTCCGGTATTAATTGTGAAAAGAATCTGATTGGGAGGTGAGAAGTTAGGATCGGATAGCTGAGTGTTTGTGAGGAGTCACTTGCCAGTCGATTGACCATGCTCTCCGTTCTACAGTGATGCCGCCGTGAGCTAGCAGTTTCTTTCTACTTTATATGAGGGCTAGAAATGTCAACGTACTCGAGTGACGCAGGATTACTCCGATGCAGCATGAAACACAATATCATGGTGATGAACACGTCTGCGGCCGTCGATAGGGCATTGATGGTGATTGTCAGCGGCTACCAGTGGGTTGGCGTGAATGTTACATCCTGCGACAGCTTGGGTTGAAGGAAGAGAAAGTGCGAACCGAGATTCTCAAGAGGTCTTGATATGTTCTGCACTGCAACCTATACGATGTCAGACGATAGAAAGAAATTTGATCAAAAGAGCGAAGTGCTCACGCCATGATGACCCAGGCTTTAGAAATCAGAAATCAGACGAGTATACGCGCATGTTCCACGTATTTACCTGTGCCACAAGCGCTAGTAGCGAGGATGAGGAATAATACGAAGCCTGTCGAGAAGTAATTTCCGTGGCTCACTTAAGAAGTGGAAAATGAGCAAAAGACTAAGGTTGATATAGATGAGAAGAGAGCACTCACTTCGCCATATTCTGTGGGCATAGAACCTAAAACGTACATCGAAATGAGAGAGAGATTAGTGAAGATTGAGTGCGTACGATTGTACTAGTCCAGCCGTTACTCCCTGCGATGGCGTTTAGGTATCAGGCAATATCTTATGATTTGGTATGTCACACCGTTGGTAAGGCTTCGAGAGAGACGCTCCTGCGATATATCAGCACTTCATTCAGATTCAGCTCAGACATTGTATTCAACTCACCAAACCATGGCTTGCAGCGCATCGTTTTCGCTGTAGGGAGTTTCCAAGTAAGGGAAGTTTAAATTATGCTTGAACCAGTCGACATACTAGTAATTTGAGATGAGATAATGATAGACTTGGGTTCGGGTTAGTTATTGGGCGAAAGAAAGTCAGAGAATGACGCAACCGGTATGCACTACAAAGGATAGATGCAAGGTATCGAGAAACAGAGTTGATGCCACCTGTGAAGACAGTCTATATTTGAGTTGTGCTGGACCAGAGACCGCTCACGAGAAATTTGAGGTACATAGGGTCGCGCTCATAACCTGCAAAAGACAGTTTTTTCCATGCCAGAACGAATCTATCATGAGGACGTACGAGTGTAGTAGAACATACATTGCAGAACGCTGATTCCATAGAGTATGGCGCTGAAAATGACACCAAGGAGCATGGAGCCCATCCTATTCTTCTTGAGGCAAAAACCAGATAGAATAAGTCGAAACGGACGTATTGCTCAAGGGGGCACCTGAATCCAAAGTAGCAGCAGACATGAAGGATTAGATCAAGAACGGGACGAAAAGGAGCTCTCCATATGACACTGTCACCTGGGAGTTGATATACACGGGCAAAATGTGGGCCATCGCGAGCGAGACCCTGAAAAGTTCACACCGATGTTTATTGTAGGAAGCCGAAGCGAAGAGAGGCCAACTTCTATGAATCCCTGCACGATTCTTTGGATTACGTTGGGTGTCCACGGACAGCACAACCAAGAAGCCGGGTCAATGAAATCCATGGTGAGAGTTAAGAACAAGTTTGGAAGGGTCCAAATGGGCATTCGGACCCTGCCGGAAGACTGATTGATTGCGGCGTGATCAACACGCGAATCTCGATGGATTTTGACCGGTTTGTGAGGCACCCCCACACCGGCGTCTCAAGTGACGCCTTGCTTGCATGCACCTGAGCTGGCAATGCACAAAAGAGATGCGTGAAACCGGTTAACCGCATTCTTGCTTTCCCCCATGATGCAGTCCATTACCATCCCTATTGTTCTGCCGCTCACCGGCGTCCTCTCCTTCGTTATCGTCCGTCTCCTCTTTCAAAAGGCACGCGGAAGGCTTCCTCCGGGACCTGCGGGTCTTCCTCTCATCGGGGTAAGATCTTCTTTCGAGGGTGCTCTTACCATGCTCTATCTGATTGTTTTCAGAATGTACTTGACATGCCCTCCTCGACTGAGTGGCTTCGCTTCGCTGAGTGGGGGGTTAAGTGGGGTCCGTAGAGCTCACTGACTAGCGGAAGGATACCTCTGATCTGCGAAATAGGCCAGATATGCTCTGTTACTCTCCTGGGACAGCCTATCGTGATTCTCAACTCAGCATCGGTCTTGGAGGAAGTCGACTCAAAGACCGCTGTATTTTGCACCCGTCCTCGACTTCCTATGGCCGGAGAGCTGGTCGGGTATGATCAGACTCTGGTCCTCATGAGGTCAGTCTGTGTGCATGTACAGCTCTGTACTCTGTTCGACTCGCTCATTCTTTTCTAAGTTACGGCCCGCGCTTTCGGACGTATCGCAAATACTTTGCAAAACAGATTGGATCCTCCAATGCGTAAGTTTTCGCTTCTGTGTGATTCCCAAGCTGAGACTTAATTTATCCATACACAGAGTGGCGCGCTTTGTTCCCATGATCGAAGCGGAAACCCATCGTTTCCTGAAATGGCTGTTACTCAAACCCAGCGCAGACTCAATCAGCACTCATCTGAGGAAGTAAGTCGATTCCAGCAAACGGGTTCTCATTCCATTTCATTTCGTATGACATTCACACCACAATTTTAGATTGACGGGAGCGATTATTCTTCGCATAACATATGGAATCGAGGTTCAAGAAGAAGAGGACCCTTTCGTCGCACTCATAGAAAAAGCAAACGACAACTTCAATGCTGCCACCCAACCAGGAAAGTTCATTCGTTCATGGAGATTGTCATTTCGTCGTAATCATTCATCCCCATTCTCGTGCAGGCGCATTCCTGGTTGACGTCTTCCCCGCAATGTTGCAAATCCCTGAAATTTTCGCACCATTCAAACAGACTGCACGGGTCTGGGCGGGTGCCACGAAGAATATGGTTGATGCGCCATATTCTTTCGTTCAAAAACAAATGGTTCGTCTTCTAATGCTTGTCATCCCTGAACATTCCGCATAATTATTACTTCATGTATTTCAGAGCAACGGAACCGCGCCCGTTTCCTTTGTCTCCAGTCTTCTGGAAGAGGAAGAGAAGCTGAGCACGGAAGACATTCGTGACCTCAAGTTCACCGCTGCTTCCTTCTATGGTGGTGAGTTTCTCACCGGCGACTTGCGAAGTCATAGAAGTTCATGATTATGCGGGAATTAAAGGTGGGGCCGACACCACCGCCGCGTCCCTGCACGCATTTTTCCTTGCCATGGTTCTCACTCCAGGTAACTTACTTTCAGCGGATATTCCTCACACACCCGTTCTTTGGATGCTGATTAATCCTGCATTCAAGACGTCCAGCGAACTGCGCAGATCGAAATAGATTCTGTGGTCGGAAGTGCACGGCTGCCCCGACTTTCTGACCGCGAACAGTTGCCGTATACCTCCGCTGTGGTGACCGAGCTTTTGCGTTGGCATAGTGTTGCCCCGCTTGGTGCGTAGCACAGCTCTCTTGTTAATTATCCCACACCATATGCTAAAATGGCGGGACAGGTGTCCCTCACGCTGCCATGCAGGACACGGTCGTCAATGGGCACTTTATCCCGAAAGGCGCGTTTGGTCTCACATCTGTGCAACTTTATTCTAACCCTGGCTTTACTCAGGCTCGATTATGATAGCCAACCTCTGGTGCGAGCTCTATCTTTCTCCCTTGGTTGCTCATGCTCAACTCACACCCCGTCCAGGAACATGCTCAACGACCCAGAAACCTACCCGCACCCAGCGACATTCAACCCATCCCGCTACCTCTCCCCCTCCCCCCAACGCGATCCGCGCACGATCTGTTTTGGTTTCGGACGCAGGGTCTGTCCAGGAAAACACCTCGCGGAAGTATCTCTATTCTGCGCTGTAGCGGCTATTCTCGCGACGTTTGAGGTGTCGCGCGCTGAGGGGCCGTTGCCGGTGCATGAAAATACTCAGGGGACAATTAGGTGAGAAGACTTGATTTAAATTGGATTGTGCACGGCGTTGAGACTTTGATGATTATAGCCAGCCGAAACCGTTCGACTGTGTGGTGAAGCCGCGGTCAGCTCGTGCTGCGGCACTCATCTCAACCTACGAGAAACCGGAAGAGTCTGGATCGGACGTTAGTATTTGAAGCGTAGCTACATCAAATGGAGCTGGAAGAATTTAGATACCAGGGATCAACGAATAGCATAGTCGGATGAAGAATTAATGGTGCTTTCCGGTCCTTCAGAATGACAAGAGTTCAGCTATCAACTTGTTGAAATTCACATTCGGAGTCTTCCTCTGAATCTGAGTCATGTCGTTGACGCAAGCTGGGGTGTTAAATACATTCATTGCACAAATCTAAACGAAGCTAAGAAAACCGCCATACACTATCAAATACACCGTAATTACAGACAACATACCCAAGATACACGATACACGATACAGACATAGCAACATAGCAAAGCAAGAAATCAAACACCCACGTACAAACCTTTCTCCCTTTCAACCCGACGCCGACGAAGAGGGAGGAGGAGGAGCCAAGACAAACTGATACCGCCTATCAAACGCCCCGCCCACCGCGCGCAACCCGCGTTCCCATGCGTCGATCGTCGCTGTCTCTCTTTCTCCTCCTTCTTTCACTCCTTCTCCTACTTCGTCCCCGCCTCGGTCTAATGCTGCTCCTCCGCCTCCAAACGTACCCCTCCGCTTGCCCCGCAAAGTCGATGAATCAGAAGAAGCAGCGGGCGGGCAACACGTCAAAGTCGATATCCGCTCATACGTCCCCTCCTGCTTCAAATGATTCCGACACGACGCGCGCGCCCAGCGGATGTTGATTTGGGTGAGGCGGGAGGACGTCGTGGTGTTTCGAGTTGTTGAAGAAGGAGAAGGAGGAGTGTCTGAATCTTCAGAGGAAGCCAAAGTCAACGTCGAACCCTCCGCGGAGTTTCCCTGTGATTGGGATACCCAAGTCCAATTTGAATTCGAATTCGAACTCGACGCCCTCGCCCTCGCCCCCGCTGCGACAGCCCCAAAAATCCTCACCGCCGACCTCCGCATGCTCTCATCCGCGTATCGGTGGCCCTTCGTCAATGCGAAGGTACGCAGGTTGGGGAGGACGTCCAGCGAGCGAGCGAGTTCCGCGAGGGGTTTCTGTGAGAAGGGAAAGTAGGTTGAATTTCGACGATGTGAAGAAGCACCAACCTTCCCAAACCCCGTCGTACACATAAAATGCAAATCCTCCAACCCCACTGCGGCGCCCCACAGCTCCCGGAAGAACCCCTCGTGGCCCGCATTCGGCTCGGGGATGTGCACCCACAGCTCCAGGCCTGTGAGAGAGGGTAAAAGGCGGAGGGCGGCGCGGAGGCGGGCGGCGCGTGAGGCGTAGAGGGGCTCGCACATGAGGTCGGGGGTGGCCCTTAGGGTGGTGTTGATGTTGCGGGTGTGCCATGGTGGGAGTAGTCAGAGGAGAAGGCAACTGCTGCATCACGCCGGAAAACGCCTCCAACCTCTCCGGAAACGCAAAGACCAGCTTTAGATCCTCCGGATCGTCCGGCGACATCCATCGCTTGAAATTCCGCGCGAGCCGGAGGTAGGTCAAGGTGGGATGCGCGGCGAGGAAATTTGCGGAGGGAAGCGCGGGCGGGGCGTGAGACGTAGCAGTCCTTTGTCTTCCGAACTTGAAGGATGTTCTCCCGCCAAAGGAAGCAGCTGACTCAAGATTTCCGAGTGTATATACAAGAGTCCACCGTGACAACTTGAACTGAGTCCAATGAGATTTTGCCACGTCGGAAAGTACTTACCAAGAAGCTGGGCCCCCAGCAGCGGGATCACATTGGATGCTAACAGTATTTATCAACGAAAAAGGCCGCCGAAACGCAAGTAGACAGAGGTTGAATGACTTCGAATTTAGAAATGGTGAAAGGTACAAGAGTCGTTTGTTTGATGATGTTGACTAATGTTGACGTGTGCATCATTTCCGCCTTCGCTCAGTTCCTAACCAATTCCCAACTTCTTCAACGGTGTCAACCTTGATCTTGTTTTCCACGAAATTACGCAGTTAGTTTGTGCAAATGATACAATAACCGATGGATTCAAGTGCGGAGCTGTGAGGATGCGTTGACTCGAGGTAAGTTACTAAGTAAGTTTTGCATTTTCTTCATCTCCCTAGTTGCATTCTTGTGCTGACACCCAATTCAGCGCACGCTTTATCAGCCATCGTTCTTTAATAGTCCTGAATGGTTTAACTTCAACCCCTCGTTCGCCTCACGAAAGTTCTCGGGCGAGACCTCGCAGTCGCAGTCGCAGAACTCCGAGCCTTCGGCGGCCCATGGGGTGATTACCTCCTCCACGCTGACTCGCAACGCGGCGGTTAGCCATCCGCTGACTCGAAAGCGTTATTAGCTAAAACCTGGCTCCCCACCCGAGTGATTGATCCATCATCCCACACTTCGACCCCCCCGAATATCCGTTTCTTCACGTCATATCATGTAGAAGCAGCGCAGCGCATGGTTGCAGCAGTTGAACAGTCAGCATCCGCGACTTGCATAAATACCTGAGGTTGCGAGAAACAGTCCTCATTCACTTCTTCATCGTCGATTTTAAATTTCTTCATCTGACTGGCATGGGGCTCCTCACAGCAACCTTTCTTGCTCTGCTCGCCTCTCCCATATTTGCTAACGCTGCTTCCTCGACGCTCCCGGCATGCCCAAGCACGGAAGACGCCATCTACGACTACATCGTCGTCGGGGCTGGCGCAGGTGGCGGGCCCGTCGCCGCTAGACTCGCCGAGAACGGATTTTCTGGTGATTGTTTACTTACTGACTTCTCTCTCGTTCCCTTCTTTTCTAACGCCCCCCGCAGTCCTCCTCGTCGAAACCGGCGAAGACGAAAGCAACAACCCCAACACAACCTCCCTGTTCACCGCCCTCGCCGCGACCGATGGTCAGTATTATACAACCTCCTTGTCAAGGAAACTCTCTCTCTAATATTCAGCCTTATTAAGACCCCAAAATCGATTTGAACTACACAATCAAGGAATACCCGGCCAGCTTCCCTGTCCAGCGCAATGACGAATGGTGCGTACATTACATCAATCGCATCCCAAGTTCTGCCGTTTTCAAATCAAGTAATTCTCAATCTTACTCAATGTCGTTTGTTTCACGAAATCAGGTACCCTCGCTCAGCAGGTATCGGAGGCTGCACCGTACGTCTAATTCCCTTTCATCACAAAAATAAATGTACACTGGCAATACATCGAACTCACATCTCACCTAGATTCACAACGCCGGCGAAAACAGCATCGCCGGGATGCGCCAACAATTCGACGCCATCTCTCGTACATTCAACGACCCCTCCTGGTCGCGCGACAATATGCAGCAATATTGGGCGCTCCTCGAACGCAACCTCTACCTCGACCCCGCGGTGCCGAATCCCGATCATGGGTTTAGCGGGTGGCTCAACACGAGTCGTGATGGTGCGATTAATTTCACTTCGACGGGTGCGTGCTTTTCTAGCTCTATATATTCACTTTCATTCTCAAACACTCATTCACTCGTACGTACGTACATAGACCCCAAATGGACCGCCCTCGCCACCTCCATCATCGCCGCCTCCGGTCCGCCCACAATCCCAGACCCAAACACGCACGTCCCGCTGCCCCCCTCCGGCCGCGTCCTAGAACTCCTCACAGGCGACGAGAACCACCTCCGCGCCTCCATCCGGGACAAGCTCACCCCCTCGCCGAAGAACCTCACGATCATGACCCACGCGCTCGCCACCAAGGTTCTTCTCTGCAACGATGACACCAAGAAAGGTAAAGGCGGGAAGGTGACGGCGTATGGACTGGCTGTGGCGCCGGGTGCGAAGCTCCCTGTCGCGCAGGGGTTCAATGGGAAGTTGCAGAAGTTGGACGAGAAGAATGTTATTGCGAGGAGGGAGGTTATTGTTGCCGGTGGAGCGTTCCAGACGCCGCAATTAGTGAGTGTCGGTTTGGTTTCGTTGAAGAACTATCCTCATTTATAATTGTTTTTAGCTCATGGTTTGTCTCGATTATCTTTTTATTCTTCTGTTCATCAGTTTGGTTAGCTGTCTGGTATGGCGGTCCAAATGCACATTTAATATTGCGCTGGTTTTTTCGCCGAAAATCCGATTTCGCGCACCTTTTTTGCCCGAAAGTCAAATTTGCGCACCTTTTGCAGCCGAAAGTCCGAGGAGAAAGACCAGCGCGGAATTGGGTGTTTTTGTTTGGGGGTAATACTGTTGCATAATTATGGTCAATTTCGATCGAAATATACGCACCTTGTCTCAAAAAAACACACCCCAAACAACAAAAAGACACACCTCTCTACTGTGCCCCAAAACTTCACGGCTACTAAACTACAGCATTTAAACTGCTGCCCGCAGATTTTGACCCTCTCACACACGCATCAAGGAAAAAACACACACGTTGAATTTTTGTCCCAAGTGCTCAGCCTCAAACTTCACGTTTAACGCCTTGGCAGAAAAAAGCCCCCACCCTCCAGACCGAAAAAGAAAAAACAAACACCCTATCAACAGGGCAAAAAAAACGCGCAGCAATTTCAGCTTGAAACAAAAATACACAGCTTGTAGCAGCGGAGAAAAAAGGACACCTCCCACATTAATTGTAGGTCCCACAGCCAAGCACGAGTAGGTAAGTCGGTTCACCGTTCCGGACCGATCCGATTTTAATCTGATCATCATCAATCTTGATCTCAATCCAATCGTCTTCATATCTATTCTGCCTCTACTCTCCCACTATGACCAACGACGCGGTCCATACATTCCTCCTGGAGGCTCATAACATCTGTGTGCAAGCACAGTTCATCATTGACTCTCTTCCCAACGCTGAACTTCCCGCCGTCGAGCGCAGCGCGCATCAGCTTGGAGCCGTGCGCCAAATCGTCGTCGTACTCGAAGACTTCTCTGTCACAGAAGAGATTCGTGAGACCCTCCTGGCCGATGTCGACAAACTGCTGGCTCCTCTCGAGGATTTCATCACCAACCCACCTCCTCCAGCCAACACCACTCATGCTAGACTTCGGACTGGGCGCCCTGGACGCCCCAGCTATGTACTTGACCTGCCCCGCGCTCGCCTCCTCCATGACCTAGGAAATACATATGAAGAAATCGCTGCTGCTCTTGGTGTCAATCGGACGACAATTTGGCGCCAATTCGAAAGGGCTGGCATCCCCACCGCTCGGCGGGCCTTCACAGAAATCACTGACGACGCACTCGACGAGATCGTCGCCGAAATCTCGTTGGCGCATCCGTTTGTTGGCTCTGTGATAGTTTCCGGTCATCTGGAGGCTCGGGGAATCCACCTTCCTCGCCTTCGTGTTCAAGATAGTTTGAGGAGAGTTGACGAGATCGGTGTCCTTGTTAGGTACATTTCGATGTTTCTATTTTACTTTCTTTCCTTCTTTTCCAATCTAACAAATCAAAATGCTCATCTAATTACAGGTGGGCCGGTATAATCAAGCGTCGTGTCTACAAAGTGCGCGGCTCCAATGCACTGTGGCACCAGGACGGCAATGAAAAACTGCGTCCTTGGGGATTCTATGTACACGGCTGCGTCGATGGCCATTCGCGGCTTATCATCTATCTGGCTTGTTGCTCCAACAAGAGAATGGCAACAGTAGCGGAGCTTTTCCGAGCTGCAGTTGCTGTTTTTGGATGGCCTAGCCGGATGCGGGGAGACTTTGGCACTGAGAACAACGAAGTTGAGCGCCTCATGATCTTGTACTGGGGGATCCTCCACCGCGCATATCTCAGGGGACGGTGAGCCATTCCAATATCTGTGTATCAATATAACAACTTAATCCCCTCCAGCTCCCGCCACAATGTACGCATTGAGCGTCTCTGGCGTGATATTCGCAAGGACGCGCTAGAGACATTCCGTCAAATCTTCGATTATCTCGAACAGAACGACCTGTTGGACATGGAAAATCCTGTTCACAGTGCGTGTTTATTTCTGGTCTTTCAGCCTCGAATTCAGGCAGCGCTCGACCGCGCGCGCGATGCGTGGAACCATCACCGTCTCCGCACCCAGCACGACAAGACTCCAATCGCTATCTACGAGCTCAGCCGGACCGCTGCTATCACACGTGGGTACTGGACTGGGGATCCCGGGGATGATTTGAATGCTGCTTCCGATCCACTGTATGGGTTTGACGGAGATGCTCCACTCCCTCCTTCTGGGCTTGATGAGCCGCTCGAACGCGCGGAACAACCCACAGGAACGGCAGAAGAGCGGGCAGGGGGGATCCTTGTAAATGGGGATGAAGACCTTGCTGCTGCTGCAGAGCTGCTTGGGGATTTTGATTGCGGCCGGGACGATGGAAATTGGGGGATTGAGGTTTATTGTGAGGCTGTTGTTCGTATGATCTCTGTACTTGGTGGCGAGGCACCTTGATTACCTTGATGGCTGAAAAGATGTGACTGCTCGAAACGAATGTGCCGATGATTTGCGCAGATCGTGCGGGCATTTTTCGCCGCCTTACTCAGACCACCTCCTGGATTACTGTAAGAAATTCACGTTATTCCGTGAAGAAGCGGAAGATACAGGGATCTACGGCGCCCTACAAAGCCAGATCTGCGGAAACTTCTCCGTTGCTCCCACAGCGCACATGTTAAAATGACTGTCCTGTATGACAATGTTGCGGAGACTCAGCCGGCACTGATCCTATACGGTGAAGAGGCTGTAGCCACCCAAGGTTGCTGGGCTAACGGATATGGTGCACATAGACGAGATCCTTGGTATAGTAAAAGGCCTTCAACAGCATTTCAGCTATCCACAAGTCACATTCCTTGATAAATCTCGCAGTCAAAGGAAAAAGTGTGACATGAATGTCACATCAGTCACTCTGCCACGTCCCACGATCTATCACTATCGCAGCTTGCTCTTGAATTCATTAGCCTCTGCTCGAAATCTGGGTCGGGACTGGGTAACACGGAATCTTGGCGCCACACTTTAGGCTACTACACTGATCGCAACTGCTTGCCCTTGTATAGAATCCATGCCATCAGGATTGATCTCGCCTACTTGAAGGCTGCTACCCAGACGCTTGCCAGACGCTCTTGTTTTATCTGTGCTGGCTTCTCTGCCGACTCAGTACTCTGTCTGACGCTATTCTGGCTATTCTGTTCTCCTTCTGTGTTTCAGAGCTCATAGTTCTTGTACTAATGCATTGATTACAACTTGGAAAATTCAAAGAAAGAGAATCCGCACATTGAGGTGAACTGCATTCAAACAACAGCTAATAATCGGAGTTTTAAATCATCAGGTTTCAAAGCTTCGAAAGCGTATGAACCGAGGCTACGCAGATCTATCCAAATATTCTGTCGCCTAATGCAAGACTCCACTGGAATCCCAATTTTGCGGCGATCCGGCGTAACCATCCATGCCTGGCGATAAGAGATGCATGTGGAGATTTTCTCCTTGGCAAAAAAAAGGTGATCATTCTTCCGTCTTCTCGTGCGTTCGGTTTCGTTCTATTCTATAAGTCGATCAATCACTTTTTTTCTTGTCTCCCTCTCTCCTTTCCCCTCAATTCTCTTCTCATTTGTTCTTTCTCTCGCTCTTTTTTCTCGTTTTTTTCCCTTCTCTCTCATCCGCGATGAGAGATCTTTCCCTAGACGACCTTGCTGAGTGCAACAATCGCGGGTGCGAGTTCGGGTGTGGCCTTTTCGAACTCCCCGACGACTTCCAGCCGGGTATGTCCATTGCCCGAACCCGCTGCGGACTTTGTAGTTGCAAGGGCTCCCAGCACTACCGGCGTTCGAATGTTCCGACCCAGGTAAGAAGGCATATTCATTCGCGGAATGATTTATCTGACCATGCTCACCCAGGGTTCAAACCATGGACCCACAAGTTCGTCTACTACTACGGCGCCTGCGGTATGTGTGCCGACTGTATATCCTGTATATCATTTTATTGACCCGTTATTGAGGCGCCCAATCCTGTCCCTACTCCGAATCCCATCCCCTCTCAAGCTCAACCGCCACAGGCTGGTGTGTTTTCTAGTGCATCTAATCCAATACCGCAGGTTCGTTCACTTGCCTTCCTCTTTGGTTTTCGAATTTCTCATTTCATTGCAGAGCACTTTTACTTCTATCCCTCACACAACACAGTCTACATTCGGCTCCGGATATTCAGTACGTCCTGGTTCCGCTCAATTTCAACTTGATCTGTACTCACTTTTGGCGCACTTCGAAGGCTGGGTCTGCGACTGCCAACACCATGTTTAATTCGCGCCCAGAGGCATCTACCCGTTCAAGCCATGCCGGCCTTCAAGGATCGACGGCCGCACCATCTGCCTTCAGAAACCTCGCAGGCAGTCGCACTCGGGACCTCTCGGCTGCCATGGGCGGTATTGCGTCCGGATCGGGACTAAGTCAGGCGGCGAATAGACCAAGTGACGGGGCGAAGAAGATCTTTCATCCTGCGCTAAAGGTGTGTTGAGTTCTGTGAAGTCAGATTCAGTCGCCTTGAGCGTGTTTTTAGGCCCAGCTTGAAGCAGACCTCACTCGAGACAAAAATCGGAAGCGCAAACGGCGTGCATCCCCTTCCCCTGCTCGCAATATTCGACCCAAGCTCGCCAAAATTCTCAACTACTGCATGCTATTCATCCCGATGAACAAAGATGTCAACCGCGGAATATGTTCTGTCCCAAGTGCTTATTCGTATGTCGTTCTTTCCCCCCCCTCCCCTCGTGATTGCCTGACTTTCGTTGATCAGCCTTCGACTGTTCGAAGAGCGGCAGTACGTTCAAGAGATTATGTTCACCTCCGATGACAGTGTCCACGACATCGAAACCAAGATTCAAATCGCTTATTCTCACCTCCCCGAGATCAAGCAGTATGGTTTCCGCCTCCTCGCCACAACTCGAAAGATGCGAATGGACCGCAACAAAAATTTGACTCCTATCCCGGGGATCCCTCGCATCCTTCGTACTCTCAAGCGTGAGGTTTACGATGTCACTGCGCTCAAAATGTAAGTCCTCATGTGTTCTGATATTCAGTGTGAGTCTGACGACTTCGCAGCGCTCTTCGTGACTCCAATATCCGCCAATCTGGGCCTCGTTACAAGAAGATTGTGTTCATCGCCCTGAAACCCAATGGTCCAAACCTTCCGCTGCGAGGCGTGACATATGACACGGACGATGACCTCGACCACGACCTCCCCACAGAGTACTCGGAGGACTCGGACTCGGACGAGTCCGGTGGCTCCGACGCTGGTAACTCCGATGCAGTATGTCGATTTACTACATTTATTGGGAGCTTGTTTTCATTTTCACTCGCCTGTTAGGACATCACAATGGATGAAGCCGACGCCAACGAAGACGAGGACATGGTCGACTGTGGGGAGAAAACCTACTTGGGCCGAGTAGGGACCTACTCGGACTGAGCATTCCCTACTCCGCATGAGTAGGTTTGGATCTGAGTAGGTTTTGACCTACTCAACCCGAGTGGGCTCGACCCACTTGGCATAAATCTACTTGCTGCGAGTGGGTTCCGGGAAACTCGTCGGCACGACGTTTCACTTGATACCCGCACAGTCGGCACCACTTGTAGTGATCAGATCAGACAAATCAATCATTTTCGGCACTGTTTGCCGTCTCTGGCGCAACTATTGCCGGTTGTTTATGCGAGTTGATGGCTTCTTCCTCTTCTCTTCTTCCGCTCACTCGCCGTTCTCCGTCTGTCGACCTCTCGCCGCAGCAGCAGCATTCCTGAGATCTCTGATTACTGCTTCAGTCTTCCACTACTATTCTTCTACTGATTCGGCGACTCTCCGGCTCAAAAACGATCTTTGAGCATTTGACTCATTCATTCTGCGAGCACCTCGCTCGATCTAATGGCGCCCAAGAAAGAGAACAAATCCAAGGAGAAGAAAAAAAAAGAGAAGAGAAAATATTGCTTCTGCAAGCCAACTTGTGGCAAGCTTCTCACTGAACGTGGACGGCGCCGGCACAAGCGCAAGGTTCCTAAAGCTTCCATTCAACCCTCTGTTTCTCCTGAGCCCGGTCTCACGGATTCTGACGATGATTCCGAACTATCGGAAGATGTCGATAGTAATCCTTCATTGTCACCCCGCTTGCCGCTGCACTCCCCGTTGCCTGATGTCGACATGGATCAGCGCTCGGACTCTGATGCTGCTCATTCGGCCAGCGATGCAATGGACATCGACTCGGCGAGTTCCGACGACTCGTCCATCCCGTCGGAACTCGACTTCCCCTCTGCAAGCGGCTCAGATGCTGATCCATGGGCTGAATTCGACGAATTTCAAGACCTTGACGTCCCACTTACTCATGAAGAAATGCTACAACAATTAGACGAGATGCTAGGAGCTGATGAAGAGTTGTCGTCGCTACACGAGTGTATGTTCTTCCTCAGTTTCACAGAATCAATTTCTTTACTCTATTCGTAGTTAGAAAGATGGAATATCATCGTGATTCCGAAGTCGAGACTAGACTGTGGGAAGCCCGTTCGTTCTTCCTCTTCAAAAAATCAGCGCAGTGTGAAGGATTGACTCATTTTCAGGCAACGCGACATTGAGTGACCGAGATCGTGACAATGTTCGCGCGTTCAAACTCAAGTTGGTATCGAAAATGCCACGCGCTGCATACAACCTCATGGTCTACTCGTTTTCACATAAGATGGATTTGAGCTCCGAGTGGGTGATGTTCCATCGCATGGCCATCCTCTCGGGCGTTGAGCCCATGTGGTTTGACTGCTGCGTGAACTCGTGCATGGCGTATACCGCTGTGTACGCAGAACTCACGGAATGTAATTATTGTGACAACGCCCGGTTCACTGCTTCCGGAAAATCACGTCGAATGTTCTGCTATATCCCCATCATTCCCCGCCTGCAAGGCTTTTTCCAAAGCCCCAAATCCATCGAACGGTTACTCTATCGCGCTAACTACGTTCATATTCCCGATCAAATATCTGACGTCTTCGATGGCGAACACTACCGAAACCTCTGCGAACAGTACGTTGTGGTTGACGGCAAAACTCTTCCCCATAAATACTTCTCCAACAAATACGACATCTGCCTCGGAGTCTGCATGGACTCGTACCTTCTCTACAAGCGCCAGCGCGGAGGACCCTCCGCAACTCCTATTCTTGTCAAGAATTATTGTATCAAACCCGAAGTTCGCACCCACTCGAATCCGCTTGACGGGGGGCTCATGTCGGCTGGTGTCATTCCCGGCCCACATCCTCCTAAAGATGCCTACAGCTTTCTCGTTCCATACGACAACGAGTGCGCCGCGCTAGCCCACGGAGTCCGAACCTACAATGCGAAGACTCGCAGTTTCTTCATGCTGCGCGGATACAACCTCTTCGAAATGGGAGATATCATTGCTATCGAGAAAAGCATGAACATCAAGGGGCATAACAGCCTTTGTCCATGCCGTTCGTGTGAGATACGCGGTGTGCGCAATGTCACTGGAGGCGAAAAACTTTACTACGTACCTCTGCGCTGGCCCGACGGGAATTATTGGGATCCGGAGGACTTGCCGCCGCGGTCACAAGAAAAGTTGGATGCAGAGATGGAACGGTTTGACGAGATTGACACAGACTTGGGCGACACCCGCGCTGCTGCAAACGCGAAGAATCGCCTCGCAAAGGCTCATGGCATGAAGGGCCGCCCTGCCCTTCGACGTGTTGCTTCCATGGACTATCCACGATCACGCCCCTGGGATGCCATGCACATTTTTTTCGAAAACGATGTTCAAAATCTGGTAAAACTGTGGAGAGGCATTTTCAAGGGATTAGATACAGGTTCCGAAGACTACGAAATTGCGGAGGATGTCTGGGACGAAATCTGGCAGGAAACCGCCGCTGCAGTGGAGCATCTACCCGCTGATTTCGTCCGGCTTCTCGGTGCCAATCCAGCGTACTACACCGCCGAGGCATGGGCTTTCTGGTTTGTCTACCTCGCCCCCATTCTCTTGAAAGATCGGTTTCCCGACCCAAAATATCATGTTCACCTTTGTCAATTCTCCGATATCATCAAAGCTTGTCTCCGTTTCACCTCCACGAAAACACAGGTCGAAGAGTTGAGGCAGAATATTATAAACTGGGTTCATAAATACGAGGAGTGAGTTTAATTTAAGACTTGATTTCGGTAATTGCTCACTATCTACAGGTACTATTATCAATATTCAGAATCACGACTTTCAGCCTGCACACTCACCATTCACGGTCTGCTCCACATTGCCGACGACATCTTGTTCTGCGGCCCATCTTGGACAACGTGGACTTTTTTCATGGAGCGCTACTGCGGCATTCTCCAGTCCGGTCTACGCTCGAAGAAAATGCCATGGGCTAACTTGAATAACATCGTCCTTCGTACAGCTTATCTTGAACAGTTGAATGCTAGATATGACCTGGAGAGCGAACTTTCTAATCCACCACACGGAGACGGAGAGGGATACACTCACGACGATTGTATGTTTATAATTTCTTTTTTGCCTTCAGGAAATTATTAACTTCGAACATTACCAGATCCTCAGGCGATCTTGTTACCGCCCTACAAGCGCGAATATAGGCCTGAGCTGAATATTCGGAAGAAAATCGCGAAGTATTTGGGGAATATCCTTGGTAAACGAACGAATGATATACTTCAACATATACCGGAGATCATTCCAAGTTTCGGCAAACTTCGCATTATTGACGGCGACTCGATTCGTAGCACATCAGCATGTGGAGATGGATCCATAGCCGAACGAAATATGTCTTTCGTCCGCGTGAGTTTCTAGCTGCTCGCAAATTTATCATACTGATGGTTTGAAGTATGAAATTCAAGTGCGTCGTACCTTGGCTGATAAATGGGTTGAACAAATCTCCTATGGGCGGCTCGAACGAATCCTTGTATGTAACCTGCCCAAGACAAAGGCTCTGGGCATGCTATCTGGAAAGAAGCGACTTCTTGCGCTAATCAGGCCTTGCACGAACACTGGAGGAAAAGATGCCGCCGTCGAAATTGTCAAGTATCGAGAGATTGGCGAGCCAATTGTCGATGATCTGCAGTGTGTGGTAGCCGTGGTTGGCCGGATAGAGGCCAGAGCGCGGTGGTATATTGTTGACCGAACCGGTGGTCTCATTCGTCCCCTGTTCGTCGAGGAAGAGGGAGGTGATGTTGAAGATTAAACATTTGTCTTGTCGTTGATGCATTGTAATTATATGATTGGCCGTTGAACTGAGAGATAATTTACGAGGCCTGCAAGAGAAATTGATTGATATCCTACTCTTGAAAATTCACAGCGCCAACATGCAAGAAGTTAGGCAGAAATTCTAAACATTGAGCTCAATCAATTCACGATCACCTATGACATAACTGTGACACCGCGATCATGTGACCGTGACTCTCCTCTCCTCTTCCTCCACCGACCATGAATCTGAAGAAGAAGATCACCGCAGCAGAGACCCTCAAGCAGCTTCAGGAGGACAATAAACGGAAGGATAAGGAAATTGGTAAGGTCTTCATGCAAGGCCTCCCCTTCCCTGAATCCAGTTCCCATCAGCACGTCTCAATCGCGAGAACGCGCAGTTTGCGAAGAAGGCAGCACCTGAGCGTCGAAAGCTTATACCAAAGCCGAAAGGAGACGCAGGTACGGGCTCTGGCTACAACGTTCAAGAAGCCATGGGCCTCGAGGACGATGACGAGCGATATAATCGGCTATATGTGCGTTTTCTCATCCAGTTTCACGAAAGTTTAATTTCATCATTCTTTCGGAAAGCAAATTGTCGAAGACGAAGTTGCAGTCCACCTCAATTTACAGAAGACAATATCCAAACAACAGCCCGGAGTGGTTGATAGAGCAATGGAGATCGTGCGTCCTTCCTCTTGACTGCCTATTACTACTCATTTTCTCCTCAGATCGCCGGGAAATATGCATTTTTTAGAAGATTTGCAGGGTATTGGCCGATTAAAGACATCATGACAAAGTATCTTACAAACGCACGATCGCGCCGTCGAGTCCGGGATAAGCTGGAAAAGGAGGCAGAGAAAGAGGACCTGAGAAAAGCAGGCGGAAGTTTGGAGAGCAATTCTGATGGGGACGACACGGAGGCTGGCGAGGAGGAGGAGGAAAAGAAGGCGAAGGTCCAGGTTCGCCGCAGGGCGAAGCGTGCGCGGGTTGAATCGGACTCGGACTCGGAGGAGCTGGAGGAGAAACCATCGAAAGGCAAGCAGGTCCGTTGCAATCTCTCTTTTATCAGTCTTGCATGCTTAGAATGTTGACATAGGCTATGTCCGAGACGCAAATTAAGGTATGTACCCATCTTCATAACCCTTTCTGACTCCAAATCATCGTCTTGACCGAAACAGGCTAAAGGTGCAGTGAGGAAGCGGGCGAGACAAGTAGTAGATGATTCGGAGGAGGAGGAGGAGCCGAAATCGGCGCGTAAGTTGGGAAAGCCTGTGAGTTTCACCGCTGTTTTCGTGGCGAATGTTTTCTCTGAGTGGTTATTCATCCGCTAGAACGATGCTGGAAAGAAGAAAGTCGAAGGAAATAAAGATGACGAAACGAAGCCAACTAAAAAACCCAAGCAGGTACGCTTTCTAGACTCACACAGAGCATTCAAAGCCCGTGCTAACGAAGAGTAAATACAGCAGACTACTTCAGAGGGAGCAAGACAGGAAGCCGAGGGCGATGACAAGGAGAATGAGAGAAAGCGCGTATGTCGTGCTATTGTTTTGGCTGTGAGCCGCTTGCACTAATGACGCTTCCGGTCCTGCACCGAAAATTAAGGAACCCAAAACTACAGTGTGTATTCTAAGTATATCTCTTTGCAATTTGGGGAACTGAAGGACACGTCATCCGCAGAAAAAACAAGAGCATGGTATCAAACGTAAAGCGAAGAAAGAGCCCGATAGCCCCCCGCTGATCAAGAAAGTGAGTCTGACCATTTCCACGAACGTCTCTGATTTTCGCAGGTCAAGACCGTCTTGCCGCCCCACCTCGAAGACTCCGAGGAAGAAGAACCCACACCGCTTCAATGGTCTGATCTGCCACCTTCTTGTCCCTCTCTTCCCTGCGACGATCTGCTGCCGAACGAACCCAACACTCAAATCCTCGGGCTTTTCGAACGCCGACAAGCTTTGATCAACGAAGTCGGCGAGACTGGAACTGGTGTTAACTGGCTTGAGCTTGAGATCTGCAGCACCATCAAAAAGCAATTGAATCACGAATACCTCGTTTCTCTCGCAGAAAAACACCACTGGCCAGTAACGATTGACTGGAATCTCATTCACTCCCGAATACTGAAACACGCGCCCGACATCTTGGCAATGATCACCGATAAGGAAACGCTCGAGGAGTCAGCGATCTGGACAACATTCCTGGAGTGCATCGATAGCAACATATACGCTTTTTCAAAAGCTTCGTCCAAAAAAGACTATACTAATGCGCTCCTGCAAGCGCGCTGTGGATTGTAAGCACTTTGCGTCCATCAGTTTTGTTTTACAATCTCTCACATCGCGTAGCTATGGCCCAAAAGGGTCCCTGCTCGTTCAATCCACCTTGAAACGCATCATGGCTTCAGAAGCAGACAGCCTCGCCGCGAACCTTTATCATACTCTGGATTCGATCATCGAAGACAACCCCGAAGCTTTCGACGAATGTGATCCAGACTGCGAGCTCATAGAACTGGACGACTTCATTTCCTTCGTTCTTGCACCGCATACTGCTACATTACTTATGGCGCTTGATATGGACTGCGATTTCGAAGATGCTAACTTTCACCGCGATCAAAGCCAGGACTACGGTGATCTTACGCAAGCGGACGACGACGACGACCCTGTTCTTGACGCTCTACACCACCGAAATATCAAGGCATCCAAACTTCTGAACCCGGACGAGACATATCTTTCCCTGCCGCAAGAACGTCGACCGAGACCGGTAACGTGTTCAACCAAACTTCTGCAGGATTCTTGCTGACTACCGCTCGCTTTTCTCTAGCAGCCAAAGCCTGTTGTGCCCAAATCCAAATCAGAAAAGGCGACATCTTCACCGCCCAATGGATTCAAGCTTTCTCCGGCTGATTTTGAAGAGGTAATTTTTCGTATTTCTTTACCAATACTGAGCTACGTCCAGGTCAAATTGAAGAAGCCGAGAAAGAAGGAATCCAGACCTGCGCCGAAGCTAGCGAGAGCGGTGAGTAGTCTTTAGCTTGATGATACGCTTCCTGAGCTGGACTCCAGGCCTTCAAACCAAACCCTGTGACTTCTGACTATGGCACGCGTTCCAAATCAAAGAAGGAGGCTTCATAATTCCGTCTGTTTGTACTTTTGAATCAAGTGTACTATCTTGTGGCTCTTCAAGCATGTAGTTGATATTGAACTTGTAACTGAACTCGGGAATCTTGCGCAAGATATTGCTTCTATGTGCCGTATGAACCTTGGCAAGTTGAGCTTCCCAAAAAGGGAAGAGGTGGTACGAACCGGATTCTCGGAGACGGGTAAGCGGTCATACTCACTCAGATACCCCTACATCATGTTCTCAAGATAGTTCTCCTCTTGAAAGAAAAAAATCAGGCTGAGATAGGCTTTCTCTGGCCCGCAAGAGCCCTCGCAAGTTGACCTTACCAAATAGGGAAGTGACGGTTACAAACCCGATTCCTCGAGAGTAGGAAGTCGTCATCTTAACTCAAGTACACTCAAATCGCGTTGTCTAAAGAGATCTCTCTTTGGATTAAAAAATTTAGGTTGAGATACACTTTCGGTGTTGCGCAAGACCCTAAGCAAGTTGAACTCTGCAAACAGTCAATCGTAACTCTCGTGAGCTGAACAAAAACGTGTAAGCATGCAAATTTCTGTTCTAATCCTGCTATAATACAGTAAGTTGATTATCTAAACAATTATCCACACCTCTTGAGACGTGCTGGTGATTTATTTCGAGGGAGAAGAAGAACATTCGAGCGTGAGAATAGTGTGACGTCACATTGTGACCCGACGCGTCTCTCTCGTTCTCCCTTCATCTTCTCGTCTTCTCCCGCCTTTCCCTCGCGTTTCGACGGCTCTTTTGCATTGAATTAGCATCAATGACTTATATTAAACACTCTCCCCCACTTTTGCGCGCCCAGCACGGTCTCTCGTCGAGTTCTACGGTCAACTATGCAATTTGGACTCTCCCACCAACAAGGACGCGAAACGACGCGAGAAGAGTCGCCATGGCTGCTGAGGCTTGTTGAAATGATAGTATGATGTCTTATCTCTCTAGTCCTGCGCGTTTCGACTCTAACCAAGCCGTTTGTGGCAACCTCCAGACAACACCAACCAGTGGCAACGCTTTTTGTGCGAATATCACCTCACCTCTCAAATGAAGGCCCTTCAAAGCATCTATTTTGCTATTTCGTCTATTGTGATGGCTGTTGGAGGAGTACAATCGGTTAGAGATCTGTCGGGAAAGCCAGGTGAGCCGCAACTTGACTTCTTCTTGTTTTCTTCCATTGCCCCTCCTTCCCCAATCTCTTTCTTCCCCAACCTAACCCATTACGTCGGGAGTCGACAACGGCGCACGCTGGGCCTGACCATAGGCCCTATGTGCTTGTTGTTGTCGCCTCTCGACGAATGTCGGCGTTACGTTCACGCTTTGTTCAGTTCTCTATCCTCTATTATACCTGTTTACGTATGAACTGAGGTCCATGAGCAGCCCAATTCCGCGACCTCGTACCCTGACAGCGCCGACCCCGCCGAAACGCGGACTCGCGTCGACGCTGCCGCCGCCAACTCGCTCTCTGCCCATCCCCATGTCGAATTTCCCTCAAATCCCTCGACTCTCACTCCAGTCTCGTCCACCGCACAACCCGCCCTTCAAATCCACCTCACTCCTCCGCCCACTCCGACCAAACCCACATATCAAGTGCATCCGCTGAAACGACAATGAGGGGAAGAGGCAGAGCGTACCTAATAAAATCAAGGTATGCCGCCGTCACCGTATCACTTTTCTTTCTAATTTATGTAGCATACACAGCTGTCTGCCTCGCCTGAACGTACGCCGCCGACCATACGCAGTCCCAACCCCCACCTCCCGACTTGTTAGCGCTCCGACGAGTGAGCCGGAACGCGGCACTTGACGGCCGGCAAGGTACGCCGCCACGCCTGTTTTTCTTTCTTTTGCTCGCTCACTCACGAGTCCCTTCAATGCAAACCCACACACTGCCTACCTACCCCACTTCACCATCAACATCGCCCTCATGCGCTACTCGACGCCGCGGCCGTCGCCCTCGTTGATACCAGAACAACGTCGTCTCGACGCTCCGCGCGCTGACTTGCTCGCTTGGTGAGTTGTTTCATCTTTGGCGGGAACGAACGAAAAAAATCACTCACCGATGTATCCAGATCAGCCGCGCATCCGCCACCGCGCCGGCATCATCATCGCGGCCCCTTCCTCCGCCTCCCCGTCGTCCCGACGCCCTCAAGGCGAAACCTTCCCCTCCTCTCAAGCTCTCTACACTGCACACTGCCGCCCTCGTTGAAACCGTCGACGCCATCAACGTTTGGGCGCGACTCTCTACGCTACAACTCAATTTAAGTGAGTTTCACCGTTTTTGACGAAGAACGACAAGGAAATAACTCACCTATCTCATCCGATTAACGCGCCGTCGACTCATATCAATTCACACGCGCGGGAATGAGAGAAGTCGATGCGCGCACGAGCGCGTTTCCGGAGGGAAGCGGATGGGATGGCGGGACGGAACGGCGGGTCGGAAAGTCGAGACTAGGCAAGACAAAGTCAATAGCATATCCTGCGCGCAGTAAGTTTTCCGTGGTAAGGTGGAACACTGACCCTGGTTATCAACAGTTGGTGGCTTTCGATCCATAGGTACCGGTCAGTAATAATTCGCTTTCAGGTATGTCTTCTATGCTTTTTCTTCCCCATTTGCGGCCTAAAATGTTTACGAATGTTGAAAGATCAACCCAACGCTGGACTGAGGAAGCAGTTGGTATGCACGGCTTCGAACGGTATGCTTTTTCTCCTTTGTCGTGTTTTGTTCGTGACTCAATAATGCGACAAGATTTGGCCTACCGGTAAAATTGACCCCCAACACAAACACGGTGAGAACCTGCTTAACTTGACGGTTATGTGTTGATTGATTTTGTTGTGTACACGCTGGAGATCGATTCCGTCGCAAGAAGATTCGCCTCGCTTGTCTGACGGATTCAGGTGCGGATCCAACGACTTCTTGCGTGTTTCGGAACTTGCGACTGACCGGAGTGGACCTTTCGTTACAGAGCCGGCGGTCGCGGTGCGAGCCAGATGCAGGTCAGCGTTGACTTAGATGTTGATTTACTTGATAGCTGACGAATATAGAATAGACGTTACAAGAAACATCTCTAGTAAGTGTTTCCCCAGACCGTCAACCCCATTTGACGATACCGTCAGAGCGTGTTCAATCCACTATAAATTGTGCCGTCCATCTTGAAAGTCGGCTTCCTCTTTTAACTTAACAAAATCAATCGCTGACTTGACAAACAGCATCTATCTGATTCAAACACTTACTTTCCGTCACTCGAAACTGCCGGCGCGGTGAGCGCTTTGTCTTGACTCAGGACGATATTGGAACTCATGGATTTATTTAGCTTCGAATAGTCTTGGTATCGGTAAAAAAGAATTGGTCTTGCTTCTTCTCCTTCGCCTCGCTGACTTATTTGTTCTTAGGTTCGTGCTATCTGTCACCCAACTGCAGGCTTGGAATTATGGTGCGTACAAGATGCCGCTTACCTTATATCATTTTCTAACTGTGTTCTGATTTTATCCTACCTCAAGTAGAAGACAAGAGGGTGTGATGGGTGGGTATGCGGCGATGGATACACATGTATATAGGTGGCCAGAATACAAATATTTAACCCACTTACTTCGAGTGAAAACCCCCTCAGATTAAGTAGGTCGGTGCACTCCGGTCGAGTAGGTGAACCTACTCAGCTCGAGTGGGTGACCTACTCAACCTGAATTGAGAATTGTCCGAAATCTACTCAGGTTGAGTAGGTATCCCTACTTGGCGTGAGTGGGTCACCTACTCCATCTGAGGCGGTACCCACTCATGCCAAGTATATTACCCACTCAAGCCGAGCAGGTCTACCTACTCGGCCCGAGTAGAATCCCTCCCCACAGTGGGTCAGTGGTACCCCTACCAACTTCAAGGTGAGTTCAATTGTGCATCGCTCGTTCCTATCGCAAATGCTGATGTTTTCAGGACAAAGGCAAGGGGAGAGAAGTACCGCCTGTGGTGAGAATGATGGGGGTATGGCCTCTACGAGGCGGAAGCTTAACCTTTACTTGGTTTGTAGAAATTGCGTCGAAATTGCGCCAACTTGAAGGAGCACCATGACGTCTCTCGAAGCCGGGCCGAGATTGTTAGGTATTGATGGAGCACGTGAATATTTCTTCTTGTCTGTTTACCACAACCATGCTGTGTCGGCTTGTGCTTTCTCTTCCATCTGAATGCCTTCTGCTTACGTCGACAACAATCAACACAGACTCGAGACGTCGATCTAGCCCTGCCGCTACAATAATCACACCTCACTCAATCTCGCATCCAGCTTGTTCTCAAATGCCTGTCATTATCACGTCCAAGTCCAACAAATTGAAATCGTGAAAGTCTCCCTGTATCAGTTTCTTGACTTCTCCCTCCGGTATCAGGTCGTAGAACCATGACAATCGTTCGCGAGTGTAAATCTTGGTCTTTTCCGCTTTTACTTCGGTTCTACGCAACTCGGCTCTCAGTTCCTCGGAAATGTGGTTCCGAATTCGGTCTAACCTGAACGGGCGAAGTATGCATAGTCCTTCAAGTTTCCGCACTCTTGATAACATGACATATGCACTTTGTATGCTCGGACATCCAGCAAGATCAATGCAGCACACGTCCAGGGACCGGCCTTGGGCATTGTGAGAGGTGAACGCGAAGGCTGGGATAAGCGGGAGTTGTGAACGTCTTGCTGAGTACAGGCTCTCTGAATTTGGGAGCTTGAACTCGATGTCGTCGGACACGGGTTTGAGAGTCACTCTGTTCGGATGTGGTGCGTGGATATTCTTATTCTTATATCCTTTGAAGTCAACATCAGCCGATATAGCATAACGTCTGCCATCAATCTCCTCATATACAACTGAGACAAGTGTCCCAGGGCTGCCGTTAGATATCCCGAGCTCTGTTGCGATGTTTTCGGTGCAAAATACAGGCATGCCGGGTAGGTAAGGCACCTTCCCGCCTAAATCATTCGCTTCCTTAACTGGTATCGCCCATGCTACTTCGGCAACCATGCCGGTAAGCTGGTATTTCTTAGCGCCGCGTCCTCGCGTATCTTTGGAGTGATAAACATGATATTCTTGGCTTGTTGCAGTGGAAAATGCATCCGACATTCCCAAATTATGACCATCCCGAGCAGCATTTGTATAAACGATCAGCGGGCATGCCTTGTCAGGCTGTTGGATCCATCTTTTGACATCGGTAAGTGCCTTAGTTGAGTCGGAGCACTCGATGTCTGACAGTACATAGCGATCTAGAACTTCCTTATCATCGACCGTGCACAGACCCTTTCTCAACCGCTTTAATATATCTAGTAAGACGGGGTCATCTTTCTGCCTCATGATTTCGTCAAGGATAACGACATGCTCAATCTGATGCCAAACTTGTATACCTTTGGTTTCCTGGCGAGTTTTTTCATTCAAGTCATTCAAGCGGTTGTTTTCGTAGCATCTGACATACTCTCGGGCAAACAGAGATGCCCCTCGAGGAGGCAGCAGTTGACAGGGATCACCGGCTGCAACCCAATTCACCCCGCCCAAGATTCTCTCGGTATTCCCTTTTGCCATGCTTAAATATTCAGATAAACGAGCAACATCCTTCGCACTCAAAAAGTAAATCTCGGCGTTCAGCCATAATCCAGCAGATGATAGCTTCGCGGCATTGCCCGATCGGACAGCCGCAAATACCAAATATCTGAATGAACGGTTCCTCTCGTACTAAGTTCAATTACTATTACGATAACACTCCATCAGTAGGGTAAAACTAACCTGTCTCACGACGGTCTAAACCCAGCTCACGTTCCCGTCCGTGACCAGGGTTTCAATTGGTTTTGCTTTTTGCTCCAGATTCTGTCGTGTATGAGGTTGTGACTTCATTTTCGCAGGTGGTACACGCAAATATGCTTCGGCATGAATTGTAGACCCCCCAATATCATTAGCGACAACACCAGTCGGTGCTGTGAGTCTCAATCGCTCGGAACGTCCGGTGATTTCATAGAATTCTTTCCAAGCTTTGAAGATCGCTGACTTTCCCGTGCCTCCTGGTCCAGTGCAGAGTAACGTCATTGGTGGCTCTCTTCGTCCGGTGTGTAATTCCTGACCAATTTTATCTGCTAACAGCAGGAATGCTCTCGACTGTTCATCATTTAAGGTATGTTTGACTATGAGAGCAAGGCACAACTTTTGATAAGGCAGGAGAGAGCCCCATCCGGCGGATCTCGAGTTTACGGACTCAATCCCACATGCACGTTGAACTCGGTCAGATATCTCTTTGGCTCGCTTTGCTTCGTTAATCAATGTGGTAGAAAGAGCATGGGGGATCCGATCTGACTGTTTGCGACTCGAGATCTGGTTCCTGTCACCTTCCGATGCTGCGTCTGACTGCTGTTTAATCAACTGATTCTTTTCAGCCACCAATGCTCGGCGCGCGCTTTCAGCATTCATCATATCCACTTCGTCTCCAATCCGTGTCAGTTGATTGGAGTTTGGAATAACCACCTTGGAAGAAACTGAATAAAACCCGTGGTCGTTTGCCTCTTCGATGATAAGTAGCGCTTCACGTGTTGCACGTGTATTCTTACCGAAGTTCAGGTGTACAGGATCAAGGTCATCGGGGTCAACAACTGCCTGCATTGCATTCTCCCATGCAGGATCAAAATCTTCGTCTGTCTTATCTTCCAAGCTCACACCGGCCTCTTTCGCACTGCTAAACAGATTTGCAAGTCTTTTGCTTCTTTTTGCAGCATAGTCAAACTTTGCGTCCCGCGTCTGATACAGTAACTGCATGTTTCGTATGATTTGTAAATGGTCCGGAGATATTGTGGGCATAAATTCATCGAGTGCCTCTCCCCAGCTTACATTCTCTGACTTCACAGGAAACGACTTGTTCTGACTCCAAGGCTTGAATAGAGTAAGCATCACTACTGCATATTTTTCCCTGTCCGGATCGAAGTCATTCCGAGGGACTCGATAACCCATGAGTACTGGAATCACAGGTTGAGGGAGCTTTTTCAAGCAGTGTGTGATGTAGTCAGGGTGGCCTGGTTTGAACTTGAGGTAGACATTTCGTTGTGTGTTGGATTTTGGATTCTTCTCCTTGACATAATTTCTCAAGATGTCCCAGACACACGTCATTTCAAGCTCTGGAGGTCGATAAAACATATCATCGAACAGCTTTGAGAATCTTTTCCCTACAGCCTCGGTTCGGGGTTCAATTAGTCCGGTTTCTAGTGTGTCCGGTGAGAGCGATATCATGTTGTCATCTTCATCTTCCGGAATGATCAACCGTTGATTTTCATAGTTATACACGTCGTCGGCATCCTTTCCATTCACGTCTGATTCTACGTTGCGGTCCACAATCTTGACTTCAAACACATCTCGCGCAAGGTCTCGCAGGAGAGACGACCACCAATATTCATGGTATGTGTCCGAGACATAATGATTCTTTCGCCCCAACAGGAAACAGGCAGTCTGCTGCCCACTCATCTCTCGCTTTCCTACCAGTGTATTTGCTGTCTTCACCATCAGCAAGCGACTTAGTTCCGAAGTGTCAGTTCCACCATCAATATCCATGGGAGGTTTATCTTGCAAAGCCTTGATCGAAGCGCACAAAGCAGAGAATACAATCGATGTATCGAGCTGCAATTTTATTGTATAGTTCAACATGTACTCAATGAGTGCCATGCTTACAGTTCCTGAAGCAATTTGTTTGAGATCAGTATTGCACCCCAGGCACAGTGTGATAGTGGGATTATGACCATTTAACTTCTCATTCTCGCAGCGAATAACCAGATCACCATCTTCGTCAAAATGTGTCGAAGCCACCAGGGGGCGAGGAAGCTCAAATCGACAGTCCTTATCTGGATCAGCTAAGAACTTTATTCTTTGAGGTATGTGCTTAAAACAGGTTGGGTTGTGTTCGTGTATCAAGCCCGTATTCTCACATAAATCCCGATGATGCTGATCCCTATTTGCAGAGTAGTCTTGCGAGTAGGGATCAAGGGGGCGACTCAAAACTGGGAGCTGTTTTGGCATCCCTTCTACTTGAACATATTCAGTGGTGTTTTGCTCAAAACTTTGACAAATGATGTCGTCGTACCAGGCTCTCAATTTTTCTTTGAATACCGGATCAGCATTCATGCGGTCTTTCATATCCAAAGGCGAGGACGGAGCCCATCGGAGCCATATCAGAATATGCAAATGCAAAGAACCTCGAACCTGGGCTTCAATAACTGCATACCACCCAGCAACTTCGCCGAGAACACCGATTTTTGAAGCACGCTCGGTTCCCAAAATGATTTCGAGGAATTTTGTGACCATAAGGTGAAAGAACTCTGCGCCCGCAACGGGATTCTCCGCCAATATTTTCGCTCGGGTGCCAGTTTCTTTATCTCCATCCAATGCATCGAAAATTGTGTCCAAGTCAACGTCTCGGCCAGCAAGGACTTGGGCAATTGGATTATGAGCATCTGCAGGATTCACGGTACCGAAAATGTGCGGTAGACCATTACATATGACCTTACCTTTAGCTTGCTGCTTCATACTGTCTACATCACCAGCAGAACCAGGAATATGGTCGGAGACGTAGTTGACATATTTCATCAATTGAGCCGCCGCCTTTTCACTATCCGTCTCCGGTTTCGCAAATGGATTACTGTCAAGCTTGGCCTTGTACGTGTCCATGGATTCGAGATCAACTTTGGGGATCAACTTTTGAATTACGGGAAACCAGGAGCGGTTGACTGCAAGCCGAGATTTAAAAGAAGTTTGTCGTCTTTGAATGATGTTACTCATCACAAAAATAAATGATTTATGAACCTGAAAACGCCGATCCGCAATGGTAAGTAAGTGTTGAACATGTGGTAAGGTGTCAACATGATGGAATCCGAAGTCTTTTGAGAGCCGCACATTGTTATTATCAATCATTCCAACGCCATACGGAAAGAGAGTCGGCCACAAGCATCCAAATACTCGCGGATTCTTTGAGGTATGGAGAGGAGTGTTACCTGAAGGAAACTTCACAAATTCGGTGTCCTGTTTCTTGAGTCGCTTCAAGGCTTCGAGTTTTCTCTGCTTGTAAGTTGATTCAAGGTTATCAGCATCCACAAGTGTGGTTGCGGTGAGTTCAAAAGGGTTCGTCGCATCGAATATTTCCGCATTGGCCTGCTCAGTGTACGAAGAGCCTTGATTGGTGGCGGAATTTGTTCGAAGAAAGTCCTTGACAGCCAAAGGGCAATCGTACTCGGGGTATTCTTCCAGATTAGCAACAACGGAATCTTTCCTCAAGTCCCCATAGAGCGGATTATTTTCAATCAGCCAGAACAATGCTTGCTTGATTTTCTGACGGCGCACGAGAAGCGGTGATTTTTGGAGCATGCTCTGGGTAACCTCCGTCTCCGGCGACGCAACAAGAATTACGCAGACTTCATCGCGAAGCCGGAACAAAGGCAAAGGCATGGCACTGACAAATGAGCTGGTATCTTGCGGTAAGATGCAAACATTTCCACGCGCAGCGAGTTGTCCCGATGGACCAAGTTTAATCTTGTACATGCATCTCGTAGCCCGTGCACGGGCTATACACTGTTCTTCCAAAAATGTCAACCCTTGGAGTTCCGGAGGAACATCACCGATCCAAAGCCCATTTGCGTAGCTTCGCAGAGGGAGGGTTTGAAATTTATTGTGGCTCACGGATAGATTACACAGATGACAGAGCACATAGCTACAGCCATCTATGATTGTGGACGGCTTGAAAACTTCAATACGTGGTTGATGTGAACTTTCACGAAGGCTCTGAACCGCATGATTCAATACGGATATGTCAAGCTCTCCCAACCGTCTCATTTTTACGTCAATCGCTAACTCAAACTTTCCACAGAAAGAGCATTCGTACCTCTTGAGCGATTCATTGTTGGTGCATTCTCGGAACTCATGGACTATCTGATCCTTTTCACTTTGCGAGAGAATTCGTGGAAATGCCGGAGGTTCAGGGCCAGACGATGGTCGAGCTTTCTTTTGTGACTGTTCCTCAGCAACAGGATTCTTTCTCTTTTTGCCTTTGGTGTATAAATTCAGTACAAGTGAGCATTCCTGTATTTCAGTAGAAGAAAGAACACGTTTGCCATTTATTCCAGCTTGGATAGCTTCTGATCTGAGTATCAAACAGCCATTCGTGCATCGATGTGATTCAAAATCTCTTCGTAACTCAGCGGCTTTTTTCTCTCGCCTGTCAGCGGTACGCCTCGACAGGTTTTGATGTCGAGGTACACACTGTTGAAGGACCTTGACGCTGGCATTCCGTGTTACGGCCAAGAATCGGACGACAGCATGCTTATCTTCAAGAGTAAGACTCACATATGGATCAGCGATATGTTGAACAGTCGGTCCACCAATGTTGCGGTTGGACAGCTCAGTTGCGGATTCGGCGGCACTTCTATTCACAGTTTTAGACGGGGACGCGAACAGTTCATTCAAAGGTTCGGCCTGCAAAGCAGACGATTCATTCAAAGTTTCGGTCTGTGGTACAGACAATTTTATCACGGATTCGACCTGCAACGCAGGCAATTTATATTCGTCCCGCAAAGCGGGCTCCCCTTGCGGGGTTTGAGACAGCGCCTCAGATTCGTCCTGCAAAGCAGGCTCCCCTTGCGGGGTTGGAGACAGCGTCTCGGGGGTAGCTCCATTGTCGTGTAATGACGGAATGATATCTACACAAATGAATTGTCAGCAAGCTGTCGCAATGAAGACACAGTCAAGGAAAGCGAAAGCGGTGTAAAGCGACCCGGACTTTTGCAAGCTCCAGCAAGCCTAACCGGTATTGCAAAAGGGGGGTATTCCGAAAATCATCGAGGTGATGATCGGCGGATACTATGGGACGGTCGGAGAAGGGAAGGACTGATACTCACCAGTAACGACATTGAATTGAGCCTCGTGTGTATATGGCGCGAAGACCACAGCTCCGCCCCTAGCAGCTGCTTGGCATACAGCCATCCAGTCGTTGCCGAGTACAATATCGGCGAAAGAATCTTCCGTGATACCGACAGATAGAGGATCATAGGTGAACATGGAAGAGGCAGGGGAGGTGCGAATCGAAGCGGCGATGGAAATTGCGACAAACAGAGTTGTCAGCGAAGAGGAGACTTTCAGTCCAATCGAGCGAGCATAGTGCCGCGAAATCTGAGACCGGGGCTGCGAGTAGTAGAGGGTTTTGGCCGGATGGCCGTTGACGAGGCACATAGAGAGCTATCTCGGAGCGGGGTAGAGGAGGAGGGGACGGAGCAAAAGGAGGCTCGACGTCGTGGTTGCTGGTCAAGATGCAAAATTTCTCACACCTTGTCACACTACGGACCTTGACAACACGCCGGCAGAAAAGGGCACGGAGCACGGTCCGAAAGCGACCGAGTCATCAACTGTGCTCGGTACCGACTCTGACTCTGACGTCGACCCTCGCTGCCTCTGTCGATCTTCCTACATTTCTTCGGGCTTTTGCTTTCTGAATCTTAGTCGACTGCAATGTTGAGAATGTCCTCCCCCCATCGAAGACAAACCAGCAGGTGACAAATGGCACCGACGGACAGTTTCCGGAAGCCGACGGTGACAAGAACCCCTCGACGCATGCTTACTGTAGCTTATTGACACATCTTTTGTTTGGCGGCGGCGTCTTGCGTATTTGTTCCGCTCCCCAAGATCGAAGCGTCTGAGGGTGGCCTAACCCTAAAGGTTAAGCAATTATTTCAACTCGTCTTTTGTATGTGAGGGACTAATCAGCTATCGTTTGAAGGATGTCAAGGGAAAGGGGAAGCAAAAGGCGGAGGCACGTTCCTTTACTCCCTTACCTGGGACTTCTTTCTATTCATCTTTCTTACGACTTCCTTCTAGGATTCTCGATTTGATACCGGCTTCTTCGATGACGATGTTGCTGCCGGTGTTGAATATGACTCTGAGGTTGACCGGGGTGTCCCTCATCCTGCTCCTGAGGTGATTGATCGTGTTTTACACATAGTGCATACGGCGTTAACTTGTATGCTTAGACTTCGACTAGCACCTCGGTAAAATCTGGTGCGGCTGTTGTGCCGGAAGCTCATCTCCGAATGGTACGCCTTCTGCGTAACATGGAGCAACCAGACCCCAAGAATGGCACTCCCGTTGCCTATGTAAGTCGCATTTGAATTTTGTTAGCGCTCGGCGGTGGCTGACATTACTATCTGCTTCAGTGGGCAAGTGCCGGGCGCGGTGTCGGCTGCTTTGTACTTGGCAACAAGTCTGCCGAACTCTGCGCTGGGATTCTAGCTCAGTTTGTGGTTTCACCCGAAACCTCTGTGCTTTCACCAGCGCAGGTGCTTTCTTTCGTCGAGGCAAATATTTGTCAACCGTTTGCCATGTTGACGAATTTCGGGAAGCGACTCATCGGCTACACCGAGTCTGCTGCAGACGACGAGATAGAGGCAGAGTTTGATCGCGCCTTTGTGATCGGTGCTGGAGGACTTCATGGACTTGCCCCTCACCTGCTCTCAGCGTACATGGCGCTTCCCGTCGCTCTTAAGGCGGGTGCATCGCACGATACCTTCAGCGCGGTATTTGACAACCTCTCTGAGTTCTCGATGTCACTCCTTCGTTGTTTGCAGCATCTGCGATTCAAGCATGACCGCAGTCAGTGGGATCCTCGTGGAGGCTGCCGGGAGTTGGCTGTCATTCTACACAGCAAGGACAATGATCTTCCAGTGCGTATCACATTTTCTATGTTTACTGCCATCATATTCAACTTTCCATGCTACATCACTCTTAGGTTGCGACTGAGGAGGACTTCCTGCACCTCAATCTTGGCTTGTTACTCAACGCTTTGGATAAAGAGACCCCCAACGTCGGCGAAATACATTTTCTCCTCATGGATGCGCTGGGTGATGCCTCCAATCCTCGCGAGATGACTGCAACACGTGTCTTCAAGGGCGGGGAATATGGCATGCGGCGCTTCTACACTCTTGTCGTCATCCGTGTTCTCGACGAGCTTGACACCGCTCATCCCGATTATCCCGCTCTTCTCGCGACGGTCCAAAGCGCATCATTGGGAGTCGCTCGCAAAATCCGCAACTTCTTCAAAGGGGGTGGAATCGCGGGAGCCAACACTACGGTGTGTTATTGGTTTTGCTCTTCTTACATCAACCCCTCATCTGGTATTTTGTTGCAGTCGGACGCAGGGCCATCGGCCTCACGCCCCAACACACGGAGTCGCACGACGAAGCGAACGTAGGGACACTTTATGTCTACTCTGTACCCGTTAATTAATTGTGTTTTGTTTGCTTCCTCTGTTTGCAGAACGGGGAGATTCGACACTGACTTTGATGGTAAGTCGCGCGAACGGAGTCTCTTCTACGATACCACTGATGCTCATCGCACCTAAGATATGACGAACACCGACTCCCTGGCTTCGGGTTGGGAGCATGACTTATCTGATGGCGAGCCAGATGTCTTGGTGCGTCGTGCCAAACGTCGCAAGACCCAACCACCTCCCTCGAAGCCGAAGCCATCATTTCCGAAGTCACCGCCAATTATTATATGTGCGCCTTCTCAATTGTCTGTGGAGCATATCTGAATTAATAAACACGCCAGCATCGGACAGCAGCAGTAGTAGCGGTAGCGACAGCAGCAGTGATGGAACTTTCAAGCGTGCATATGCACAATGGACGGGCCAAGCTCACCGCAAACAGTCTCAGGCGTCGTCTTCCAACCAGCGAGCACCGCCTGCCAGTACTAGCCAACCAGGCTTTAGTTCATCCGCCCGACCTTCCACTACCGAAGCGCCCCCGCCGCCGCAGGCATCAACATCAACGTCGGCATCAGTGTCAGCATCCCAGACTCGTGCTCGACCGGTGTGGCTCGATTCTACTGCGCTTGAGGCTGATGACGTTCAAGACGCACAGACCCTCCTCCGCCGCTCCCCCACGCGGTATTGGCAGGGTGTGATGCGTGAGATAATAGAGCGCTTCCCCCACCCTGATCCTTCGCGTCGCCTCACCATGCAAGCTCTCCTCGCTCCTGGCATGACGAGAATGCGCCAGTACGATATGCTTTCCTTGGTAAGTTCTTTTTTCGCTCTGCTTCTTTCTGGCTGGCCTCCTGCTAATTCCGTAAACACCTCTGGCAGGCTTATCACGTCGACCGCAATGTATCTGGTACACCACATTGGCTCCACATCGCCTCGATTCTTTCCCAGATCATCAACGACACTCGCAAATACAAACTTGACGATCCTCGGATCGTGCCTTTGGGATCTCGATTCCAAACATCGATGAACTAAGTAGACTAGACACTCACTGGCAGGTCCTCCCAACTTGAAGTACTTAGTGTATACTGTACGATCTACTGTGCTTGTGCTCGGAAAATGTTACAGTCTATGGTACAATCTGACTCCTCCCCTGGGAAGATAGAAATTCACGATTCCTGCGTCAAGAAGTAGCCACCGTGCGGGTCACAGTAGCGTGACATATGTGACAGATGTGACTTTGGGCGAGGTAAATCAAAGGTAAATAATCGTGACGGTCTTTGGATAGGCTGTAGGGCTCTCAGAATGTTTGTTTAATGCCCAAAAAGCATATATGCCACTCAGAAATGCTTAGTGCATGTCCCTTACTGTACTCACCACCCACTTCCAAAGGCAAAGCAAAGGTCGGGTTCTCAAAAAAGCAATGCTGTGCAAGTAGGATAAGGTTAGGGTTAGCCCGACAGCGCTTTCCCTTCTCCTTACCCCGTCGACCTTCTCTCCAGCTTACCCTGTGTTCCCCGCCAACCCATCGCTTTCTCCATTGCCTAGCCCTCCCTCGCGGCCGACGCCCGCGGTCGACGAATGTAAAGTCGGTACCCAAATCCCAAATCTTCAATACCAAATCTTCTTAGTGGCTCTCTCTCGCCCTTGCAACCCCAACCCCGTTCCCGCCCTCATGCCTCCACCCCATCCTCAACTCACACTCACTGAGTCTCCGCCATTCGCTTGGCAAAGCCGGCCCTTAGAAACGAATCGATGTGCGTGCGTCTCGATGCTCTCTCCTTCCTGCGCCCCGCTAACGACATCTTAATTCCCCTAGCCACACCACTCCCTCGTTCCCCCACCCTTCCGACCTCTCGACGTCCGTGTCTCTCCTCTCCTTTCCCCCAGTACCTCCTCCGCAACTCACCTCGCACCCCTTTTGCCGACCCATCGCCTTCATCATCACTATACTTCCAAACACGTCCGACCCGCCGTTCCCCTCGTATCCCCATCCCATCTCCCATCTCCCGCGTCCACTCACTCCTCCTTGGCTCGCCTCCACCGAGTGCCCACCACCCCGAAGCCACCAATCTTGCCGCTGCATTCCGCCATTCCGCCCTCACCGCCCTCATTTTCACTCCCACCTCCACTCTCAATCCCGCTATCTCACACCGCGGCCGCCGCTGACTTCGACACCATGGACATCGCCAACGGCGCCGAGGACGCCGTGTCGGCGCTGCACGCACCGAGTCGCTCGTAAATGCACCAGAAATCCAAATCAAAGTGAGTCCTTAGGGTTTTTCCGACAAACGGAACGGAATTACTCACCTAAGCTAAGTACACTACACAGCGCGAGTCGCATCAATTCTGGCACGCGAAAAAAGTGCGGGCGGGAGAAGCTTGAAACGCGTCCACGGCGAAAGTGAGTTTTTTTCGATGATCTTGGATCTTGATGACGAACGAAGCGAAACAACTCACCTATCTTAACAGATCCACGCGCTGCCGATTCGCGGCGATACTGGTGAAGGAAGTGAAGGAAGCGGCGTGGGAGGGCGGTCAATGCGCGCAAACGGCGGGAAGAGATAGGAATGACGGAGATAGGCGGCGGGTCGGGCTGCCGAAACGAGACAAGGCGACCGGAGTCAGTAGCGTATCATACTCTAGCTACAATTAAATGTAAGTAGATAGTCTATTTGAATGAATATCAATGTTGTTTTCAAACCAAATGACACCTGCGGGCGAATTGTCAGGAAGGAAACCGTACACGGCGTACGACTTGAATTGAAAGGAAGGAAATGAGATGAAAGGAAGCTCACCTAAAGCTGGAATTCCGGAAGGCGCGAGTTGAGTTGAATTGTGTTGTACTGTTGAACAAGATTTGCGCTGAGCTGGGTTGTCAGCGCACGAGGAAAATGAAGAAAATGAGATGAAAGCATACCTCCAGAACTTTCACTTCAAACCACCTCCAACGCGAGTCGATTCGAATTGACTCGCTCGGCATGAACGAACCCGGAGTTGAGGAGTTTGAGTTGAGGATCTGAAAGCAAAGGTGAAGATGAGTTTGAGATTGAACATGAATAGAAACGGTGAATGAAACGAAGCGAAATAAAATCAAACTAGATGAAGAGAACGAACGAAATAGAAGAATAAAAGAAACGGTGTACCCGTCGATCGAGAATCAAGATAAAGGTGAAGCACTGAGTTCAAAGTCAAAGTCAAAGTCAACGATTAGATCAAGGCGTTGAAATCAAACGTACCTGAGTCAAAATCGGCATGATTTCGGTGTTGAAGTTGAGATACATAGATACCTTGGTGCGCAGAGGCATAGGTTCGGCCTCCGGGGTTTACAAAAGTCAAGTCAGGATTGATTCAATCTGAGAATTAGAAAGAATTATACGTACCTTGAGTTATACCGGCATAGTTCGAGAAGAATGGGAAAGAAATGAAGAAGCGGCTCACCGGGGATCCTCGAGACGACGCCGAAGTCAAGACAGATTCAGGTTTTGAAGTGTTAGTTGAATTGAATGTGGCCTATTGAACGGGTAAGGTCGAAAGAGACAATTAGAACGGTCAGTATCCGTTGGTAATAGCCTCGAAGTTTAGAACTTACCTAGACAGCCGAGGTGTGCATCTCAGAAAGCTATCAGACGGTCAGTAATTCAAAGTTGAAAGAGTCAAAAGAACGAAACGAGTCAACGATCTGTAGAAACGGAACGAATTGGTTGCGTGGTTGAATTGAACAAAGAAATCAGAACGACACACCACTTGAACGAAACCCGAGACCCAACCAATACAAAGACCTTTGAATTATAAGTCAATCACCTGTGACGCGGAACTAAGTAATTCGAAGCAAAGGTGCGTTTGACACATGTATTGAAGACTGGAATCATACAAAGGTGTGGGAATTTGTTACGTACCCTTCTCTGGAGCAAGGTGCGTAACAGCCAGACCTCGCTCTAAGCACAAGATCGCACTCACCCGTACAAAACCAGCTCAATCTCAACAGTACTGACCCGATAACCGTTATTCAAGTCAATCTTGAGAGATTTGGTCAATAACCGAAGCGAAAAACGCGAAAGAAACTGAAAATCGGCTCACCGGGGATCCCCGAGACAACGCCGAAGTCAATCTTTGAAGTGCTACCTGAATTGAATGCGGCTCATTGAAGGGATAGATTGAAAGAAGCTATTAGAATGGTCAGTATTCCGTATTCGTTGATAGTAGCGGTATTAAAAGTTTATTACTCACCTTGACAGCCGAAATGTGCATCAGTAATTCAGTCACCTTGCGCACACAGTCGAACTGTGCATTTCATGCAAGTCAAGAGTGAATACAAACTTAATGCAAGGTCAGTAATTAACAGTTTGAAGAAATAAAGGGATTAAATCACTCAACTGTACGTATAGGCGTCGAAATGACTTAGAGATCGGCGATTCGGTTCGGTATTGAAGGGGTCGCACTTCAAAGCTCGTATAGCATAAAGTGAAGAGAGACGAGAAACAGAACTCATCAGAAGGTCAGTAATTATTTGGACGAGGAAAGAGGACAACCAACTCACTTCAAAGCGTCGAAGTGAATTTGAAGGTTGAAGGTTGCGGCAGATTGGAATCGGACCGAGGTGTTCCGGAATTTGCTCGAGGTCACACTGAGTCACACTGTGTGACACGATTATACCTGGCGAGGTAAAATCATGTTGATAGTGTATGGATAGAAGTCATTGAGTGGAAAGGGCTTATTAGACACCTATAAGTAAGGTTAGCTCTCTACTAACTGTTAGTGCTTCGCCCTTAGTAGCCTGCAGAACACTTGCTATCGGGCAGCAACAGTGATTGTCACACTGTTACTTGTGTCACATTCTCACGGCTCGCTTTGACAGGCTTTTGCCTTCTGTGCTATTAGTTTCTGCTGAATTCCCCAGCCAGAGTTTGAAAGATTTGAGCTTCAAGTAGTTACTGAAGACAGTGATTAGATAGATATTCCCAGAGACAGTATTACAATGATAGTATTGAGATGAAAGAACTAAATACTTTGGAGCGCTAACCGTTGATCAGCGTTAAGACGCCGCTTTTTCGGCTTTGGGGCAACTACATTCTCCTCTGCTTCAACCTTCTCCTTCCCCTGTGCCGCCCGAGCGTAGCCAGCGTTCAAAGTGGAGAGCTTCTTGTTCAATGCCTTGTTCTCCTTTTCCGTTCGCTTTCGCTTATGTGAGCCAGTCGCCTTCAATTTTGCCGAAATGCGGTCCAGTCCTCTGAGAACACGTTCTTCGAGATGCTGAGGAACCCAAGGATCCCCTTTGCAAACGGCCATACTAGACAAAATAAAAGTGAGCATATTGGACATCAAGAATATTAACAGAAAACTTACAACGAAGACGTTCCAATGGTGACAATGTGCCCATTACCGCAATATTCTAATGGGCCAATCGAAACCCCTTGACTATTCAGTACTTTGGACTTAAAGAGCATCAATTGGCGAGCTGAACCGGATATTTCGTCGATGCGAGGAATTTGTGAGTGGTGGCTGTATGTGAAATTTGACGTCAGGGAATGAAAAAGACGAATCGAAAGAGGCGACAACGAGTACAGACTTTGGATTACTGCTCCAATGCAGTGTTGCGGGAAACTTGCGGAAGACCGACCACATTTCCTTCTTTCCGTGATATGTGAAAGTGTCGCGGCGAGCGCGTTTGAGGTCCGAAGATTCAAGGAATAGAGGTGAGTAGAATTCGGCGCTGCGTAGATGCGTCGGATCAGAAAGCAACCCTGCTCACATGTAAAGACTTGCAAAAAGGATAAACGGTAAGAGTTGCGTTACGTACCGTGTTGACGATAAAACTCGGTGAGAGGATCTGTGGACATCGGGTCATCCCCAGAAAGAGATCTCCAACCGCCCTCCCCGAAGATCAGGCTGCCCCAGGTCGGGTGCGCTTCGAGCGCGGGCGCAACCAACGTTGGTTCGAAAACATCGAAAAGATCGGCAACGTCATCGCGACGGGTTACGTCGGAGGCGGTACTGAACTTCTCCAATATGCTCTGGGATGCGGTTGCGTTGATAAGGCGGAGTACTCTGCAACCTATCATAAAGAAAACTCACATGATATGAATCCAATAGTTGACCCATCCGAGTGGACATGTAAACTCTCTCCTTACCCCATACGTACAGCCAGTCGGTGTAGCGCAGGCGTTGCTCAGTCGTGGGGGCCAAGACGCCCTCATGAATACAAGGATTAATCAATCGCCTAGAAACGATGTATGAGAATGAATATTGGAAAAAAAGCCATCGAAGTAGACGCACGCGAGACCGGTCTCCCCAACGTGTATATAACTGTAATACGCAGCTAGGAAACGGGCAGTACGAGAGGGGCTGCCGAAAAGCTCGCACACCGTGATGAAAGGGGACAGACCTAACGCAAATGATGAGCCATCAGGTTCGAGTCGATGAGAACGAACGTACCGGCGAGGAAAAACAGCTCCATGACCGTATAGACTCCAATGCCATAGAACATCTTGTTGGCGCCGCGAATCGCATCGCAGGCGAGAACATAACGTTTACCATCCAACCAGTTTTCATCCGTGATCCAGTTTGAAAGGAGGACCAAAAAGTTCACCGTGTCGGTGTATATATCAGGCGGGATGTTGAAGTCCCTAGCAAACTGTTTCCAGATGGGCTAAGAAGTATGCCGACTCAGACTCAGGGAGTATCAAGCCATAAACATATACACTTACTTGAAATAGGAGATCAATGGTCACGAACGCCAGAACATACTCCTTGAATACCAGGGCCATGCCGACATGGAATTTACGAACCTAGCAGATAGATAAGCCAGCGAACCGAAAGAGTCAAACAAACGGATATGACGTACACCATGGGTAACACACATAATACCGTTGTCCCAACGAAGACGCGTGTACCACTGAACGGAGGTGTGCGTCAGGTAGGAAACCTAGCAAGTACGGTACGGTGGGTTAGCTTGATTTGCTGCACATGGAGTAGACTCACCATCAAGTGGAGCATTCCGAAGTTCAAAATCAAAGCGCGATGGGTTGCCTGTACACCAGTCAAGACGAGAGATCGCAATGTCGGCGGGTACGGGAGCGGGGGGTAGTTAACGTCAACGGGAACTTTCTCCATAGCCTCTTTCATAACCTCGGGGTAGATGGGAGTCTGATGGCTCTTGCTGCCACGCACCACAGGGGACGAAAATGGAGCTCGTATACAAGTCCCGATTGAGCGCGCTCCGGCGCGTCGTCGCGCTTGGCTTCGGCAGCTGATGCGTCGGCGTAGATGCCTTCAACAGCCAGATCGGCTTCGGCGTCGAGTGCTTTCTTGATGCCCTGCTCAGCTACTTTGCCAGAGGATGCGGTCTCGCGCTGCTCCGGCATGGTGGAAGAGGGAAAGAGGCAGAGATTGGTATCATCAAACTATCAACATCCCAGGATCATGTGGGCGTGGTGCACCCGCGGACTTTGATGGGGTGTGTAAATTAGACACCGGTGACATTTGTTGGGGCTGTTTTTCACCGGAGTAATTCTGTGCGCTTTAAATCAGGTGTGTGTGTTTGTGTGTGCGCTGATGGGAGCCGTGACTTTCTTTGCGCTTGAGATTAGACCTGGGTCCAAGTCCAAGACCAGCGCAAATTTGGATTTTCGAAGGGCTGCATGTTTTTTCCATGTACCGGTTGACCGGTGCTTAATTTGGGATCACTCTTTTCCCATTTGCTGGTTCTTTTTTGAGTGACAGAGGGCGGTGATATCTGGTAAACTAAGGTAGTGCTTTGTTTCTCTCACAACTAATGAACCAGCGACAATTTAGGTAAAAATAACCCGGGTGGTGCGAAAAAGTGGAGAACTTGGGTCAAGATATTTATGCAACAGTATTACAGCCATATTTTTGCGCTGGTTTTGTTTGCAATCTCGCGCACCTTTTTCAGCGCACATTGTCTGCGCACCTTTTTTTTGACTCATTTTTTTTTCTTGTCAAAAGAGGCCCAGCTATGCCTCAGATATGTCCCGGGTAGTCTTCTGCCGTTACAAGCAGGATAAGCACAGCAAATTGTTCGGAAATAGCCAGCCGAGTGCCGCCATCAAAGGCAGACTTGATGGCACATTTCATCTTCCCAAAATCCACCGTAACTGGGTCCAAAATTCTATTGAAGCTTTTGAAAGATGTGATGCTGGGTCAATCGGAATTCTGAAGCTTTAAACTGACGGTGAGTCCGGTGTCCCCTTCAACATTCTATCTGAGAGTGACTTGATCTACCGACTGGCTCTGGTTCATTTCAAAACTGCCTGAGAGTCAGTTTATGATGTAGAAGCAGATTTTAACGGCGCCAATCTACGGCCTTCCACAGAATCTGTTCACCCAGTCCTATGTTGCATTTTGGTAAGTTGAAATGGGACATCAAGTCTGCCTTCCAAAGCCGGGGCTTCGCCGGCTCGGCACGGGAAGCCGTCACTCGGCTGTCCATTTTTGGACGTTTGCTGTACTTGTCCTGCTCATCTAAGGTGATCGAGTACCCGGGCCATGTCTCACAAGTAGAAAGGTGTGTTTGGAGAAGAAAAAAAAAATAAGTGAAAAAAAAAGGTGCGCAGACTTGTGCGCTGAAAAGGTGCGCGATGTTGCAAACAAAACCAGCGCGAAAACACGCGATTCCGCGCTGGTTTTTCTCCTCGGACTTTCGGCTGCAAAAGGTGCGCAATTCTGACTTTGGGGCAAAAAAGGTGCGTGAAACTCGAAAAAACCAGCGCATTATTAAATGTGCATTTGGACCGCCATAGTCTGGCATCGGCGACAAAGCCCAGCTCTCCAAATTTGGCATTCCCACCGTAGTTAATCTCCCGGGAGTCGGCGCCAACCTCCAAGGTCAGCAACTCGTCAGCGTGACATCTCATCTCCTCTCCTCTCCTCTCTCGGGGTTTTTTTCTGATGATTTATTTATTTCCTTGATCAATAGACAACGACGAACTCTCCGCGTTCTGGGAATTCACCTCAAACTTCACGGACCCACAATCCTTCGGCTCCGTCATCGCCACTTCCGCAAACTCCACCTCTATCGAACCCGATCTCTGGACGTACTTTGTCCCGGTCGAACTCAGTGGGTTCTTCCATGGTACGTATTATACTATATATACAAACAACCGCCTCCTTATTACCCGCTGAATCTTCATCGCTCACTGTTCATGTTCACCAGGGATGTCCATCGTCGCCGCCAACACCCCGAACGTCTTCACCCTCATCACCCTCAGAGCCGGCTCCAAGTCCCAAGGCTACGTCCGCCTCACGGGCGCGCACCCTCAAGACCTGCTCGATATCAACAAACTGCGCTTCCAGGGGCCCGGCGGCAGAGATGACATCGTCGTGCTGCGTGAGGCGCTCAAGAGGTGGCGGAGGGTTATCAACGAGGATGAAGAAATTGCGAAGTACGTGGAGAGGGAGGTGGCGCCTGGAGCGAACGTTACGAGCGATGCGGATTTGGAGGAGTATATCTTGAATAACGTGTTTGGTGAGATTTTTCATTGCGTTGTTTTTTTCTTTCAATACCGAGTCGAGGCTGATATGATTTTACTTAATGCAAACAGCTCACCATGCTTGCTGCACTGCGGCTATCGGAGCAGACAACGGTAAGCATTTCGTCCAAATTATATGAATCTACCGCCTCTGATCTTGCTGTTGGGAATAGACCCTCGGGCTGTTCTTGACGGCGACTTCAACGTTCGCGGCGTCAACAACCTCCGTGTCGTTGATGCGAGTTCCTTCCCTGAGAGTCCGGGATACTTCCCGCAATCACCCATCTACATGGTAAGCATTCCACTTCCCCATCTCGATTTTTTTCCTCTTGTCATTCTGATGATTATTGCCCGCCGCTCAGATTTCGGAGAAAGCTGCTGAGGTCATTATCAGGGACGCAAAGGCGGCACGTTATTGAATGCGTGCGGTTTGAAATGATGGTACATCCTTTTTCGGCAGCGCGTTCTCGCCCCCTTCTTTGTGTTACTTAAATCACTGGTTTTTATTTACTTAAACTTTGCCTCAACTGTCTGAGATACAGCTGCATTCATATGTTTCCTACGTATTTGCTGCTACCTAATAAGTATCCCTCATATTATGACCTCCTGGATGGAAAGGAAAACACTCTGCGTGTGTTGGCCTCTTTCTCCTCACTCAGAGTCTTAGCTCACTCTCTTTCCCACCTCAAGGCCTTTCTTCGCCGAGTCCTCACGACGACGCGGACAGGTCCGCTCTCACAGCCGCCTCCAACTCCTCCTCTCACGGTGTGTTGTTGAAACCAAGTTAAAACCGCCGGTTGAACTCTTTCCGAACTCTAGGCGCGTAAGGGTGAGAGGGAAACGCACTCGAAAAGCCTGTCTTGATGACCAGGCGCCCTATTGACGCTTTAAGCTCTTCTACATCTTCCGAGTCTCTGCATTTCTACTTATTCGAATACTGTATCTCCAAAAAGTTACTGTATCTCTAGCGCTTAAATTTTGATAGACGCCTTCGGCGTCAACCTATAGGCGCCCAACGTTGAATGTTCGATGTGCATAAGTACTCGATGCGGTTACATCAGGTATAGGTGTTTATTCTCTCTTGATAGTGGCTGGTTTCTGGTTCGAAGCAGCAGGGAAGGCTCATCTACATGCAAGATTATTAAGTACGACGACGGTCGTCCGCAATCGGAATGTTCGCGCGATTTTCACTGAGAGAGTACCGTGTCTCTACCTTCTGTTGAAGCCAAATCAGTAGGTAGATTTCGAGACATGCAAAGCCTTCGTCTGTCCACGAGTAGCCTCAAAGAAATCCAGTACTACTTCGACTTCCCTAAACCGGCAATTGGTTCAAATCGAAAGCTGTAACCTTGTCAGCGCTAAATAGAGACAGACTTTCTTCGGTTAGGGAAGTACTCCCTCAATGAGGTAGGTACTAAGCAGGCTGAACTGCTGTGAACATCCCCTCAACCCATTTCTGGTGGTCGGTAGCTGGGTGGCTGCCAGCTGGAGGAAGTATATAGGTATGCATCTTAATCTACATCTGACCGTCTGTCGCTCTGTCTTTGTTAGTTCCAGATATCGTAGACCCATTCATATCTATCCGGGGGTTGTTGATATTTTTATAATATCGCCACAGTCAAACCCTTGAGAATCACGAAGTTCAACAGCAGTGGTTCTGAAATAGATCATACCTATACTTATAGGGAGATTTAATCAGGACGCGTGGAACTAGGCACGAGGCAACGTCTGGTCTGGTGAGTGAGGTAAGTAAGTATGACAGCGACTTCAAGTCAACGAGGTCCGGACGCATCTCGAATTACTCGCTATCTGAACGCTTTCATTTCAGATCTCAACACTGATGTACAGTCACAAATAATCGGTATTCAGGACCGGCAGCGGCGTAAGGCACAAGCACCTGATTCAGCTTTTGCTAGTACGGGGTCTGATCCTAGTTGACAGCTTCCGCATCCGCACTGTGAGATTCATGCTCGTACCTCGAAATGCTGGAGATAGCGTTTAAGGCGAAGTTGCTCGATGAGCGATGCGAATCTCAACAGCAGCGATCAATCGGAAGTGTCCTCCTACCTACTAGCATGAATAGTTCAATCATTTCTTCGCCTCGTCAGAATGACGAATTTCGCTATACTGGGAGAACCCGCGACTTTTATATTGTAGCGCTGGGCAAAGATCGGGTTCAAATACGGGAGAAGTTGATGTGGAAGAACGTTGTGAATGGGATGATCACAGTACTCGCCGTCAGGTCGGGCTCTGCGGCGTCTCTTTCACGAAAATCTTGTTGCTTCTGGTTAAGATAGCTTTATAGCTACAGCTATAAGGCATTTGCAGGAAGACTGACATTGACGCTGAGCCGTAGTACTGGATTCAGATAGTCTGTTTTCTCTACGGTTCGAAGAGTTGAACTGTCTAATTGATCAGTGATTTGATCTGAATTAGCTCAGTCTGATTCTGTGCAGGAACAACGGCTGATGATCTGCTTGTGTAGCTGAGAGATAAATTAGCATTTGTTTTAGCCCTGGATATCGATGGTCAAATTTAGTCGACACACTGGTTCAAATCCAAGCTAAACTGCAAATTTCTAGTTTTACCGCGCTGCGAGGGAACTTAGATAATTATTGAGCGCCCGTATGCATGAGGTGTGAGTCTTAGCAGTCAGTCAGTACGTGAAATTTTGCACGCCAGCCACAGCTAGAGAAGTAAATTGAGCGCTAAAATTCCAAGTTGACTACTCGTGGGAATATTCGACAAATTTGGCGCTCAATCGCCGCGCGGCAGTTGTCCGCACTTGTCGGTCACCTTGACTTTGCCTTGACTGGTCTACCGCTCACCGTCAAGATGTCTGCTCCATCGTCGTCCACGGCCGCCTCCCATCGCGACCGTCGACGAAGCCTCAAGACCATCCTCCACCTCCCTTTGTTCCCCGGGCCTCGTCAGCCCGCTTTAACCCCTTTGTCCTCGACCACCGGCGAGTCGAGTGCCAGCGTATCGCTCCCGGAGGATATTCTTCACGAAATAGCGCAGGAGTTGACCCAGAGTGATATCCTGAATGTTAGCCTCACGGTGCGTATCCACTGTATCAAAAATGCGGCGGGTGATTGAAAGGGTCTTTCACAGTCATCCCACATCCGCAAACTCCTCATCCCAGAACTCTATCGCACCGTCCACCTCAAATCCAGCCGCTCATGCAAATCCGCCCTCGCCATGCTAGTACGAAAGCCAGAGCTCTCGCAACACATCCAAAAACTCGCCGTCCGACCGAATTACTACCTCTCCTGGCCTAATCGGGATGTGCAGCTCCCCGAAGCTTGGGTAGCACACACCATATCTGGGATTGCGAGGAAGAAAGGGCTGAAACAGCTGCGGACGTTTGACTGGGACGGGCTCGAGATGCCGGACGATGATCTTTGGCGGACTCTGCGGAATTCGTACGTGTGTCGTCTCCCCCCGGGAACCGAATTAATCTCCGCCGTGATTCAACATCAACAGATGTCCGGAATTGAAGGAGGTCTTTTCGAACGTCGGCTTCCAACCACTAAATCCCAACAGCGAGGTAAGGAAATATGATTATGATATTACCTTCCACTTTCTAAATCACCTCACTTTCCCGCAGCTCTTCCAGTTCAGCGACCTCACAAACTTCTCCCTCTCAGTCCGCCACGGGCTCGGAGAATCCGGTAAGCAACTCCTGATCTCTCCTCGGCGTAATTCCAACCCCCAACCAATTTATTAATAATACCACCCCTCCAACCAGACATATTCCCCTTACACGAACCCCTCCCGCCCGCCCTCTGGACCATGCTCCTCCACCGCTGCCCACACCTAACCGAACTCACCCTCTGCTCCTTCTCCGCCTCGCACCGCCTCTTCGACCTCGCCCCCCTCGCCTCCGCCTCCTGGCCCTCCCTCACCTCCCTCACCCTCGGCGCCTTCGGATACGCAAGCGACTTCACCATCGCCGCCCCGCCCGCAGCCCCCTTCGCTGCCTTCCTCGCCGCGCATCCTACGATAACGTATCTAAGGCTCGCGTGGAATTTTAAGAGGTGGATGTCGCCGGACGACCCCGCGGATCTGGGATTGGTGTTTGAGTTCCCGGAGGGGTTGGAGGCGTTTTCGGGGGTGATGCAGCAGTTGCCTTCTCCTCCTTCTCTTCTTACTCATCCTCCTACTTCTCCTTCTCTTTCTCCTCTTACTCTTTCTCCCTCCCTTACTCCTCTTACTACTCCCACCCTCAATATCAACACAACTCTAACAACCCTCGACCTCATGTGCGAGCCCCTGTACGCCTCGCGCGCCGACCGCCTCTGCGCCGCCCTCCGCCTTCTACCATCCCTCACAGGCTTGGAGCTGTGGGTGCACATCCCCGAGCCGAATGCGGGACACGAGGGCTTCTTTCGGGAGCTGTGGGGCGCGGCGACTGGGTTGGAGGATTTGCATTTTATGTGTACGACGGGGTTTGGGAAGGTTCGCTTTTTATTATTATTATTCTTTCATCTTTTTATCGAACTTCGCTGACGCTCTCCCAGAAACCCCTCGCGGAACTCGCCCGATCGCTCGACGTCCTCCCCAACCTGCGCACCTTCGCGTTGACGAAAGGACACCGATACGCGGATGAGAGCATGCGGAGGTCGGCGGTGAGGATTTTTGGGGCGGTGGCGGCGGGGGCGAGGGCGAGGGCGATGTGTGCGGCGTGGGCGGCGAGTGAAAATTCGAATTGGGTTGGGTCGGGTTCGACGTTGACTTTGCCTTCGCCTGCGCCTTCGATCGAAGATGCAGACACAACGACTCCTCCTTCTCTAACACCTCCCACCACTACCACAACACTAACACCAACGCCTCAGACCTCCTCCCGCCTCACCCAAATTAACATCCGCTGGGCGCGCGCGTCGTGTCGGAATCATTTGAAGCAGGAGGGGACGTATGAGCGGATATCGACGTCTATGCCTTTGTCTCCGCCTACTGCCTCTTCTGCTGCTGCTGCTTCGTCGCGAATCAAGCGGAGGGGTGGTAATTTCGGAGGAACGGCAAAAGCAACATTAGACGGAGGCGGGGACGGAGTTGGAGTGCAAAAAGGAGAAGAAGCGACGATCGACGCCTGGGAACGCGGGTTGCGCGCTGTGGGCGGGGCGTTTGATAGGCGGTATCAGTTTGTGTTGGCTCCCCCTCCCCCTTCCCCTTCTTCGGCGTCGGGTTGACCTTTGTGAGTCTGTGTTCAATTTTCTTGCTTTGCCATGTTGCTATGCGTATCGTCTGTATCTTGGGTATGTTGTTTTGTAATCACGGTGTATTGATAGTGTATGGTGGTTTTCTTAGCTTCGTTTAGACGATTGTAATGAATGAATGTATTTACTTCACGTTGTGTTTCGCAAATAGCAGTAGAAAGTTGAGAACAGGTGCGTCGGAGTTTCAAGCGCGTTTCCCTAGTGCCCAGTTTCGTGTCGTATGTAGAAGGTTTTGAAAGATCTTGTCGTTCGACGTTATGTAATGCGCAATGCATACCAGTTTGCGAAGCCGATCAGATCCGGACCCTTCTCTTCCTCGACCACCATCTTCTCCTTCATCCAATCCTAACATTCGGGTGCCGCCTTTCCGCCACATTTACCCGCTGTCGCCAAACACCGGTCTCTTCTCCTTCCCCTTCCCGTTCTTGCTCTCACTCTCCCCGCCAAACAATTCCCCAATCTTCTCATTCAGCAACTTATCCAGCACCTCACGCATCTTCGACGGCGTTATCGTCGGCTCCGGGGCATGCGCAGGACCTCCCGGATTAGCACCGCTCGCAGGACCACCGCCGATAATCGTCTTATCAACCTCATCGTCCGGAATGAAGAAATTGTCAGGAAGCTTCGCGGGCATCATCTCTGTTTCGTCTGTGTCCAGCTTCTGCATCATGTATCCCAGAATCTTGGCACGGATGGTAAATCAATCTGCGACTCATTCAGGACAACAAAACGCACCTGGGGCCCGGGAATCTTGACGATATATCCGTTATTATACTGGCTGAAGCTGCTCGCTGACTCGCTTGAACTGCTGGCGCTGCTCTGCGAATAGGAGAAACAGAAGATCCCGCCCGACGCAGCGCTGGACTCGCGCTCCGCACGCTTAGCGTCTTCGGAGGAGCTGGCCGTATGCACAATACGGATCATCATGTCCTTCACAATCAAATATCCAATCGGGTACCCTTGTAACAGACCTTTGGGGTGGTCTTTGTCGCCGTTGTTCCAAGTGATATTCGGGTTGATCTAGATCCAGGTTAGCACTGCGACTTTTGAAAACACTGTGATCATGGCACACCTTGTAGAACGCCTGCGACTCTTTGAAGAATTGCGGCTGGAACCATCCCCCACGATCAACAGTAACGAGAGTCGCTCGGAAAGCGACAGTAATCGCGCTGCTTGTCGAATTGCTAGTCATGTCAAAGCTGGCCTCTTCACGGTTCGCACCGCCCGAAGCGGAAGCGAACCAGACATTGCACGACCATTGTTGCGACTTCAAAACCGTCAGACAAACAAGATTGGGTATAAAACATGAGCATACCTCAGCGCTAGCCTTATCCTTGTACGTCTTCCTCGCCTCTTCCGCCGTGTACGTGAACATGATCGTAGTCCAGCGACTCCCGCCCGAGCTCGTATCCGGCGGCAGCTCCAACGTCGCATTCGGATCTAAATCCACGTCCGTCGTCTCGCTCCCGAGATCCGGACGAGTGACCTGCCCACCAGTCGTCTTGGTGAGAACCTTCCATCTTGCCTGCAACTCACGCAGCTCCCCCGTCAACGACTGAATCCTCATAGTGATCTGCTGCTGCTGCTCCGTCGTCTCCGTCGCCTCTGCCAACGCCTGCGCCGCCATCAAGGTCGAGAGCGCTCGCGACGCCGCCGTCAAACTATTCTGCGCGTCCTGGACCTTCTTCAACTGATCCGGCAGCTGTTCAATAAGATCAGGGTCAATCCCAAAGCCAGCTTCAGCAGCGACGGCTTCCAGTCCCTTGTCATCAAGCTTCCCTTGGCTGTTGAGGTATGTCTTTGCCAGCTCGATGACGTTGGTGGTGTACTGCAGCGCGAGATTACTCTGCGCCGAGTCGAGTGCGTCCTGCGCATCCTGGACTTTTTTCTGCAGATCAGAGGGGTTGCCGCGGCTGTTCATCTGCAGAGCGACAAGCTGGGAGTTGAGGCTGTCGAGTTCGGAAGACTTGAAGTCAATTTGCGTGCGGATGAGGTCGACGTCCTGGGTCAGATCTTCCATTGTGAATGACGTGGAAAGGCCTTCGAACCAGTCCAACGGAGTCATCTGGATGGGGTACACGTGCATGCTGCCGTCAAGAGACGACATAGCAGCCTCGCGCAGTGAGTCCTTGGCGTCCTGTAGCGTGTCGTTGAAATTCATCAAATATGATTTGCAGATTGGGAGCGGAACCCACCTGAAGAGCCTCGGCGGGATCTTTAATGTCGAGGTAACCCATGTACCGACGTACGGTATGCGCGTATCCGCGCACAACCGCGTCAGAATATTTTGAGGCCAGTTGAGCTTGTCTTGTATCGGTGATGTGAGCAAGCTGACGAGTCAAGGCATTCAATTTCATCTGCCCATCTGCCGTTGAGATGTCCTTCTATAGAAAGAAGTGAGTCGATGTTCTAATTTTTTTTTGGTTTTCTTTCGAGAGCTCACCGTTGTAGCAGTCATGATCATGTTATCGCGCTCGAGCTCCCAATCTTGCTTCGCATAGAGGTAGTCATTCATCAGGAGCTCACTCAGCTCGATCCGATTCAGCGACTCTCCCGCATTCACATCTCGACTCGCCAGATCGAACATTGGTGCCACGGCCTTCACGGTGGACTTGACAGTATTCACCGCGGTCGAGACGGTGGTGGAATTATCCGACAATGAAGCGGCCACCTCAAGCTCGTTCACGGTTCCTGTCATTCGATCGGCGAGCGCCAGCTCTCGAGCATTTTGTCGTGCGATAATATCGCGAATCCATTGGGTCATTGGCACATCTTTGAGCAGCCAATGTCGGATCTGGTCTTGTTGCTCAAACAGGTTATTGTTCACAAATTTTGGGAGGAAGTTATTCAGAACCTAACTCGCTGTCGTTATGTATGTTGGTCCTTTATCTCAATGACGCATGCGCACCTGCTCATATACAATTGACAAGTTCGTGCCGTTTGGACCAACAACCACATCTTGCAAGTCATAAAGCTGATCGACCAGCCGAAATTCAGACTCATTCACTGCCGTTGGCTTGATGAACTGCCCGTAGATCCCTGCGGTGGATGTATCCCATGCAAACGAGTTGATGTCGAGGTAGCGACCAGGGAACTGCAGAGTGAACATTTGATTCCCGCCTGGTTGGAAGAACTGTTTGAGTGCCTGGACAAGCTGGTACAAAAATCCGGGCGCAGTTTCGGTTTCGATAGCCTTGAGCGCTGTGGACTGGTCCAGACCAAACGCAGGGCCGGTGGGATTAAGTGTGTGTTGAGCGCCGCCCCGCCCTTTCCGGCCTGTAGTTCCGCCACCTTTACGTCCGCCGGTCTTGTCGGCTTCCGAAGTCGTCAGATCTGGTGGCAGGACAGGCAGCGTCCAGTTCGCAAGTGAAGCACGATGCAGATGTATGAGTTGAGCGACGCGCTCGCGCAAGGCAATAGTGCTTTGAACTGAAGCCTTGGGTCTGATCGCCTCGACCACCAGTGGGTGCAAAGATGCAATTTCAGATGTGGTAAGGTCAAGTGCAGCCAAAGCCTCTTTGAACCTCGGTGTGCCGGCCTCAAGGTCGGGATACATTGCCTACAACATCAACTCGGTCAGTACCCACGAATGCAAAGCCAAAGTGAAGGTACCCGTAGCAGAGCCAAATCAGTTTTCGATGGGGTGAAGGTGAGTTCAGTTTCACCAGCACCTCCTTTGAGCTTTTGGCCTGGGTATAACATGATGCTTTTACGATCGTACTGGTGACATCTTTATGAGTGCAACATAGAGGGATCGGGGAAGTGGTCACATACACCTGTCGCAACAAGATACTCGTCTGTATCATATTTTGTCTGTGTCGTAGCCGCCGTAGGGCTTTTGTGTCTGAATGTGTGGTGATCAGCAATTAAATCAACAAATACCACAACTAAGGCTCACTCGTGCTTCATCCCGAGAACATGGAGTAGCTCATGATAGAGAGTCCTGTTCGCCCGGCGCAGTTCATCGGAAGTAACATCTGAATCCTTGTTAAGAGGCTGATTGCCAAACCAAACAGTCGCCCATTTGGCTCCGGAAGAATGTTCGTGAAGACGAGAGGTCTCCGCGCTGGTCCCCAATCGTGCCCAACCAAGAAGTACGATATCTCTGTCATCACGCTTTTCGTCGAGCTTCGAGCCAAAGGCAATGCGGACCGGGCAGTTCCGTTGCAAATCCGAGTTACGTTCAAAGTCAGAATCCCGCTTGACACCGGGATCCTCTTGGAAGCGCACACCAATATAGTTTTCATAGTACTTCAGCACCCGCCGAACACGATTGCATCTGTAGTCTGTTGCAGCTTCCACCGGGGTGTCTCCATGAAGAAATGTGAAACGAATAACATCAGCAGGCTTCCAGAACTTGTCAGCGGTGACTGTAACCCCGTGGGCAGCTCCATCTTGAATCGAAGGTGCATTTGGAAGCGGAATGGTATCATCGAGTTGGCACCAGCCCGCCCCAAGATACTCCATATCTACCCAAACATATTATTTCCAAGACATCTCTGGCTATATAGTACGACGTACCTTCGCTCACAAGGCTGCTATCTACTTCACGAATGGTGAAGCTGGGCAGGCTATCTACGAACATCAGTGGTTGGCATTCAGAAATCATGCCTGGAACTCACTGTCATTGGTGGTATTTTCCGGGCCATCGGGATTCAAGCCCGCATAACGCTGATTTCGCTGTTCGACTTGGAATGCAGTGAACAGTGTGCGAACCAGCGTGATATTGCCTTTTGCTGCCGCGGCCGTAATGGACTTGCTTGTAGTCGTATCAACACCTGCCTTTTTCAGAGCGTAGTCAAGAGTCCATGTCTTGTCTGTGGTCTGGCCCGGATAGTTTATCACCACATAGGCTTTGTCAAGGTCCGAAAGCTGATTATTTACAGGCACATTGACGTGCTGCAAGTTCATCTCCGGAGGCATAAAATACCTGTTAGTATTATTGGTTTTGATTCATCTGAGTAGTCTGCAAAACAACTCACATCATGATAGACGTGGTGTCGAGGACACTGTAATTGGAGACATCGCCCGACGCATATGTGTTGAGAATCTGGGACTGAATGGTGGCACGATCCCAGCCTTGTGTTCTTGCATAGTAGCTATAGACAGCCCCATCATCCAACGTGAGCTTTTTGCTGCGCTCCGGGCTCTGATGCCTGCCCAAAACAATATCAGGAATGATTTGGGAACAGAGAGAGTAGACTGAACTCATGAAGAAGACCGAGCACGTGGCCAAACTCATGAAGAATGGTTCCTGCTTCGGTAGCCGTGATGTACGTTGGGATTCCATTTTCAATACCGCCAGTATTTTCAACCCAGCCCAAATTCATTGTGGCCTGAGCTGCGGGAATGCCTAATGCTTGTGTACCAACTGTAGTCATGTTCTAGTGAAGTAGCATGGAACAGCATCAGAGCAAGAACATACCGTAGCTCCAAGAACCGCCTGCCGGATTGAATGAAATTCGAAGCATTCCGTTGTATGCCACAAGCTTAAACGATATATTGGCATAGAACCTAAGTGAGGTCAGAACATCAGAAACTAGTAACAAAAAGACTGACCAGCCGGCAATGACCGCTCCAACTTTTGCTTGTTGAATCGCCGTTCCCCCAAGGAAGGAGTAGGTGATGGGCTAAGCACCGTCGATGTGCCAGTTTATGTCACGAGAAGAAATTGTAACTCACTGTTGATGGATCCCAGAGCTCCGACAGCTTGGTGATCACAGCACGCGCCGCGCTCCCGGTCATAATGCCAACATCGGGAGTGTCCGTGCTCTCTGCCGGAGGGATTGCTATTGCGCACGTTCTCCAACGCAACATGTCATCAAGCAGTTCTCCCGCAGTCTCGAGCAAGCTGTCGCCTTTGATTTTCGCTTTCTGAGTCCCAAAACGTTTGTTCATGAGGAAAGTGAGGAAGGCGGTCCGGCCGGCGGTGTAGTCCTGCTTGGCGTAGGCCACCAGGATGGTTTTGGCGGTGATGTTATTGACCTCGAAAACACGCAGCGCCCGATCGAGAGTCCACTCGGGGGCGGTGTTGAGCGGGCGAGGTCGCGGATACATGATTACCATGAAAGCCTTGTCCTTGTCGGAGAGGCTGAAGCTAGGCGGCGTGAACAGGTTTGGTTGGGTTACACCGAAATATCTGGAAATGCCTCAGTACAGAGATACATGACCATCGAAGGTTGTACTTCATGATAGATGTTGAATCTGGTTGATCGTAGTTGGTCAGGTCAAATCCATTATATACGTTAATGAGCTGGTTCGCGGTATCGCCTTGGTTCCAGCCCAATAGAGTGGTGTTCGGGCTGATGGTTGACAAGTCCAGAACGACCGAGCCTCCGCTCAATGGGCGATGTTCATGAATGAGTCCTGTATGCACAATGTCGATATTCACTCGAATCATGAAAGGAGAGGGAGCACATACCCAGCAGATGACCAGTTTCGTGAAGAAGAATTGCACGGTCCGATGCTGTAGGTTCTGGCCCGGCCGATACCGAGGAGAAATTTACCGAGGCAATTGGTCGCGGAAGCGTTGGGGTGAAGTTAACAGTACCGACTAAGGGGTGCTATCAGGACTTGTGATATCAAGGACGAAATAGACTTACGCCGAGCGAAAGATGGTCCGCTCGCAGAGAATGAGAACGACATCATTGGACCTGCATCATTTCGCTGGAAATTGACATTGGCATACGAGAACCATTCGGCGAAGACACTGTCAAGCATTCCTTGCTGAGCATCCGTCCACGGGCCCCATGGATTACCTGATGGCCCCTGCAGATAGGTATACGTGACTGTCTGCATGCAAAGAATCAGCTTAAGTAAAGAACGAGCTAATATATATAATCTTACCGCTCCGACATCCCAGAGCAGCCCAAGGCGCATCTGCACCATCGCAGCAATATCCGTGGGTTGTTGTACAGTGCCGACCATCAACTCAGTGCAATCAGCAGAGCCTGTCCCAATTTGCGCCGTTGGGATGTCAAGAATACAGATTTCTGTCTACAGTAGTTTAGCAAAAGTGACTCGCATGACGATGGATCTTGGCTAACCGTTGGAAAGGCATTGAAGCCGAGTGTAGCCGTCCCAGGCGAGGCCTGAGTTACCGGGTCGAGGGGAGTAGTGTTACTCTGAACGTTTGCGCCTGCGCTAGGCATTGGCGCTGTGACGGGAGCATTGGGAGTTGAGTCAGATGCTGAACTTGGAAGCTGTGTTCCCGCGGTAACTGTGTTGGTGGCGGGCGATGATGCATCAGAGGTGGATGTCGGAGGCACAGCAGAGGGCAAAGACTGAGAACTGTTTGCCGGAGCATTGACGACTGTTTCGGATTCGGCAGGTTTGCGAACGTTAATCGCCGGGGCTGGCTGAGTAGGATCTGCGTGTGCGATTGAGAAGGTTTGTCACTTCTGCGGAACTGGCACTCACGGTTCAAGACGGGCATCCCAACGCTACTATCGATGCCGGTGGTGGCATCTGATTGTTTGATTAGCAATGATGTTGGAATTAAAAGAGCTTATAAACTTACTGCTCTGTGAATTTTCGGGAGCGGCAGTTGAAGGCAAGGAGGCTGGGGACACGAACTCTGGCTGAGTTGCAGGTGCGGGTGCGTTGGGCGGAGGAAATCCAGCAGCAGTCTGCACCGAGTGAGGGTCAGTCACGGCTGGCGTTGGAGCAGTGGTTGGCTGAGGAGGTGGACCTGCTGAAGGTCCGGTACTCGCCGCTCCACCAGTGCCGATCTCAGTGCCAGTGCCTGAAGGACGAACGGAATGAGAAACCGAAATGCAGCAGAATGAAACACGCACTAGGCGCCGATGGGGGAGACTGAGCTGCAGGTGCCGGTGGAGCCGCCCCCGAGATTTGAGCAGCGCTTAAAGCGGGTGGACCTGTTGAAGGTTCAGAAGTCGCCGCTCCGCCGGTACTGGTCTGAGCGCCAGTGCTTGAGGGGGCTACAAAACTCATGAGAAATCGAACAGCGGCAGACCAAACCACACACCCGGCACCGGTGCAGCAGGCTGACTTGGAGGTGTCGCCACCGGAGGTGTGGGTTGAGTGGACATCTTGAGGGCAGACTGTTTGGTGTGTGTTAGCGGGTAGTCTGAGCAGAATTGGTGCGAACTCACCTTGTATATAATGTACTGGACCTGCGTAGCTCAAGACCGGGTTAGCGCCATCTCAGGGACAAGAATGTCAGAAGCGAACGGATTCTTTAACAAATAGTACCTGACCTGCACTGCGCAGCAGCGGCCGCTCCGTTCGAAGCATCACAACTGTGAATTTATGCAACAGAAATTGTCAGAGGTAATATATTCATAAACAGGCGAAATGGTTCGTGACGACAACCGTGAGTCTCGGCACCAGAAATTGCCAGAAGCGAGCGAGTTCTTGAACAGGAGAAATGGTCCGTGACTTGTGGTAGCAGCGGCCGCTGCATCTTGAGCGTGACGACCGTGAGTTTATGCGAAGGAAATTCAATACCGGGTTGTGAGGTTTCCGAGAATTGCTCACTGAATGTCCGCCTGAATCGTAGAAAAGCTATAAGTAATCGTTGCGAAGATATCGGGCGAGGACAGTTCATGCTCCGAGTCGTCTTTTCAGTCTGCACCGATGGTGGGAGTCCAATAAATGTTGTGTGTTGTGCTAAGACCCGGTGTTGCGTAAGTCGCGCCGCAAAACTGGTTGTTTAATGACGAGGGAGCTCCTCTGCGACTCGGATCCCTGCTTTCCTGGTGCATGATGGGAGCGAACAAGAGTGTTGATCAGATCAGTGACTGATGCGATCCGTAACGTCACGCTCTGCCTCTCCCTCCCAATTTCCAAGAGCTCTTGTCGTTATGACTTTACACTGACCTCTCTTCCTTCTAATGAACTAATTCTTATTGCCCTTCAATTCCAGGCCCATACTTTGCTTGGTGCTCCGTTTTCTTACTCAGGTTCGGCATTCAGATGAGTCAGTGGCAATGACTTCAGATTTTCTTCTGCAATACTTACGACTTCGATTTGTTATACGGTGAGTCTCCGTCCTCTCCTCTTTACTAACCTTCAACTAGTTCTGTCTTATTGTATTCATATATTGTGTGCAAGAGATGCACATAATGCCCGCCTCAATCCCTTCAAGTTATAATATAGTACGGGCCAATTGCCACTCCGATTTGCAGTACGACGGACCTTTTAATACTTAGTTCAAATCCATTTATTTTGATCCTTGAGATGCACATTGCGCAGGGGTGAGCGAGTTTTGTTTTTGCCCAATACCGCAAATATGTCGGTATAGTTTGAGATACTGTAAGCCTGACTCGTCTTACTGTCATTATACTGACTCGACTTTCCATTTACTAATTTCACAGCCAAAACTATCCCCCTCCGCATCCAATCTCCGGCGTTCTTCAAATCTCACGCCGAAACTATGTCAGTTTCGTTATAAGTACGTTCACTTTCACTTACTTACCACAAACTATTGACTAGTTCATTGACAACCTTGCAGGGCGAACGTATGCCAATTTCAATCGCGCACGCGCGCGAGCTTTCTGCTGTACATCTCAATTTTACAGCAAACCACCGATTCAACGTGTAAGTCATGTTTTGTAAGTAACAGTTACAGTACTACCTACAACCGACTCTACCCTTCCTTGTTTTCTTTCACAGATCAGTTCAAGCAACTCCTCCACAGTCAGTACTTACTCTCGACAAACTGTTTTCAAGTTGAAGTAAGTAATACTTATTCATTCACTCAGACTTTAGCACATGAGGTGAGGTTCCATTTCTTCCTTTCGTTCCTTTAAATTTGATTCGATTCCATTCAAACTTGGGTCTCAAACCACACCCAAGTTCGATTCATTTCAAACGTCGAGTTTGAATCGATTACTGTAAAGGGGGAGGCGAGTTTAAATTCGTGCTTCGTTTCGTTTTCATTCATTCATTCATTTACTCATTCAAACGAACGAACTCAACCTCACCGTCACTTCTCAGTTTTTGTTGTGTCGCGCAAAGCACATCGATTGAATTTGGATGTCGACAAGGCAAGTTTTCATTCTATTCCCTCGTTCACATCCTTGCAACTGGAACTCAGCGTCGCGCGCTCCATAATAATATAGCTCATTCAAAATCCAAACCCCCTTGCGAAGCTATTCAATACAACCATTGCAAGTGAGTTCTCTTTCACGTCCCGTCTCTCCCCTTCCTTCTTTAAAATTATTCAACTTCACTTCACAATCCGACTTTAGCCCCTATTAATTAATATCGAGCCACTCACCAGGCCCACTTGATTCATAGTGAAAACTTTATCTCATTACATAGTACGTAGCAGTCCCGCGCCTCTGCCACTTCTGACAAATTTGCTCGGACGCGCCGACGGTGATGGTAGCGCGGCGACGGCCTTGAGGGGTGTGGGAACGAGCTCGAGGGCGGTGTCGATCCCCTTGGCGGATTCGACGAATCATACGCTGGCGCCTAGCGGGGGTTTTGCGAACGGAGTCGGCGCGGTAGCCGCGTGGGAGAGGGGAAGTGGATGTTGCGCGGGGTTGGCACGAGGCGTAGGTGGGTGGGAGGAGGTGATTCGGGGACTTGGGGGTCGTTGGGTAAGCGAATTGCGGCGTGGAGTTTGCCTTGCCGTATGTAGGTAAGTAGAGTTTGAGGTGCGGGGGTTTCGGCGCGGCGTGCGCGGGTGGCGACGAAGGGGTTGGGAAGGCGAGAGAACGGGGGGCGGGTAAGAATGAGTGGGAGAGCGAAGGCGGCGGCGGCGTCGACGAATCGGTCAGCAAACGCAGATGCGGCGTACGGGTACGGGTGCGGAGATGGACGGGGAGGCGTCGAGGGCCGGTAGCCGAGCGCGCATGGTTTTGCTTTTGAGTTTTGAGTGTATCCGACGAAATGGGGAAGGAGGCGGGTGTGCTGTGTCGGCGCAGGCAGGTGTCTTGAAGGGGTCGAGGGTGCAGTGGGCGGCAGCGAGGAGGGAGAGCTTGAGGTGGGCAGGATGTCGGGGGACTCGATCGAGTGAGAAGAGACTCGTGGGGTCGGAGTTTGAGGTGGGGAAGGAAGGGTAGTTCACGGGAGGACGGGGGAGCCTATGGTGGGTTGAGTACTTGAGGGAAGGCAGCGGATGGTGCGCGTAGTGACGTGGCGTCGAGAGGAGAGTCGGGGAAGGAGATCGGCGGCATTGGAGGGCGGAATGTCGTCCGGCGCGTCGGCGATGACGTCGCGAGGAGCGGAGTGGGGCATTGAGGGAGAGCCGGAACGGGAATCCGGGAGACGCGGAGTCGGCGGGTGGGAGCGGTGGTGGAGAGGAGGGCGAGGTATTGTGTGACGAGGATCACTGGGGGAAGCGGGAGGGTCAGTATGGGTTGGAGAGAAACGATAGCGTAGCGGACGCACCTCGATAACGTGGCACTGATGGGATTTCCGCGGTAGGTACAAGTTATCGGGGGTGGTTGCTTGAGGGATGGGCGGTGTACGCATGGACGGGATAGGGTTGTCAGCGGCTGGCAGTCGTTGTCTTGAGATCGAACCTATCCAACCAGTAGTAGCAGTTGAGTCGAGATTCCTCCGCGCGTCTGTATGTATGCCACAACTCAGTCACAAAGTACTGAGTCTACCGCCAGCGAGATGCTGATTTTCTTGCGTCAGAAAGTGCCAAGCTCGCCGCAGTGAGATCGCATTGAGGGCTCGAACGGCTGTATACACCAAAAGGTCGTCGGAATGCAGATAGGCAGATGATATATTGAAGTTGAGCTTGAGTTCTGGTGGAAATGGTGGAAAGCAAGCCAAAATTGCTTATTTGGCGATGTTGACTAATGTTGACCTCTGCATCTTTCCTTGATCTCGACCTTGACCTTGATTTTGTCGTCCACGTCGAATTACACAGTGGGTTCGTGCAAATTCGACTCACCAGTTCCAGAGCTCTCGGGCGAGGCCTCGCAGAACCCCGAGCCTTTGGCTCATGGGGTCGTTTTTTCTCCAAGTTGACTCGCGAGTCGCAATAAGTGGCAGCTAGCCTTCCTTCCGCGAACTTGAAAGGGCCGCCAAGCTATTACTATTAGCTAAAAGCCTAAAACCAAAAACATGCGCAAAGGTCAAGAAATCGGTTGGAAGACGGAAGGAATTAAAGCCATTTGAACGCCGGTCTCTACCCGTTGCCGCTCAAATGACGAGTTTCTCTCTTCAGGTTCTCGCCGCGCCGCGGAATCAAATCAACCACACGACCATTAGCATTCTGCATCTCTCTGGGTATGCGTTTCTCTTACTGTAAGTCCCTTTTTTTTCCTTTTTGAAATCCGGTTGAATCACCGCCAGCAGCAAATCTATTATCTTACATACACCCGCCACGGCGTACCGACCCCGCAGCGCTACAATGTCTCTACCGAATGGTACTGAATACTACGCCGACGCAAAAAACTCCGAGTCCATCGTATACTAAACAACTCTCAATGACAAAACTCTCTCAAAGCTAGCCAACATTTCCGAACATCACAACCACCCCGCCGGTTAAATTCAACTTACTCTCCGCCCGACATCGAATGAATTATTAGTCCCACACATCGACCTCCAGTAACTCCATTCCACGTCATATCACGTACAAGCAGCGCAACAGTCAGTGGCCGCGATCTGCATAAATACCCCAGGCTGCAATTCAACACTCCTCAGACTCTCCAATTCATCGTCGATTCAAATTTCTTCCTCCGACCATGGGCCTCCTCACAGCAACTTTCCTCACCCTCCTCGCCTCTCCCATATTTGCTAGCGCTGCGTCCTCGACACTCCCGTCCTGCCCAAGCCCAAGCACACAAGACAGCATCTATGACTACATCGTCGTCGGGGCCGGCGCAGGTGGTGGGCCTGTCGCCGCTAGACTCGCCGAGAACGGATTTTCTGGTGACTCTTTACTCCCACCTTCCTTCTCATTTCCCGCTTTACTAAAGAAAGCCACCCGCAGTCCTCCTCGTCGAAACCGGCGAAGACGAAAGCAACAACGTCAACACAACCTCCCTGTTCACCGCCTTCGCCGCGATCGATGGTCAGTATCATACAACCTCCTTGTCAAGGAAACACTCTCTGATATTAAGCGTTTATTAAGACCCGAAAATCGATTTGAACTACACAATCAAGGAATACCCGGCCAACTTCTCTGTCCAGCGCAATGACGAATGGTGCGCCGCATCCCAAGTTCTGCTGTTTTCAAATTCTCTAACATAAGAAATCAGGTACCCCCGCTCAGCAGGTATAGGAGGCTGCACCGTACGTTCCCTTTCCTTTCCTTTCCTTTCCTAATAAATATAATTTATAAACGTACATACATCAAACTCACCTAGATCCACAACGCCGGCGAAAACAGCATCGCCGGGATGCGCCAGCAATTCGACGCCATCTCTCTTACATTCAACGACCCCACCTGGTCGCGCGACAACATTTGAACACACTCATATCTTAATGGCACTTCAACGTCGACTCCCTTCATTCTTGTGTCGTATCATCCTCGTTCAATTCCCTTTCAATCTTACCGATCATTTTGAAACTAGGCCTCTTTGACTTGTCCCTCAATGTTATCTCTGAAGGAATGGGTTCATCGATGCAGTGGGACTTCGAGGTTGAGGTTAATTTCGAGATTCCCGGTGAATCAGGTGCGCAATTCGTTCATTCTCATTCGTATCTCAGCATTGCTAACTCGTTCAAACTTCAAATGGGCATTCAATTCCCTTGTTTTCGTACTGTATCGGTTTTGTTTCCTTCTTGTTGACTCCTACTGACTACTTTGAAACTAGGTCTTCAACGGGCTTGTAATCTTGAAGTCCGAGGTACACTGGTCAGTAACGATTCAACTCGTCTTCGTGCTATATCAGACCTTGCTATTGCACTGTAGTTATCGTTCAATACCGAGTCGGCTCGCTTCGGCGCCTTGGTGAGTACTAAACCGACCTTCTTTCTAACTCTACTGACTACATTCATTCAGGATACACTTGGGCTTCAATCATCGACGTCTCTTTGAAGGATCGGGCTATGGATGTGAGAGGGAACTGAAGTTTGGGTTGAGGGATCTGTTCAACAAGGTGCGCAACGCGTTAATTCGAGTCTCTTACCTTTTCTCTAATGTTTTCCTTATCCCTAGCCCTTGCTCAGTCGAAATCATACCACTATATACCGAGATTATGACTGTACGCGCGAATCTTTCTTCGGTTTTCACTTCACACTTGAATGCTCGCTGACTTCAATTTTGAATATATCCAGGCCGAAACTCCGACTCTTTGGATTAGACTTCAAAACCACCTTTCTCTTCCGTTTGAACGCTGAATCTATGCAAGTATGTGAGCTACTTATCTTTATATCGTCGAAATACTGACTGACTTGGTTTTTGAAAGGGTTTCGACTTCATTCTTCAACGTCTTCTTCCAAGTGCTGGGCTATGGATGTGTAGTGAATGAACAACGAGTTAATTTCAGTGCGCGATCCTTCATTCACATATCTAGGGCTTCACTGACTTCATTCTAGCTTTCGTTCGACGCATCCCATTCAAATATACACCGAGACTATGATGGTACGTATGAATGTTCGTCGAATCTTCATTCTATCATCGAATGCACGCTGACTTTGTTATTTGCTACTTCAGACGCCGAAACTATGGCGGTTTGAGATCAAGTCCGAGCTCTCATTCAATCAAATGCCGAGAGTATGCTCTAGTGAGTCAATTCTGCTGCTATAATCCTCGAAAGTATGACTGACTGACTGCGATTTGACTCTCTTGAAGGCCGAAACTATGTCGGTTTGATTTGGATCGCGCGCGCGAATTCAATTAATGTTCTGAAAAAGTCAACAACTGTTGATTCGAGTGTGGACTGACCCGAACCTTCGGCAGTCTTCAAGGTGAGTGTTCGTTCGATAGCTTTTCACTTGTTTGTTTCGATAACGATACTGACTTGCTTGAGGATCATCGACACATTCAATTACTACTCACCTTCAAGCAAAAAGGAAGCGAGTCGAACTGTAAGTATCAAGGTCTCGTTCAAGTATCAGTCGCTCAAGGTAAGTTGAACTTACTTTGTCTCCCATACTGACCCTCATAAATATTCGATAGACTCACATTGGGAGCGTCGAAAGTGAGTCCCGCCTTCACTTTTGTTCGTTCATTTCGATATCAATCCTCAACTTGAACTCACCTTGATATCTTTGAGTTCAATTTCACTTTCAATTGTGCAAGACTTCTTCTTTGTAGTAACGATTCAATTAGGGTTGCACTTAACCGAAGTCGAGGCGGACCTCGGAGGTTTATTCAATGGACTCACTCGAATTGATTGGTTGTCGGTGAGTTCCGTTTATCTATCTCAACTTATTCAACGCTGACCGTTCAGACAGCCTTATTCTTATTCCTCAATTCTTCAATCAGGAATGTGCAATGAGATGCACATTTCGACTGGTTAGCGCAGTGACCGCCGGTAAGGAATTTCAATTCACCATTCTTTCGTTCATCTTGATCTTTGGATGACTTATTTCCTCCCTAGCCACTCTCGCATTCCCTGGTTCCAAGTCTAGTGAGTTTAACTTTGAATTCCTACTATTGGATTGGATTTATTCGTTCCAGTCGACGCTCGGCGCGTTGAACCTCACCTCGAGTGAGGTGATTGAGGACTTCGCCGGTGAGTTTTCCTTCGTTTCGACTCACTTTCAATTTCAATTCAACTTTAATGTAGACGTCCGAGCTGTTACTGTGCAGAATCAGCTTGAAAACGGCGTTCCACTGTATTTCAATACAAGTGAGGTATTTTCCCATTCTTTCGTGCCTCTGCATTTGAAGCTCAACGCGCGACTTTGACATTCGCGGAATTGATTTTAGACGGCGGTGATTTTCAGTGCGTTTGTGCTGACTATCTCAACCTCTTTGAATCCAGCTTTCCATCCTTGTGAGCAACTGCCGTTTCAATCTCTTTCCCTCTATTCGCGCTAAATCAGGCTTGCAGGCTTATTGTTAGTGCAGTCACATTCAAGAGACTCCTCAATTCGCTAACTCATCTCGCGCAGTAGTCGAAGAAGCGATATTTTAGCTCTAGATAGTTAGTTTACATGCATGGTACGTACGCCGTGCCGCCCTCCTCTGCGCATACGCTGATTCCGTCAGCCGAACGAATCGAATCAGGCGTGCGCTCGGACGCGCTGGGACGAACGCGCCGATGCCGCGGTAGCGAGGCGCGAGCGCGGCGACGGCCTCGAGCGGGGGTGTCGATCCCCTCGGCGGTTTTGACGAGTTGAGCGTTGGCTCGGCGGGGGGTTTTGCGGACGGAGTCGGCGCGGCAGCGGCGTGGGAGAGGGGAAGTGGATGTTGCGTGGGGGTTGGGCCGAGGTGTAGACGAGTCGATGGAGGCGATTTGACGTCTTGCGGGTCGTTTGTTGGACGAGCGAATTGCGGCGCCGGCGTGGAGGTTGCCTTGCCGTATGTAGGTAAGTAGAGTTTGAGGTGCGGGGGTTTCGGCGCGGCGTGCGCGGGTGGTGCGCGGGTGGTGACGAAGGGGTTGGGAAGGCGAGAGAGAGGGGGTGTCTTGAAGGGGTTGAGGGTGGAGTGGGCGCCGCGGCGAGGAGGGGTGGGTCGGATTGGTGGTGATGGCGGGTGTGGGAGTTGAGAGAGGAACGGGAAGGGCTTGAGGGAGGATCTTGAAGTCGCGGTGAGAGTGGAGGAGAGGAAGGCGCAGGAGAGCGCGGTGGGCGGGGTATCGAACGGGAGGCGGTAGAGCTTGGGGAGAGCGAGCGACGTGGCGTCGAGAGGGAGTCGGGGGAGGGATATCGGCGCGTTGAGGGCGGAATGTCGTGTCATTGTCGTCCGGCACGTCGTCGATGACGTCGCGAGGAGCGGAGTGGGGCATTGAGGGAGAGTCGGAATGGGGATCCGGGAGACGCGGAGTCGGCGGGTGGGAGCGGTGGTGGAGAGGAGGGCGAGGTATTGCGTGACGAGGATCACTGGGGGAAGCGGGAGGGTCAGTATGGATGGGAGAAGCGATATCGTAGCGGACGCACCTCGATAACGTAGCTCTGATGGGATTTCCGCGGTAGGTACAAGTTAGAGGGGGTGGTTGGTTGAGGGATGGGCGGCGTACGCATGGACGGGATAGGGTTGTCGGCGGCTGGCAGTCGTTGTCTTGAGATCGAACCTATCCCACCAGTAGTAGCAGCTGAGTCGACATTCCTTCGCGCGTATGTATGTATGCCACAATTCAGTCACAAAGTATTGGGTCTACCGCCAGCGAGATGCAGATTTTCTTGTGTCGGAAAGTATCAAGCTCGCCGCAGTGAGATCGCATTGAGGGCTCGAACGGCTGTATACACCAAAAGGTCGTCGGAATGCAGATAGACAGATGATAGATTGAAGTTGAACGTTGAGCTTGAGTTCTGGTGGAAATGGTGCAAAAAGCAAGCCAAAATTGCTTATTTGGCGATGTTGACTAATGTTGACCTCTGCATCTTTCCTTGATCTCGACCTTGACCTTGATTTTGTCGTCCACGTCGAATTACACAGTGGGTTCGTGCAAATTCGACTCACCAGTTCCAGAGCTCTCGGGCGAGGCCTCGCAGAACCCCGAGCCTTTGGCTCATGGGGTCGTTTTTTCTCCAAGTTGACTCGCAATAAGCGGGAGCTCCGAGCTAGCCTTCCTTCCGCGAACTTGAAAGGGCCGCCAAGCTATTACTATTAGCTAAAAGCCTCAAACCAAAAACATGTCAATGCGCAAAGGTCAAGAAACCGGTTGGAAGACGGAAGGAAGCATTTGAACGCCGGTCTTTACCCGTTGCCGCTCAACTGACGCGTTTCTCTCTTCAGGTTCTTGCCGCGGAATCAATCAACCACACGACCATTAGCATTCTGCATCTCTCTGGGTATGCGTTTCCCTTACAGTAAGTCCCTTTTTTTTCTTTTCGAAATCCGGTTGAAACACTGCCAGCAGCAAATCTTACATACACCCGCCACGGCGTACCGACCCCGCAGCGCTACAATGTCTCTACCGAATGGTACGTCGACGCATAAAACTCCGAGTCCATCATATACTAAACAACTCTCAATGACAAAGCTCTTTCTAGCCAACATTTTCGAACATCACAAGTTACAACCACCGCGGTTAAATTCAACTACTCTCCGCCCGACATCGAATGAATTATGTTTAGTAGTCCCACACATCGACCCTCCCAGGCTTCCAGTAACTCCATTTCACGTCATATCACGCATGTTGCAGCAAGCAACAGTCAGCGGCCGCGATCTGCATAAATACCTCAGGCTGCAATTCAACACTCCTCAGACCCTCTCTTCATCGTCAATTCAAATTTCCTCCTCTGACCATGGCCATGGGGCTCCTCACAGCAACCTTCCTCGCCCTCCTCGCCTCTCCCATATTCGCTGCTTCCTCGACACTCCCGTCATGCCCAAGCACAGAAGACAGCATCTATGACTACATCGTCGTCGGAGCCGGCGCCGGCGGTGGGCCCGTCGCCGCTAGACTTGCTGAGAACGGATTTTCTGGTGAATTTTACTGACAAATTCCCTCTCATTTCCTTCTTTCTAACTTTGAACGCCACCCGCAGTCCTCCTGGTCGAAACCGGCGAAGACGAAAGCAACAATGTCAACACCACCTCTCTGTTCACCGCCTTCTCCGCGATCGATGGTCAGTACACCCTCCTTGTCAAGGGAATTCTCGCTCTGATATTAAGCGTTTATTAAGACCCGAAAATCGATTTGAACTACACAATCAAGGAATACCCGGCCAACTTCTCTGTCCAGCGCAATGACGAATGGTGCGCCGCATCCCAAGTTCTGCTGTTTTCAAATTCTCTAACATAAGAAATCAGGTACCCCCGCTCAGCAGGTATAGGAGGCTGCACCGTACGTTCCCTTTCCTTTCCTTTCCTTTCCTAATAAATATAATTTATAAACGTACATACATCAAACTCACCTAGATCCACAACGCCGGCGAAAACAGCATCGCCGGGATGCGCCAGCAATTCGACGCCATCTCTCTTACATTCAACGACCCCACCTGGTCGCGCGACAACATTTGAACACACTCATATCTTAATGGCACTTCAACGTCGACTCCCTTCATTCTTGTGTCGTATCATCCTCGTTCAATTCCCTTTCAATCTTACCGATCATTTTGAAACTAGGCCTCTTTGACTTGTCCCTCAATGTTATCTCTGAAGGAATGGGTTCATCGATGCAGTGGGACTTCGAGGTTGAGGTTAATTTCGAGATTCCCGGTGAATCAGGTGCGCAATTCGTTCATTCTCATTCGTATCTCAGCATTGCTAACTCGTTCAAACTTCAAATGGGCATTCAATTCCCTTGTTTTCGTACTGTATCGGTTTTGTTTCCTTCTTGTTGACTCCTACTGACTACTTTGAAACTAGGTCTTCAACGGGCTTGTAATCTTGAAGTCCGAGGTACACTGGTCAGTAACGATTCAACTCGTCTTCGTGCTATATCAGACCTTGCTATTGCACTGTAGTTATCGTTCAATACCGAGTCGGCTCGCTTCGGCGCCTTGGTGAGTACTAAACCGACCTTCTTTCTAACTCTACTGACTACATTCATTCAGGATACACTTGGGCTTCAATCATCGACGTCTCTTTGAAGGATCGGGCTATGGATGTGAGAGGGAACTGAAGTTTGGGTTGAGGGATCTGTTCAACAAGGTGCGCAACGCGTTAATTCGAGTCTCTTACCTTTTCTCTAATGTTTTCCTTATCCCTAGCCCTTGCTCAGTCGAAATCATACCACTATATACCGAGATTATGACTGTACGCGCGAATCTTTCTTCGGTTTTCACTTCACACTTGAATGCTCGCTGACTTCAATTTTGAATATATCCAGGCCGAAACTCCGACTCTTTGGATTAGACTTCAAAACCACCTTTCTCTTCCGTTTGAACGCTGAATCTATGCAAGTATGTGAGCTACTTATCTTTATATCGTCGAAATACTGACTGACTTGGTTTTTTGAAAGGGTTTCGACTTCATTCTTCAACGTCTTCTTCCAAGTGCTGGGCTATGGATGTGTAGTGAATGAACAACGAGTTAATTTCAGTGCGCGATCCTTCATTCACATATCTAGGGCTTCACTGACTTCATTCTAGCTTTCGTTCGACGCATCCCATTCAAATATACACCGAGACTATGATGGTACGTATGAATGTTCGTCGAATCTTCATTCTATCATCGAATGCACGCTGACTTTGTTATTTGCTACTTCAGACGCCGAAACTATGGCGGTTTGAGATCAAGTCCGAGCTCTCATTCAATCAAATGCCGAGAGTATGCTCTAGTGAGTCAATTCTGCTGCTATAATCCTCGAAAGTATGACTGACTGACTGCGATTTGACTCTCTTGAAGGCCGAAACTATGTCGGTTTGATTTGGATCGCGCGCGCGAATTCAATTAATGTTCTGAAAAAGTCAACAACTGTTGATTCGAGTGTGGACTGACCCGAACCTTCGGCAGTCTTCAAGGTGAGTGTTCGTTCGATAGCTTTTCACTTGTTTGTTTCGATAACGATACTGACTTGCTTGAGGATCATCGACACATTCAATTACTACTCACCTTCAAGCAAAAAGGAAGCGAGTCGAACTGTAAGTATCAAGGTCTCGTTCAAGTATCAGTCGCTCAAGGTAAGTTGAACTTACTTTGTCTCCCATACTGACCCTCATAAATATTCGATAGACTCACATTGGGAGCGTCGAAAGTGAGTCCCGCCTTCACTTTTGTTCGTTCATTTCGATATCAATCCTCAACTTGAACTCACCTTGATATCTTTGAGTTCAATTTCACTTTCAATTGTGCAAGACTTCTTCTTTGTAGTAACGATTCAATTAGGGTTGCACTTAACCGAAGTCGAGGCGGACCTCGGAGGTTTATTCAATGGACTCACTCGAATTGATTGGTTGTCGGTGAGTTCCGTTTATCTATCTCAACTTATTCAACGCTGACCGTTCAGACAGCCTTATTCTTATTCCTCAATTCTTCAATCAGGAATGTGCAATGAGATGCACATTTCGACTGGTTAGCGCAGTGACCGCCGGTAAGGAATTTCAATTCACCATTCTTTCGTTCATCTTGATCTTTGGATGACTTATTTCCTCCCTAGCCACTCTCGCATTCCCTGGTTCCAAGTCTAGTGAGTTTAACTTTGAATTCCTACTATTGGATTGGATTTATTCGTTCCAGTCGACGCTCGGCGCGTTGAACCTCACCTCGAGTGAGGTGATTGAGGACTTCGCCGGTGAGTTTTCCTTCGTTTCGACTCACTTTCAATTTCAATTCAACTTTAATGTAGACGTCCGAGCTGTTACTGTGCAGAATCAGCTTGAAAACGGCGTTCCACTGTATTTCAATACAAGTGAGGTATTTTCCCATTCTTTCGTGCCTCTGCATTTGAAGCTCAACGCGCGACTTTGACATTCGCGGAATTGATTTTAGACGGCGGTGATTTTCAGTGCGTTTGTGCTGACTATCTCAACCTCTTTGAATCCAGCTTTCCATCCTTGTGAGCAACTGCCGTTTCAATCTCTTTCCCTCTATTCGCGCTAAATCAGGCTTGCAGGCTTATTGTTAGTGCAGTCACATTCAAGAGACTCCTCAATTCGCTAACTCATCTCGCGCAGTAGTCGAAGAAGCGATATTTTAGCTCTAGATAGTTAGTTTACATGCATGGTACGTACGCCGTGCCGCCCTCCTCTGCGCATACGCTGATTCCGTCAGCCGAACGAATCGAATCAGGCGTGCGCTCGGACGCGCTGGGACGAACGCGCCGATGCCGCGGTAGCGAGGCGCGAGCGCGGCGACGGCCTCGAGCGGGGGTGTCGATCCCCTCGGCGGTTTTGACGAGTTGAGCGTTGGCTCGGCGGGGGGTTTTGCGGACGGAGTCGGCGCGGCAGCGGCGTGGGAGAGGGGAAGTGGATGTTGCGTGGGGGTTGGGCCGAGGTGTAGACGAGTCGATGGAGGCGATTTGACGTCTTGCGGGTCGTTTGTTGGACGAGCGAATTGCGGCGCCGGCGTGGAGGTTGCCTTGCCGTATGTAGGTAAGTAGAGTTTGAGGTGCGGGGGTTTCGGCGCGGCGTGCGCGGGTGGTGCGCGGGTGGTGACGAAGGGGTTGGGAAGGCGAGAGAGAGGGGGTGTCTTGAAGGGGTTGAGGGTGGAGTGGGCGCCGCGGCGAGGAGGGGTGGGTCGGATTGGTGGTGATGGCGGGTGTGGGAGTTGAGAGAGGAACGGGAAGGGCTTGAGGGAGGATCTTGAAGTCGCGGTGAGAGTGGAGGAGAGGAAGGCGCAGGAGAGCGCGGTGGGCGGGGTATCGAACGGGAGGCGGTAGAGCTTGGGGAGAGCGAGCGACGTGGCGTCGAGAGGGAGTCGGGGGAGGGATATCGGCGCGTTGAGGGCGGAATGTCGTGTCATTGTCGTCCGGCACGTCGTCGATGACGTCGCGAGGAGCGGAGTGGGGCATTGAGGGAGAGTCGGAATGGGGATCCGGGAGACGCGGAGTCGGCGGGTGGGAGCGGTGGTGGAGAGGAGGGCGAGGTATTGCGTGACGAGGATCACTGGGGGAAGCGGGAGGGTCAGTATGGATGGGAGAAGCGATATCGTAGCGGACGCACCTCGATAACGTAGCTCTGATGGGATTTCCGCGGTAGGTACAAGTTAGAGGGGGTGGTTGGTTGAGGGATGGGCGGCGTACGCATGGACGGGATAGGGTTGTCGGCGGCTGGCAGTCGTTGTCTTGAGATCGAACCTATCCCACCAGTAGTAGCAGCTGAGTCGACATTCCTTCGCGCGTATGTATGTATGCCACAATTCAGTCACAAAGTATTGGGTCTACCGCCAGCGAGATGCAGATTTTCTTGTGTCGGAAAGTATCAAGCTCGCCGCAGTGAGATCGCATTGAGGGCTCGAACGGCTGTATACACCAAAAGGTCGTCGGAATGCAGATAGACAGATGATAGATTGAAGTTGAACGTTGAGCTTGAGTTCTGGTGGAAATGGTGCAAAAAGCAAGCCAAAATTGCTTATTTGGCGATGTTGACTAATGTTGACCTCTGCATCTTTCCTTGATCTCGACCTTGACCTTGATTTTGTCGTCCACGTCGAATTACACAGTGGGTTCGTGCAAATTCGACTCACCAGTTCCAGAGCTCTCGGGCGAGGCCTCGCAGAACCCCGAGCCTTTGGCTCATGGGGTCGTTTTTTCTCCAAGTTGACTCGCAATAAGCGGGAGCTCCGAGCTAGCCTTCCTTCCGCGAACTTGAAAGGGCCGCCAAGCTATTACTATTAGCTAAAAGCCTCAAACCAAAAACATGTCAATGCGCAAAGGTCAAGAAACCGGTTGGAAGACGGAAGGAAGCATTTGAACGCCGGTCTTTACCCGTTGCCGCTCAACTGACGCGTTTCTCTCTTCAGGTTCTTGCCGCGGAATCAATCAACCACACGACCATTAGCATTCTGCATCTCTCTGGGTATGCGTTTCCCTTACAGTAAGTCCCTTTTTTTTCTTTTCGAAATCCGGTTGAAACACTGCCAGCAGCAAATCTTACATACACCCGCCACGGCGTACCGACCCCGCAGCGCTACAATGTCTCTACCGAATGGTACGTCGACGCATAAAACTCCGAGTCCATCATATACTAAACAACTCTCAATGACAAAGCTCTTTCTAGCCAACATTTTCGAACATCACAAGTTACAACCACCGCGGTTAAATTCAACTACTCTCCGCCCGACATCGAATGAATTATGTTTAGTAGTCCCACACATCGACCCTCCCAGGCTTCCAGTAACTCCATTTCACGTCATATCACGCATGTTGCAGCAAGCAACAGTCAGCGGCCGCGATCTGCATAAATACCTCAGGCTGCAATTCAACACTCCTCAGACCCTCTCTTCATCGTCAATTCAAATTTCCTCCTCTGACCATGGCCATGGGGCTCCTCACAGCAACCTTCCTCGCCCTCCTCGCCTCTCCCATATTCGCTGCTTCCTCGACACTCCCGTCATGCCCAAGCACAGAAGACAGCATCTATGACTACATCGTCGTCGGAGCCGGCGCCGGCGGTGGGCCCGTCGCCGCTAGACTTGCTGAGAACGGATTTTCTGGTGAATTTTACTGACAAATTCCCTCTCATTTCCTTCTTTCTAACTTTGAACGCCACCCGCAGTCCTCCTGGTCGAAACCGGCGAAGACGAAAGCAACAATGTCAACACCACCTCTCTGTTCACCGCCTTCTCCGCGATCGATGGTCAGTACACCCTCCTTGTCAAGGGAATTCTCGCTCTGATATTAAGCGTTTATTAAGACCCGAAAATCGATTTGAACTACACAATCAAGGAATACCCGGCCAACTTCTCTGTCCAGCGCAATGACGAATGGTGCGCCGCATCCCAAGTTCTGCTGTTTTCAAATTCTCTAACATAAGAAATCAGGTACCCCCGCTCAGCAGGTATAGGAGGCTGCACCGTACGTTCCCTTTCCTTTCCTTTCCTTTCCTAATAAATATAATTTATAAACGTACATACATCAAACTCACCTAGATCCACAACGCCGGCGAAAACAGCATCGCCGGGATGCGCCAGCAATTCGACGCCATCTCTCTTACATTCAACGACCCCACCTGGTCGCGCGACAACATTTGAACACACTCATATCTTAATGGCACTTCAACGTCGACTCCCTTCATTCTTGTGTCGTATCATCCTCGTTCAATTCCCTTTCAATCTTACCGATCATTTTGAAACTAGGCCTCTTTGACTTGTCCCTCAATGTTATCTCTGAAGGAATGGGTTCATCGATGCAGTGGGACTTCGAGGTTGAGGTTAATTTCGAGATTCCCGGTGAATCAGGTGCGCAATTCGTTCATTCTCATTCGTATCTCAGCATTGCTAACTCGTTCAAACTTCAAATGGGCATTCAATTCCCTTGTTTTCGTACTGTATCGGTTTTGTTTCCTTCTTGTTGACTCCTACTGACTACTTTGAAACTAGGTCTTCAACGGGCTTGTAATCTTGAAGTCCGAGGTACACTGGTCAGTAACGATTCAACTCGTCTTCGTGCTATATCAGACCTTGCTATTGCACTGTAGTTATCGTTCAATACCGAGTCGGCTCGCTTCGGCGCCTTGGTGAGTACTAAACCGACCTTCTTTCTAACTCTACTGACTACATTCATTCAGGATACACTTGGGCTTCAATCATCGACGTCTCTTTGAAGGATCGGGCTATGGATGTGAGAGGGAACTGAAGTTTGGGTTGAGGGATCTGTTCAACAAGGTGCGCAACGCGTTAATTCGAGTCTCTTACCTTTTCTCTAATGTTTTCCTTATCCCTAGCCCTTGCTCAGTCGAAATCATACCACTATATACCGAGATTATGACTGTACGCGCGAATCTTTCTTCGGTTTTCACTTCACACTTGAATGCTCGCTGACTTCAATTTTGAATATATCCAGGCCGAAACTCCGACTCTTTGGATTAGACTTCAAAACCACCTTTCTCTTCCGTTTGAACGCTGAATCTATGCAAGTATGTGAGCTACTTATCTTTGTATCGTCGAAATACTGACTGACTTGGTTTTTGAAAGGGTTTCGACTTCATTCTTCAACGTCTTCTTCCAAGTGCTGGGCTATGGATGTGTAGTGAATGAACAACGAGTTAATTTCAGTGCGCGATCCTTCATTCACATATCTAGGGCTTCACTGACTTCATTCTAGCTTTCGTTCGACGCATCCCATTCAAATATACACCGAGACTATGATGGTACGTATGAATGTTCGTCGAATCTTCATTCTATCATCGAATGCACGCTGACTTTGTTATTTGCTACTTCAGACGCCGAAACTATGGCGGTTTGAGATCAAGTCCGAGCTCTCATTCAATCAAATGCCGAGAGTATGCTCTAGTGAGTCAATTCTGCTGCTATAATCCTCGAAAGTATGACTGACTGACTGCGATTTGACTCTCTTGAAGGCCGAAACTATGTCGGTTTGATTTGGATCGCGCGCGCGAATTCAATTAATGTTCTGAAAAAGTCAACAACTGTTGATTCGAGTGTGGACTGACCCGAACCTTCGGCAGTCTTCAAGGTGAGTGTTCGTTCGATAGCTTTTCACTTGTTTGTTTCGATAACGATACTGACTTGCTTGAGGATCATCGACACATTCAATTACTACTCACCTTCAAGCAAAAAGGAAGCGAGTCGAACTGTAAGTATCAAGGTCTCGTTCAAGTATCAGTCGCTCAAGGTAAGTTGAACTTACTTTGTCTCCCATACTGACCCTCATAAATATTCGATAGACTCACATTGGGAGCGTCGAAAGTGAGTCCCGCCTTCACTTTTGTTCGTTCATTTCGATATCAATCCTCAACTTGAACTCACCTTGATATCTTTGAGTTCAATTTCACTTTCAATTGTGCAAGACTTCTTCTTTGTAGTAACGATTCAATTAGGGTTGCACTTAACCGAAGTCGAGGCGGACCTCGGAGGTTTATTCAATGGACTCACTCGAATTGATTGGTTGTCGGTGAGTTCCGTTTATCTATCTCAACTTATTCAACGCTGACCGTTCAGACAGCCTTATTCTTATTCCTCAATTCTTCAATCAGGAATGTGCAATGAGATGCACATTTCGACTGGTTAGCGCAGTGACCGCCGGTAAGGAATTTCAATTCACCATTCTTTCGTTCATCTTGATCTTTGGATGACTTATTTCCTCCCTAGCCACTCTCGCATTCCCTGGTTCCAAGTCTAGTGAGTTTAACTTTGAATTCCTACTATTGGATTGGATTTATTCGTTCCAGTCGACGCTCGGCGCGTTGAACCTCACCTCGAGTGAGGTGATTGAGGACTTCGCCGGTGAGTTTTCCTTCGTTTCGACTCACTTTCAATTTCAATTCAACTTTAATGTAGACGTCCGAGCTGTTACTGTGCAGAATCAGCTTGAAAACGGCGTTCCACTGTATTTCAATACAAGTGAGGTATTTTCCCATTCTTTCGTGCCTCTGCATTTGAAGCTCAACGCGCGACTTTGACATTCGCGGAATTGATTTTAGACGGCGGTGATTTTCAGTGCGTTTGTGCTGACTATCTCAACCTCTTTGAATCCAGCTTTCCATCCTTGTGAGCAACTGCCGTTTCAATCTCTTTCCCTCTATTCGCGCTAAATCAGGCTTGCAGGCTTATTGTTAGTGCAGTCACATTCAAGAGACTCCTCAATTCGCTAACTCATCTCGCGCAGTAGTCGAAGAAGCGATATTTTAGCTCTAGATAGTTAGTTTACATGCATGGTACGTACGCCGTGCCGCCCTCCTCTGCGCATACGCTGATTCCGTCAGCCGAACGAATCGAATCAGGCGTGCGCTCGGACGCGCTGGGACGAACGCGCCGATGCCGCGGTAGCGAGGCGCGAGCGCGGCGACGGCCTCGAGCGGGGGTGTCGATCCCCTCGGCGGTTTTGACGAGTTGAGCGTTGGCTCGGCGGGGGGTTTTGCGGACGGAGTCGGCGCGGCAGCGGCGTGGGAGAGGGGAAGTGGATGTTGCGTGGGGGTTGGGCCGAGGTGTAGACGAGTCGATGGAGGCGATTTGACGTCTTGCGGGTCGTTTGTTGGACGAGCGAATTGCGGCGCCGGCGTGGAGGTTGCCTTGCCGTATGTAGGTAAGTAGAGTTTGAGGTGCGGGGGTTTCGGCGCGGCGTGCGCGGGTGGTGCGCGGGTGGTGACGAAGGGGTTGGGAAGGCGAGAGAGAGGGGGTGTCTTGAAGGGGTTGAGGGTGGAGTGGGCGCCGCGGCGAGGAGGGGTGGGTCGGATTGGTGGTGATGGCGGGTGTGGGAGTTGAGAGAGGAACGGGAAGGGCTTGAGGGAGGATCTTGAAGTCGCGGTGAGAGTGGAGGAGAGGAAGGCGCAGGAGAGCGCGGTGGGCGGGGTATCGAACGGGAGGCGGTAGAGCTTGGGGAGAGCGAGCGACGTGGCGTCGAGAGGGAGTCGGGGGAGGGATATCGGCGCGTTGAGGGCGGAATGTCGTGTCATTGTCGTCCGGCACGTCGTCGATGACGTCGCGAGGAGCGGAGTGGGGCATTGAGGGAGAGTCGGAATGGGGATCCGGGAGACGCGGAGTCGGCGGGTGGGAGCGGTGGTGGAGAGGAGGGCGAGGTATTGCGTGACGAGGATCACTGGGGGAAGCGGGAGGGTCAGTATGGATGGGAGAAGCGATATCGTAGCGGACGCACCTCGATAACGTAGCTCTGATGGGATTTCCGCGGTAGGTACAAGTTAGAGGGGGTGGTTGGTTGAGGGATGGGCGGCGTACGCATGGACGGGATAGGGTTGTCGGCGGCTGGCAGTCGTTGTCTTGAGATCGAACCTATCCCACCAGTAGTAGCAGCTGAGTCGACATTCCTTCGCGCGTATGTATGTATGCCACAATTCAGTCACAAAGTATTGGGTCTACCGCCAGCGAGATGCAGATTTTCTTGTGTCGGAAAGTATCAAGCTCGCCGCAGTGAGATCGCATTGAGGGCTCGAACGGCTGTATACACCAAAAGGTCGTCGGAATGCAGATAGACAGATGATAGATTGAAGTTGAACGTTGAGCTTGAGTTCTGGTGGAAATGGTGCAAAAAGCAAGCCAAAATTGCTTATTTGGCGATGTTGACTAATGTTGACCTCTGCATCTTTCCTTGATCTCGACCTTGACCTTGATTTTGTCGTCCACGTCGAATTACACAGTGGGTTCGTGCAAATTCGACTCACCAGTTCCAGAGCTCTCGGGCGAGGCCTCGCAGAACCCCGAGCCTTTGGCTCATGGGGTCGTTTTTTCTCCAAGTTGACTCGCAATAAGCGGGAGCTCCGAGCTAGCCTTCCTTCCGCGAACTTGAAAGGGCCGCCAAGCTATTACTATTAGCTAAAAGCCTCAAACCAAAAACATGTCAATGCGCAAAGGTCAAGAAACCGGTTGGAAGACGGAAGGAAGCATTTGAACGCCGGTCTTTACCCGTTGCCGCTCAACTGACGCGTTTCTCTCTTCAGGTTCTTGCCGCGGAATCAATCAACCACACGACCATTAGCATTCTGCATCTCTCTGGGTATGCGTTTCCCTTACAGTAAGTCCCTTTTTTTTCTTTTCGAAATCCGGTTGAAACACTGCCAGCAGCAAATCTTACATACACCCGCCACGGCGTACCGACCCCGCAGCGCTACAATGTCTCTACCGAATGGTACGTCGACGCATAAAACTCCGAGTCCATCATATACTAAACAACTCTCAATGACAAAGCTCTTTCTAGCCAACATTTTCGAACATCACAAGTTACAACCACCGCGGTTAAATTCAACTACTCTCCGCCCGACATCGAATGAATTATGTTTAGTAGTCCCACACATCGACCCTCCCAGGCTTCCAGTAACTCCATTTCACGTCATATCACGCATGTTGCAGCAAGCAACAGTCAGCGGCCGCGATCTGCATAAATACCTCAGGCTGCAATTCAACACTCCTCAGACCCTCTCTTCATCGTCAATTCAAATTTCCTCCTCTGACCATGGCCATGGGGCTCCTCACAGCAACCTTCCTCGCCCTCCTCGCCTCTCCCATATTCGCTGCTTCCTCGACACTCCCGTCATGCCCAAGCACAGAAGACAGCATCTATGACTACATCGTCGTCGGAGCCGGCGCCGGCGGTGGGCCCGTCGCCGCTAGACTTGCTGAGAACGGATTTTCTGGTGAATTTTACTGACAAATTCCCTCTCATTTCCTTCTTTCTAACTTTGAACGCCACCCGCAGTCCTCCTGGTCGAAACCGGCGAAGACGAAAGCAACAATGTCAACACCACCTCTCTGTTCACCGCCTTCTCCGCGATCGATGGTCAGTACACCCTCCTTGTCAAGGGAATTCTCGCTCTGATATTAAGCGTTTATTAAGACCCGAAAATCGATTTGAACTACACAATCAAGGAATACCCGGCCAACTTCTCTGTCCAGCGCAATGACGAATGGTGCGCCGCATCCCAAGTTCTGCTGTTTTCAAATTCTCTAACATAAGAAATCAGGTACCCCCGCTCAGCAGGTATAGGAGGCTGCACCGTACGTTCCCTTTCCTTTCCTTTCCTTTCCTAATAAATATAATTTATAAACGTACATACATCAAACTCACCTAGATCCACAACGCCGGCGAAAACAGCATCGCCGGGATGCGCCAGCAATTCGACGCCATCTCTCTTACATTCAACGACCCCACCTGGTCGCGCGACAACATTTGAACACACTCATATCTTAATGGCACTTCAACGTCGACTCCCTTCATTCTTGTGTCGTATCATCCTCGTTCAATTCCCTTTCAATCTTACCGATCATTTTGAAACTAGGCCTCTTTGACTTGTCCCTCAATGTTATCTCTGAAGGAATGGGTTCATCGATGCAGTGGGACTTCGAGGTTGAGGTTAATTTCGAGATTCCCGGTGAATCAGGTGCGCAATTCGTTCATTCTCATTCGTATCTCAGCATTGCTAACTCGTTCAAACTTCAAATGGGCATTCAATTCCCTTGTTTTCGTACTGTATCGGTTTTGTTTCCTTCTTGTTGACTCCTACTGACTACTTTGAAACTAGGTCTTCAACGGGCTTGTAATCTTGAAGTCCGAGGTACACTGGTCAGTAACGATTCAACTCGTCTTCGTGCTATATCAGACCTTGCTATTGCACTGTAGTTATCGTTCAATACCGAGTCGGCTCGCTTCGGCGCCTTGGTGAGTACTAAACCGACCTTCTTTCTAACTCTACTGACTACATTCATTCAGGATACACTTGGGCTTCAATCATCGACGTCTCTTTGAAGGATCGGGCTATGGATGTGAGAGGGAACTGAAGTTTGGGTTGAGGGATCTGTTCAACAAGGTGCGCAACGCGTTAATTCGAGTCTCTTACCTTTTCTCTAATGTTTTCCTTATCCCTAGCCCTTGCTCAGTCGAAATCATACCACTATATACCGAGATTATGACTGTACGCGCGAATCTTTCTTCGGTTTTCACTTCACACTTGAATGCTCGCTGACTTCAATTTTGAATATATCCAGGCCGAAACTCCGACTCTTTGGATTAGACTTCAAAACCACCTTTCTCTTCCGTTTGAACGCTGAATCTATGCAAGTATGTGAGCTACTTATCTTTATATCGTCGAAATACTGACTGACTTGGTTTTTGAAAGGGTTTCGACTTCATTCTTCAACGTCTTCTTCCAAGTGCTGGGCTATGGATGTGTAGTGAATGAACAACGAGTTAATTTCAGTGCGCGATCCTTCATTCACATATCTAGGGCTTCACTGACTTCATTCTAGCTTTCGTTCGACGCATCCCATTCAAATATACACCGAGACTATGATGGTACGTATGAATGTTCGTCGAATCTTCATTCTATCATCGAATGCACGCTGACTTTGTTATTTGCTACTTCAGACGCCGAAACTATGGCGGTTTGAGATCAAGTCCGAGCTCTCATTCAATCAAATGCCGAGAGTATGCTCTAGTGAGTCAATTCTGCTGCTATAATCCTCGAAAGTATGACTGACTGACTGCGATTTGACTCTCTTGAAGGCCGAAACTATGTCGGTTTGATTTGGATCGCGCGCGCGAATTCAATTAATGTTCTGAAAAAGTCAACAACTGTTGATTCGAGTGTGGACTGACCCGAACCTTCGGCAGTCTTCAAGGTGAGTGTTCGTTCGATAGCTTTTCACTTGTTTGTTTCGATAACGATACTGACTTGCTTGAGGATCATCGACACATTCAATTACTACTCACCTTCAAGCAAAAAGGAAGCGAGTCGAACTGTAAGTATCAAGGTCTCGTTCAAGTATCAGTCGCTCAAGGTAAGTTGAACTTACTTTGTCTCCCATACTGACCCTCATAAATATTCGATAGACTCACATTGGGAGCGTCGAAAGTGAGTCCCGCCTTCACTTTTGTTCGTTCATTTCGATATCAATCCTCAACTTGAACTCACCTTGATATCTTTGAGTTCAATTTCACTTTCAATTGTGCAAGACTTCTTCTTTGTAGTAACGATTCAATTAGGGTTGCACTTAACCGAAGTCGAGGCGGACCTCGGAGGTTTATTCAATGGACTCACTCGAATTGATTGGTTGTCGGTGAGTTCCGTTTATCTATCTCAACTTATTCAACGCTGACCGTTCAGACAGCCTTATTCTTATTCCTCAATTCTTCAATCAGGAATGTGCAATGAGATGCACATTTCGACTGGTTAGCGCAGTGACCGCCGGTAAGGAATTTCAATTCACCATTCTTTCGTTCATCTTGATCTTTGGATGACTTATTTCCTCCCTAGCCACTCTCGCATTCCCTGGTTCCAAGTCTAGTGAGTTTAACTTTGAATTCCTACTATTGGATTGGATTTATTCGTTCCAGTCGACGCTCGGCGCGTTGAACCTCACCTCGAGTGAGGTGATTGAGGACTTCGCCGGTGAGTTTTCCTTCGTTTCGACTCACTTTCAATTTCAATTCAACTTTAATGTAGACGTCCGAGCTGTTACTGTGCAGAATCAGCTTGAAAACGGCGTTCCACTGTATTTCAATACAAGTGAGGTATTTTCCCATTCTTTCGTGCCTCTGCATTTGAAGCTCAACGCGCGACTTTGACATTCGCGGAATTGATTTTAGACGGCGGTGATTTTCAGTGCGTTTGTGCTGACTATCTCAACCTCTTTGAATCCAGCTTTCCATCCTTGTGAGCAACTGCCGTTTCAATCTCTTTCCCTCTATTCGCGCTAAATCAGGCTTGCAGGCTTATTGTTAGTGCAGTCACATTCAAGAGACTCCTCAATTCGCTAACTCATCTCGCGCAGTAGTCGAAGAAGCGATATTTTAGCTCTAGATAGTTAGTTTACATGCATGGTACGTACGCCGTGCCGCCCTCCTCTGCGCATACGCTGATTCCGTCAGCCGAACGAATCGAATCAGGCGTGCGCTCGGACGCGCTGGGACGAACGCGCCGATGCCGCGGTAGCGAGGCGCGAGCGCGGCGACGGCCTCGAGCGGGGGTGTCGATCCCCTCGGCGGTTTTGACGAGTTGAGCGTTGGCTCGGCGGGGGGTTTTGCGGACGGAGTCGGCGCGGCAGCGGCGTGGGAGAGGGGAAGTGGATGTTGCGTGGGGGTTGGGCCGAGGTGTAGACGAGTCGATGGAGGCGATTTGACGTCTTGCGGGTCGTTTGTTGGACGAGCGAATTGCGGCGCCGGCGTGGAGGTTGCCTTGCCGTATGTAGGTAAGTAGAGTTTGAGGTGCGGGGGTTTCGGCGCGGCGTGCGCGGGTGGTGCGCGGGTGGTGACGAAGGGGTTGGGAAGGCGAGAGAGAGGGGGTGTCTTGAAGGGGTTGAGGGTGGAGTGGGCGCCGCGGCGAGGAGGGGTGGGTCGGATTGGTGGTGATGGCGGGTGTGGGAGTTGAGAGAGGAACGGGAAGGGCTTGAGGGAGGATCTTGAAGTCGCGGTGAGAGTGGAGGAGAGGAAGGCGCAGGAGAGCGCGGTGGGCGGGGTATCGAACGGGAGGCGGTAGAGCTTGGGGAGAGCGAGCGACGTGGCGTCGAGAGGGAGTCGGGGGAGGGATATCGGCGCGTTGAGGGCGGAATGTCGTGTCATTGTCGTCCGGCACGTCGTCGATGACGTCGCGAGGAGCGGAGTGGGGCATTGAGGGAGAGTCGGAATGGGGATCCGGGAGACGCGGAGTCGGCGGGTGGGAGCGGTGGTGGAGAGGAGGGCGAGGTATTGCGTGACGAGGATCACTGGGGGAAGCGGGAGGGTCAGTATGGATGGGAGAAGCGATATCGTAGCGGACGCACCTCGATAACGTAGCTCTGATGGGATTTCCGCGGTAGGTACAAGTTAGAGGGGGTGGTTGGTTGAGGGATGGGCGGCGTACGCATGGACGGGATAGGGTTGTCGGCGGCTGGCAGTCGTTGTCTTGAGATCGAACCTATCCCACCAGTAGTAGCAGCTGAGTCGACATTCCTTCGCGCGTATGTATGTATGCCACAATTCAGTCACAAAGTATTGGGTCTACCGCCAGCGAGATGCAGATTTTCTTGTGTCGGAAAGTATCAAGCTCGCCGCAGTGAGATCGCATTGAGGGCTCGAACGGCTGTATACACCAAAAGGTCGTCGGAATGCAGATAGACAGATGATAGATTGAAGTTGAACGTTGAGCTTGAGTTCTGGTGGAAATGGTGCAAAAAGCAAGCCAAAATTGCTTATTTGGCGATGTTGACTAATGTTGACCTCTGCATCTTTCCTTGATCTCGACCTTGACCTTGATTTTGTCGTCCACGTCGAATTACACAGTGGGTTCGTGCAAATTCGACTCACCAGTTCCAGAGCTCTCGGGCGAGGCCTCGCAGAACCCCGAGCCTTTGGCTCATGGGGTCGTTTTTTCTCCAAGTTGACTCGCAATAAGCGGGAGCTCCGAGCTAGCCTTCCTTCCGCGAACTTGAAAGGGCCGCCAAGCTATTACTATTAGCTAAAAGCCTCAAACCAAAAACATGTCAATGCGCAAAGGTCAAGAAACCGGTTGGAAGACGGAAGGAAGCATTTGAACGCCGGTCTTTACCCGTTGCCGCTCAACTGACGCGTTTCTCTCTTCAGGTTCTTGCCGCGGAATCAATCAACCACACGACCATTAGCATTCTGCATCTCTCTGGGTATGCGTTTCCCTTACAGTAAGTCCCTTTTTTTTCTTTTCGAAATCCGGTTGAAACACTGCCAGCAGCAAATCTTACATACACCCGCCACGGCGTACCGACCCCGCAGCGCTACAATGTCTCTACCGAATGGTACGTCGACGCATAAAACTCCGAGTCCATCATATACTAAACAACTCTCAATGACAAAGCTCTTTCTAGCCAACATTTTCGAACATCACAAGTTACAACCACCGCGGTTAAATTCAACTACTCTCCGCCCGACATCGAATGAATTATGTTTAGTAGTCCCACACATCGACCCTCCCAGGCTTCCAGTAACTCCATTTCACGTCATATCACGCATGTTGCAGCAAGCAACAGTCAGCGGCCGCGATCTGCATAAATACCTCAGGCTGCAATTCAACACTCCTCAGACCCTCTCTTCATCGTCAATTCAAATTTCCTCCTCTGACCATGGCCATGGGGCTCCTCACAGCAACCTTCCTCGCCCTCCTCGCCTCTCCCATATTCGCTGCTTCCTCGACACTCCCGTCATGCCCAAGCACAGAAGACAGCATCTATGACTACATCGTCGTCGGAGCCGGCGCCGGCGGTGGGCCCGTCGCCGCTAGACTTGCTGAGAACGGATTTTCTGGTGAATTTTACTGACAAATTCCCTCTCATTTCCTTCTTTCTAACTTTGAACGCCACCCGCAGTCCTCCTGGTCGAAACCGGCGAAGACGAAAGCAACAATGTCAACACCACCTCTCTGTTCACCGCCTTCTCCGCGATCGATGGTCAGTACACCCTCCTTGTCAAGGGAATTCTCGCTCTGATATTAAGCGTTTATTAAGACCCGAAAATCGATTTGAACTACACAATCAAGGAATACCCGGCCAACTTCTCTGTCCAGCGCAATGACGAATGGTGCGCCGCATCCCAAGTTCTGCTGTTTTCAAATTCTCTAACATAAGAAATCAGGTACCCCCGCTCAGCAGGTATAGGAGGCTGCACCGTACGTTCCCTTTCCTTTCCTTTCCTTTCCTAATAAATATAATTTATAAACGTACATACATCAAACTCACCTAGATCCACAACGCCGGCGAAAACAGCATCGCCGGGATGCGCCAGCAATTCGACGCCATCTCTCTTACATTCAACGACCCCACCTGGTCGCGCGACAACATGCAGCAGTACTGGGCTCTCCTCGAACGCAACCTCTACCTCGATCCCACTGTGCCGGATCCCGATCATGGGTTCAACGGGTGGCTTACAGGGAATCCTGAAAATAATGACAATCACGAATAAAAAAATTGTGTTTCCCAAAAAGGAAATTTGGGTTCTTCCCTTTCCTTCTCCTTGTTTTTGAGCTCTCAACTCACGGCAATCCTTCTTCTGACGTCCTGGACAGTGCATATGGTCATTCTGGAGGTCTTCGAGTTCAACCCGCCCTCACCTGTGCCTTTCTGTGCTCGCAATTCGATGCATCAACAGCAGAGTGATGTGAACTATCTAGTGCCCGTTACATCGAGTTGGACGGCCTTTCTCGCTATGAAGAAGAGTAGAAGAGGATTTAGAAGATAAATCATAATACTACCACTGGGGTGCTGAATTGATGTGTACTCCCTTCCAGTTCTTATTGCCCTTGTATTGCCTCAGTCAATGGGACTCGCAACAGCTTCATTTGAGCTCTGTTTCAACCCAAGCTTTGGGGAAGAGTAGAGTACCATATTCTCCTATTGTTATATTCCATCTTTTTCCGGATAGCTATCTATCTGGCGTCATTTTCCTGTGTAGTCGGTCCAACTAGTGAATGCATTGCTGGCTTAGCTTCCATTGGTCTTCCCTCGAGTTTGTACCACCAAAATCCTTAGAGTAGCATACTAAAAGCATTTTTACGACCTCCTGCAGTGCCTGAAAGCTTCTGTGGCTGGAAAAAGACGAGAAGGAGCGCAGCAGCACGAATTTCCTTTTCGGGAATTGCAAATATTTTTGTTTGTGATTGTCATTATTTTCAGGATTCCCTGTAACTCGAGTCGCGCTGGTGCGATTAATTTTACGTCGACGGGTGCGTAGTCTTTCAATCTAGCTCTATATATTCACTCTCATTTATCATCATTATTATTCAAAAATTCTCAATCACTCGTACGTATTATATAGACCCAAAATGGACCGCCCTCGGCACCTCCATCATCGCCGCCGCCGGTCCCCCCACAATCCCAGACCAAAACTCGCACGTCCCGCTCCCCCCATCCGGCCGCGTACTAGAACTCCTTACAAGCGACAACGCCCACCTCCGCGCCTCCATCCGGGACAAGCTCACCCCCTCGCCGAAGAACCTGACGATCATGACCAACGCGCTCGCCACCAGGGTTCTTCTCTGCAGTGACGATGACAACAAGAAAGGTAAAGGAGGGAAGGTGACTGCGTATGGATTGGCTGTGGCGGCTGGTGCGAAGCTCCCTGTCGCCCAGGGATTCAATGGGAAGCAACAGTTGGACGAGAAGAATATTATTGCGAGGAGGGAGGTGATTGTTGCTGGAGGAGCGTTCCAGACGCCGCAATTAGTGAGTCGGTTTGTTTTCGTTGAAGAACTATCCTCATTGATGATTATTTTCAGCTCATGGTTTGTGTCGATTGTCTTTTTATTATTCTGTTCATCGGTTTTGTTAGCTCTCTGGCATCGGCGACAAAGCCCAGCTCTCCAAATTTGGCATTCCCACCGTCGTTGATCTCCCGGGAGTCGGCGCCAACCTCCAAGGTCAGCAGCTCGTCAAATTGACATCCCTCTCGAATTTCTTTCTGATGATTTATTTCCTTGATCGATAGACAACGACGAGCTCCCCGCGTTCTGGGAATTCACCTCAAACTTCACTGACCCCGAATCCTTCGGCTACGCCCTCGCCACTTCCGCAAACTCCACCTCTCTCGAACCCGATCTCTGGACGTACTATGCCCCATTCGAATTCAACGGGTTCCACCATGGTACGTATACACCACCACCACCTATTACTAACTCCCTCCGAGTCTTTCTTCATCGCTCACTGTACTTATATCAGGAATGTCCATCGTCGCCGCCAACACCCAGAACGTCTTCACCCTCATCAACCTCCGAGCCGGGTCCAACTCGCAAGGCTACGTCCGCCTCACCGGCGCGCATCCCCAAGACCTGCTCGACATCAACAAACTGCGCTTCCAGGGACCCGATGGGAAAGCCGATATTGTGGTTCTGCGCGAGGCTATTAAGCGTTGGCGGAAGGTCATCAATGAGGATCGGAATATTGCTCAGTTTGTGAAGAGGGAGGTGGCTCCTGGAGCCAATGTTACGAGCGATGAGGACCTGGAGGAGTATATTTTGAATAGTGTGTTTGGTGAGATTTCATTGCGTTGATCTTTCTCTTCCCCGAATCGAGGTTGATATGATTTTAACGCGAACAGCTCACCATGCTTGCTGCACTGCGGCCATTGGAGCGGACGGCGGTAAGCATTTCGTTGAATCCATTAATATGGAATCAACCGCCTCTCATCTGATTATTTTGCGTAGACCCGCGCGCTGTGCTTGACGGAGACTTCAACGTTCGCGGCGTCAACAACCTCCGCGTCGTTGATGCAAGCTCCTTTCCCGAGAGTCCGGGATACTTCCCGCAATCGCCCACCTACATGGTAAGTGTTCCCCATCGTCAATCGGCCCTCCTTCTTGTCATTCTGATGTTTTCCCTGCTCAGATTTCGGAGAAGGCTGCTGCAGTCATTTTGAACGATGCGAAGGCACGTTCTTGAATCCATGCGGAACTTGAAGTCTAAGATGCATCTGCTTCTTCGTTCGTTACCTGAATCACTGGTCTTTATATACATAACTTACCTACGCGTCAAATGAATTTAATAGTGTTCTCCAAACTCATAAGTACATGTACCTTGCCTCCACTTCCATCTGAATGTCTTTGACGTACAGTATTGGCCGCCACTGGCCAGCTTGCCTGCTAATTTGACCTCTTGTGCTGAAATAGTTGATGATGCCGGATTGGTGGCCATCAAGTGGTGTAACAGAAACACTTTCTTTCCCCGAAAAAGCCAGGTGAACAGAGCTTGAATTTTGGTTGAAGTGGTAGCCAAGAGCAGCCAAGCCGGCGGCTGCCGTTTATTTGGTAATATATATTGACCAATGTTGATCTTCCCCTTGTCGATCCTTGGCCGCTTCCTTTCATCCCCACAGATCTCTCTACAACCTCCCCGGCGCGCCGATCCCCCTGGAATGTGTTCACTCAATGGTGCGGAACACATTGGCGCGCAAGGCTTCGACTACTGTCTACATCGACTTTCAAATGATTGAAAGCTCTTTGTAGCCAACATCATTTCCGATCGTTTAGTAACCACACGGTCCACAACCACCCCGTTGCATTCAGCTAAGTACTCTCGGCCTGACGTCGAACGATTGATCCCACACATCGGCTCCGGGCAGGCCGATCTCACTGCAAGTACTGTAACATAACATTGTGTACCGTTTCACGACACATCCGCCGGCGCCCGGCGGTGTATGATGCATGTATGAGCAGCGACAACAGTCAGCGCCCGTAACCCGGTTAAATAGCTCAGGTTGTAAGAATCCCTCCCTCATCGTTGACTTCTTCCTCTAATCATGGTGCTGTGTACAGCGACCTTCCTCATCCTCTTGGCCTCTCCCATATTCGCCGCTTCCTCGAGCATCAGCTCCAACATCCTCCCGGCATGCCCAAGTACACAAGATAGCATCTATGACTACATCGTCGTCGGAGCCGGCGCAGGTGGCGGGCCCGTCGCCGCTAGACTTGCTGAGAACGGATTTTCTGGTGATCTCAACTTCCCTCTGATTATTTTCCCTTCTAACGTCACTGCAATTCGCAGTGCTCCTCGTTGAAACCGGCGAAGACGAAAGCGGTAACGTCAACACAACCTCTTTGTTCAGCGCCTTCTCGGCGATGGATGGTGAGTCGGATTGCTCTTTGAAACATCATGATACATCGACACTCAAACCAAACATCTCAGACCCCAAAATCGATTTGGACTATAGGATCAAGGAGTATCCTGCCAATTTCCCTGTCCAGCGCAACGATCAATGGTGCGTCGCATTCTTCTTCTGTTTTCGAGTTTTCTATCTCAGTGGCGTCTCATTCAATCCAGGTACCCCCGCTCAGCAGGCATCGGAGGCTGCACTGTACGTTCCTTGCATAATATATCGACTTCAAATTCACCTCCCTCCCCTTACTAGCTCCACAACGCCGGCGAAAACAGCATCGCCGGCATGCGCCAACAATTCGACGCCATCTCCCATACATTCAACGACCCCTCCTGGTCGCGCGATAACATGCAGAAGTACTGGGCTCTCATCGAAAACAACCTCTATCTTGACCCTACGGCGCCGAATCCTGATCACGGATTCAACGGGTGGCTCAACTCCAGTCGCGCCAGTGCGGTCAATTTCAGTTCTACGGGTGCGTTCAAGTTTCCCTACTCACAATTCAATTATGTATTCACTCGTATTTACCATCATTCTCAAACTCTCATTCACTCGCACCTACACAGACCCAAAATGGTCCGCCCTGGGCTCCTCCATCATCGCCGCCTCAGGCACCCCTTTAATCGAAGACCAAAACTCGCACCTCCCCCTCCCCAAATCCGGTCACGTATTAGAACTCCTCACGGGCGATGACAGCCACCTCCGCGCCTCCATCCGGGATAAGCTCACCCCCCTCGCCGCCTCCTCGAAGAACCTCACGATTATGACCAACACGCTCGCCACCAAGGTTCTTCTCTGCAATGGCAAGAAAGGTAAAGGTGGTGGGAATGTGACTGCGTATGGGTTGGCTGTGGCGTCGGGAGCGAAGTTGGCTGTGGCGCAGGGATTCAATGGGAAACAGAAGTTGAATGAGCAGAATATCATTGCGAGGAGGGAGGTTATTGTCGCTGGTGGAGCGTTCCAGACGCCGCACTTAGTAAGTGCCAGTTTATTTTTGTCAAAGGACTGTCATTCATTGTATTTGTAATGGTTCCCAGCTCATGGTATGTTTCCATGGTCTATTTATTATTCTGTTCCTCAATTTTGTTAGCTCTCCGGAATCGGCGACAAAGCCCAACTGTCCAAATTTGGCATTCCAACCATCGTTAATCTCCCGGGAGTCGGCGCCAACCTCCAAGGTTAGTAGTAGCTTGAATCATGAGTTCTTTTCTTCCGTTCCTTACATCTATGGTTTGATTCCTTCACCGATAGACAACGATGAGCTCCCCGCTTTCTGGGAATTCACTTCAAACTTCACTGACCCCGAATCCTTCGGCTCTGCCATCGCTACTTCCGCATACTCCAACTCTTTAGAACCCGACCTCTGGACGTACTTTGTTCCGGCTGAGTTTAACGGGTTCCACCACGGTAAGCGCGTCCATTGAAAACTCCAAAATCATCGCTCATTGAACTTGTCCTCGCCAGGAATGTCGATCATCGCCGCCAACACCCAGAACGTCTTCACCCTCATCAACCTCAGGGCCGGCTCCACGTCTCAAGGCTACGTCCGCCTCACCGGCTCGCACCCCCAAGACCTCCTCGATATCAACAAACTCCGCTTCCAGGGACCCAACGGCAGAAAGGACATCGTTGCTCTGCGTGAGGCTATCAAGAGATGGAGGAAGGTCATCAACGAGGATGAAGAAATCGCGAAATACGTGGAGAGGGAGGTGGCACCTGGAGCGAACGTTACAAGTGATGCGGATTTGGAGGAGTATATTTTGAATAATGTGTTTGGTGAGATTTCTTTGCGTTGATTTTTCTCTTCGCTGAATCCAGGCTGATATGCTTTTAACGCGAACAGCTCACCATGCTTGCTGCACTGCGGCTATCGGAGCAGACGGCGGTAAGCAATTCGCCAAAATTACTTATATGGATCAACCGCATCTGATGATTCTGATCATACTGTTGAGAATAGACCCTCGGGCCGTTCTCGATAGCAACTTTCGCGTTCGCAGCGTCAACAACCTCCGCGTCGTCGATGCAAGCTCCTTCCCCGAGAGTCCGGGATACTTCCCGCAATCGCCCATTTACATGGTAAGCATTCCCTATCTCGATTGCCTCTTGTCATTCTGATGTTTTCCCCGCTCAGATTTCGGAGAAAGCTGCTGATGTCATTCTGAGGGACGCAAAGGCGGCACATTATTGAATCCGTGCGGAAAGCATGCATCTCGTTCCTGCCCCTTCGTTCGTTACTGGTTTCTATCATATTAACTTATCTACGCGTCAAATAATGTTCTGCAAACTTAAACCTTGCCTCTATCTGAGATACGAACAGCTGCATCAAAATGCGCATATGCTCTCTACATATTGGCTGGCTCCTCGTATGCCCTATAATTTGGCCTCTTGAACTGAAAGGAAAACACTTTTTGAAATCGAACATGGCTGATGCTGCCGCAATGCCGAGCAAGCATGCCGCCTGGCACTCACTGTGCCGAGCAGATATCGTCCGACTTGCCGCCTGATATATTTGATTTAAAGCTACGGCCCATCCGGCAGGTGCCTCGAAAAGGAGTGGAACAACGAGTAATCAAGGACCTGATGCTGAGATTCGTAGTCAAATAACATTCGCGCATTTCGATGTAGACAGACAACTTACAAGCCAAGAGGGAAGTCGATAACACGCACCCCCGGATCAGAACTGAAAAACGTATTGGATTGAAGGTCGAATTCGAAAAATACATTGAAAACATTCAAGCGGTACATCTAATAAGGCGCCTCATATTCTTGCTGTAGCTTCATCAACTGATATTCTACAAATCCCGCACGGAACATATCAGCACGCCGAACTCAACTCCTCAATGATGAAGGCGAAAAAGCACTCACTGATCAACGAACACCCCACAGCATAAACCCCCATCGTTTCCATCCCCGCATGCAAGTCATTCCCCAACGCCACCTCCTCCGCTCCCGGTGGCGGCATCTCCCCGCGCATAACCGTCTCCCCCCACGCCCCCCTAAACGCCCTGGCCTTCCTCACTTCCTCCATCAACACCCGACACGCCATCGCACAAAGCGACCCCACAATCGGATTCGCTACAGTGAGATCGGGGACGGTCGTATCCCCGATGCAGGCGAGGATAGCGCGTGCGGCGGCGACGCATTTTTGTCTTGCAGCGTCGGAGTCGATGGTGCCGGGGGAGCGGTGGAGTCTGATGGCGGCGGCGGCGGTGAGGGCGTGCGAGAGCACGAGGGTGCGCGCATTGGAGGAGTGAGCGTAGAAGGCGAAGAGAGGGGGGAGGGTTTCCCAGAATTGGGTGATGCGGCTGTCCAGCCAGACGTAGGATGCTGAGTAGGATGAGGCTTCTTGTGGGCTGAGGTCTGCGCATGAAACTATTGAGGTTCGAGCGGAATGTGAGAGAATGAATGAATAAAGCGCACTTGGAGACCAGTTCGCACCCAATCGGGAGGCACGATGCAACAAAACTGCAGCCTTGGCGAAGAATGTCGGCAGCGCCACGCTTGCGTTGGACGGGTCCTCGGTCAAAAACGCTTTGATAGTTTCTTGCCCTGTATACCCCCGTGGCAGCGCCCCTGCAGCATAATCGTCGATCTCAAGCGGCCACGGCGTGTCGATACTCGCGCCGGATGTCTCAAGTATAGATAAATTGAGGCTCGCAGCGTTCAAAGCGATACCCAGGCTGCTTTGCAATGACGCGACGACCCAAAACGCGCGTATTCGTTCGCCCTCCTCGACGGGGCTTGCCGGCTGGGTGGGATACACTTCTGTTAAGAGTGGGACCCCGAGGACTGCCGGTGCAAGAGGTCGAGAGGAGCGAATCTTGTGCAGCTGGTAGCCGAGTGCGAGCGTCGCGGCGCCGTTGGCGTGGAATTCCGCCTCGAGGAAGCGTTTGTTGCGGAACATGTAGGTGGAGAGGAGGACTTGGGCTTGGATGGTATGTAGAACGTGCATGGAGTTGTTGTTCTCGGCGACGTCGACAGAAGCGACTTGTTGTTGGGCGCGTTTGAGGAACACGGGTTCGGAGGAGAGGAGGGGTTGGGAGAGAGATAGATGGACGCCCCATAAGTAGACGACGGAGAGAAGGGCGGGGGAAGGTCTGAGGGGATTGTCCCATTCTAAAGGGAGCAGCGCGGCCTCGCGGAATCTTTCGACCTGTAAAAAGAATCCGAATTGCGTTGCGTGGGGCAAGAAGTGGTCCAGTCTAGCGCCCGAAATCAGTAATCGTCTACGATGCAATACCGAAACTCACAGCATTTGTATCATGACCAGCGGAGGTTCCTTGGAAAACATGAGACGCCATAAGCAGTGATGGCAAAACAAAGCGTACCTGGAAATTGAGAAGGGAATCATCCGAGCTGGCCCGAGGCGATGCTCGTGAGCCTGATTTGCATCAATTCAAAGAGATATCCCGAGACGACGTAGAGACGCACCGGCTGAAGACTCGGAATTGCTAAAGGGTGAATTTCTTCTACCAAAATCCACTGTCGACCAACCTGGGTACGGCACAGCACGACCCGATGGTCCCGGGTGACCTTCAAGTTCGTTGATTCGGGTTTGCAAGCGAGACACGGTCTGTCAAATATCTGTCTCAATCCACCAATCCAAAGAGATTCGGGAGACACTTGCCCTCTCTAGCTCGGCGGTTCTGGACGATGTATCGTTGAATTCGCAAAGGTCATCTTTGGGGACACGTATGCACTGACCACATATGGGATGCTTTGTGGCGGTTAGAGTCGGTTTGCCAAAATGAGGATTGACATACCACACCATCGCATTTCTGTTGAGAAAATCAATGAGAAGTCGAGAGAAACCCGAGAATTGGAGCTCACAATCTTGAGATGGCGACAATTAAGGCACGCTTTCCCTCTTCTGAGCGGCGGCGCTTTTGCTGCCTGCTTTTTTCTGTCGTCTCCGAGTCCGCTCATGGTGCGTTGTTTATTGGAACTCACCACCGAATCCCGCTGCTATTAAGCAGCTTCATGGTTGTACGGCCTTCATACGAATCTCGTGAGCAACCAAGAGCCACCAGTAAGCACAAACACTCCGCAGCAAATTCGAGACCAACAACGCATGAATCAAGAGCGATAGATCACGTGCATCATCAATCGCATCAATTTTGACTGTCAGCGTGCAAAAACCGAAGTTTCCTTTTCTTCCTTCTGACGTCGTCGTCGTCGTTCATTGTGAGCTCGTCGTTGTGATTCGGTGGATGCCAAACGCGCCTGATATGATCCGTACTCTTGGCCCCGTTGTCAGGCTTCCTACGGCTTGTGATCTCATCTGGTTACTTGGCAATCGCGCGCCCGCCGTTGTCAATGTTGGCGGAGCATACAAAACGGCTCCAACTGTTTAGCCATCGACATGAACCGGTGGATTCCGCAGTCGAAGCCTCAAGAAATCTTCGAGCAAGACATTCCGCAGTCCAGGGGGGACCTGTTCAGACAGTGGATAGTCAGCAGCGACAAAGCAATGGTCCCTCGGGCTTTCCTCTGCCATACTCCCTGTGCCGCGACCCGTGTTGTACTGGTGGAATTCAGCCAACCGCAGCATTGTGTTAATATATGCTCAAGCCATTCAAATGCCAGCGGCGTTTCACTGTTCTGTGCTGTTTCCCGTCTTTCCCGGGACCCGAAGCTATGAAGATAGTGCGTCCTTCTCGGAAGTTAAAAAATCAATAGGACTGTGTGAATCTCGGCGGCGTTGGTCTCTCAGGACGTCGGGACACCGCTCTCGTAAGCTGCTCAATTTCTGCCCAATGTTGTGCTCATTACTCGACAAATAATGACTAGAGCTCCGAGTTCGGAAAAGATTCTGCCTTGGCTCAATTATATGGCTCCGACGACGACGACCTTGTCCTCAAGTTCGAAGGTTTACAGTCCTCCTGTCCTGTGGATGAGTAGCTTGGGAAAATCGAAGTTCTCTCGCTGACAAAGGTTCATGAGTCAACGAAGCTAGACGACATACGCGTCTTGACGTTGACGGCCCGTTTCAAACGATTAATAAACTGTCTCGCTTGTGCTTACCTCTTCAACGTCCCCTGCTCAAAGCCATGGTGAAACCTGAGCACTTAGTATTCGCACCGATCCCCGCTTACGGTTAGCCTGTCGTATTTTCCTCACTAATAATCACCCGCTAAATATTGCTAGGACACATTCGACCACTTTGTGCCCTCGCATGCAAGATTGCCATCATCAGAAGCGACATAATTGTCTCAATTCTCCTGGCCCCACACTGGTTATCGCAAGCCCAATCCGACGTGAACACATACTTCCCCGACTCGGAAAACACAAACGAACGCATCAGGTATGTGTGCTCTAATAATTAAATCAACACCTTTTTCTTTAAATTTTTCTCAAACACAGACTCATCTCCCTCTTCGAACCCAACACCGAACCCACCCCTCTCCTCTCCGCGCTCCAAAAAACCCAAGAATCCTACAAAACAGCATACTCAATTCTCCACCAAGGCAAAAGCATCGCCTGCGCCGCTACCGGCCACGAATTTCCCGCCGTCGCTCCCCCTACTGCGGTGATTCTCGATGTATTCGCGCTCCCTCAGCTGGAGAGCACTCGGTCTATAAGCGGCACTGCCGTCCCTGTCTTCATGTTCATCTCCGCGGGGGCTGCGGCGTTGATCCAGGTGTTTTGTCCCGCGTCGATGGGCGGGCAGGGGGAGCTTAGTCTTAGAATTAAAGAAGCTGTGAAGCTTGGGATGGGGGAGGAGGAGATTGAGGATAAGGTATGCACTCGTGCTGTTGCTCACAACTCGAATTTTTGACATGAAGTATCTGAATGTCCTCCAGATTTTCCGGCACACAGACGGAACTGTGCTCGAGATCCCCGGGCTGCCTCCCATGTACGATTATGAGATGTTTCCACAGTCGGTGCGTCGACTGCATTCATAACAGTAGAATAATCCTTTTTGCTTACTCCGGGATAATTGAAGGTTCCACTTGGCGTCCCTATCGCACATCTGCATGCATCAGCGATAGAGTGAGTTTTCATTGATTCATTTGCATCGTCATCGTTGCCTTTCAGCTTGGTTATTCAACAATTGTTCTCGAATATCTCTAGCATGCTTGCAGCCTGCGATGGCGTCTTCGTCAATACCACTCCCGCTTACGATGGCGCGAGTCTCAGCGCATTTCGGAGCTGGGCCCAACAAAATCTGAATAAACGCACATATGCAATTGGACCTTTACTCCCTCCTGGATATGGTACGGGGAACTCGATGGCAGGTATGGCCGACCCTAAGAATACGGCGGTGCATTCGTTCCTTGACGCTATGGCGTCGAAACACGGCGTGCAGTCCGTCCTTTTCGTACGTAGTCATACTAAGAATTCTACTTCAAGTGTTGTGCGACTAAAGTCTGACCATACCATCTGCCGTAGATTTCCTTCGGAAGCATTTTCTGGCCACAGGCCGAAGAGCAATTAGAAGAACTCATCAATGTGCTCTTGGAAAAACAATTTCCTTTCGTAGGTCGCGTTTCCCTTCGTCTTCATACCACACTTACTTGCTCAATTGATATGCTTCCAGATCATATGCCATCCTTCCCCGTCAGCTCACATCCCTGATCAACTATTACGCAGCATCGAAACCTCTGGCATCGGGCTCGCCGTGCGATGGGCACCACAGCAATACATTCTCTCCCATCCGGTACGTCGTCCAGTTTTCTTGAATCGATCCCCATTCGGGAACGATGCGGTTCATTGAAATTTTGTCCGACATAGGCGACAGGATGGTTTCTGAGTCACTGCGGTCATGGTGGAGTATTCGAAGCCCTCGGGAATGGCGTTCCTATGTAAGTGTCAAAATCCTATCAAACCATAATATCTATTTACCGCGCCATTTTATCGAACCGCAGGATCTGCTGGCCCTTCGGCGCCGACCAACCCATCGCCGCTCTCCACCTCTCACAGAGCGTCGGCGCGGCCTTCCATCTGCTCGAAATCCGCACGGGTAAGGGGCTGCAGCCTCTATACAGTCGCGATCATGGTGGCCCGGGCTACGCGCCGAAAGGCACCCGTGAAGCGATGAGGATGGAGTTTCACACGATATTTGATTCGTGTCGTGGTGAAGCGGGGGAAGAGAAACGCAGAAAGGCGAGGACGATGCAGGAGGAATTGTTGAAAGCTTGGATGCCTGGCGGCGGATCGGCGGTTGGTGCTATGAGTGAATTCTTTGGGGATTATCTGGATTCTATTTCTACGCAGTGAGATGGGGGAAAAGATTTACCAACAGCTTGAGTTAGCGCCGTGGGACACTGTGAACATAGATGTAGAGCTCAAAGAGAGATACCCAATCATAGATTCTTTCTCGACTTCTTCGACTTTCAAAATTTTCAATCCAATCAATTTTGACTCGGATGTGGTGCGCGGAACAACAAGATCTTTCAACACCTTCTGTGACACGAGATTGGACTACTAGTAATCCTGCGAGGTCAACGCACTCGAAACTCTGACGCCCTGTTGACGCTCTAAGCTGGTGTTACTTTCCAGATAATTTATTCGAATGAATGAATGACTCGGAGCGTGTTGAAGTGGTTGACTATTGAAAGGCGCCGAGTGCAATAGAATAGAACGAAGTTAAAGTCAGTTCAACTTGAATGGATGTAAAAGAAGCGCACCAGCGAGGTTGAATAAGGTCTAGAGAGTGTACATATGCATTAGAATGGTTTGAGAAAATGAGAATCAACGAATTGCGCACCTGATCCACCGGGAATCTCGAAATCAACCTTAACCTTCAAGCTTCAAGCTTCAAGTCTCGTTACAGCGGTGACCGCAATCCTTCACAGATAACATTGAGGAACAAATTCAAATGCATTCTGGATGAATATAGTCAGTAAATCAAGATAACTTTATAGCTTACCAATGAACGGGACAATGAAGGATAACTTCAAAGACACAACGGAAACGATTCGAAGGGTGAACTTATGATTACTGGTGTATGGTTTCGAATTTGAAGGATATCAAGCGAAAGGAAGCCTAGTTTCAAAGTAGTCAGTAAGATTAGAAGAGAATTGAACGAAGATGATACGATACAAGAACGAAGGGAGTCGAGGTCGAATTGAATAGGTTAGGACTGTTGTAGTCAGAACGAAAGGTAATGAATGAGAAGATAGGACCTCGCAAATGGATGTATTCCTTGGTTGTTGGTCAAGGTATGAGTGTGTTCAGTGAACGGCGCCGAGTGCAAAGTTACTTAGTTCAATTCAACTTGAATCATTGTAGCCACCAGCCGGCATTGTATCTCAGAGGCAACGTTTGAGTGAGTTTGTAGAGCATTATTTGACGCGTAGATAAGTTATGTATATAAAAACCAGTGATTCAAGTAACGAACGAAGGAGCAGATCATATGTATGCTTCAAGTTCCGCACGGATTCAAGAACGTGCCGTCGCATCCTTCAGAATGACTGCAGCAGCTTTTTCCGAAATCTGAGCGGGGAAGACATCAGGTGGGCCGATCGAAGCTAAGTGGGTAGTAATACTTACCATGTAGATGGGCGATTGCGGGAAGTATCCCGGACTTACGGGGAAGGAGCTTGCATCAACGACGCGGAGGTTGTTGACGCCGCGAACGTTGAAGTCTCCGTCAAGCACGGCGCGCGGGTCTACGCCAAACCATCAGATGAGAGGCGGGTGATTCCATATAGATTCAACGAAATGCTTACCACCGTCCGCTCCAATAGCCGCAGTGCAGCACGCATGGTGAGCTGTTTGTATGGTAATCATATCAGCCTCGACTCGGCGAAGAGAAAAATCAACGCAATGAAATCTCACCAAACACGTTATTCAAGATATACTCCTCCAGATCCTCATCGCTCGTAACATTGGCTCCAGGAGCCACCTCCCTCTTCACATACTGAGCAATATTCTGATCCTCATTGATGACCTTCCGCCAGCGCTTGATAGCCTCGCGCAGGACCACGATATCGGCTTTGCCATCGGGTCCCTGGAAGCGCAGTTTGTTGATGTCGAGCAGGTCTTGGGGGTGCGAGCCGGTGAGGCGGACGTAGCCTTGGGAGGTGGAGCCGGCTCTGAGGTTGATGAGGGTGAAGACGTTCTGGGTGTTGGCGGCGACGATGGACATTCCTGGTGGACAGTGAGCGATGAAGAAAGAGGGAGTAAAATATTAGGTGGTGGTGTATACGTGCCATGGTGGAACCCGTTGAATTCGAATGGGACAAAGTACGTCCAGAGATCTGGTTCAGAAGAGGTGGAGTTTGCGGAAGTGGCGATGGCGGAGCCGAAGGATTCTGGGTCGGTGAAGTTTGAGGTGAATTCCCAGAACGCGGGGAGCTCGTCGTTGTCTATTGATCAAGGAAATAAATCATCAGAAACAAACCCCGAGTGAGGAGATGTCAATTTGACGACTGACCTTGGAGGTTGGCGCCGACTCCCGGGAGATCAACGACGGTTGAAATGCCAAATTCGGAGAGCTGGGCTTTGTCGCCGATGCCAGACAGCTAACCAACTGATGAACAGAAGAATAAAGAGACAATCGAGACAAACCATGAGCTGGAAGTAATTATAAATGATGATAGTTCTTCAACGAAAACAAACCGACACTCACTAATTGCGGCGTCTGGAACGCTCCTCCCGCAACAACGACCTCTCTCCTCGCAATAATATTCTTCTCGTCCAACGTCTGTTTCCCATTGAATCCCTGCGCAACAGGGAGCTTCGCACCGGCCGCCACAGCCAGGCCATACGCAGTCACGTTCCCGCTGCTCTCGTCATTGCAGAGAAGAACCTTGGTGGCGAGCGCGTTGGTCATGATCGTCAGGTTCTGCGAGGAGGCGGCGAGGGGGGTGAGCTTGTCCCGGATGGAGGCGCGGAGGTGGTTGTCGTCGCTTGTGAGAAGCTCTAGGACGCGGCCGGATTTGGGGAGCGGGACGTGCGCGTTTTGGTCGGGGATTGTGGGGGGGCCGGAGGCGGCGATGAGGGAGGTGCCGAGGGCGGTCCATTTGGGGTCTATGCACGTACGAGTGGTTGAGAATTTTAGAATGATAATGAATGAGAATGAATATATAGAGCTAGAAAAGCACGCACCCGTCGAGGTGAAATTGATCGCACTAGCGCGACTCGAGTTGAGCCACCCGCTAAACCCATGATCGGGATCCGGCACCGTGGGGTCGAGGTAGAGGTTGCGTTCGAGGAGAGCCCAGTACTGCTGCATGTTGTCGCGCGACCATGTGGGGTCGTTGAATGTAAGAGAGATGGCGTCGAATTGTTGGCGCATGCCGGCGATGCTGTTTTCGCCGGCGTTGTGAATCTGCGGTGAGAGGTGAGTGAGTTTGAGGTAAGTACGTTTATAAATTATATTATTATGATTAGGAAAGGAAACGCACGGTGCAGCCTCCGATACCTGCTGAGCGAGGGTACCTGATTTCTTATGTTAGACAATTTGAAAACAGCAGAACTTGGGATGCGACTCACCATTCGTCATTGCGCTGGACAGAGAAGTTGGACGGGTATTCCTTGATTGTGTAGTTCAAATCGATTTTGGGGTCTTATGGCTGAATATTAGAGAGAAAATTTGTTCGACAATGAGATTATACTGACCATCGATCGCGGCGAAGGCGGTGAAGAGGGAGGTTGTGTTGACGTTCTTGCTTTCATCTTCGCCGGTTTCGACGAGGAGGACTGGGGGTGGCGTCGGAAAAGCAGGAAATGAGAGGGAAATTAGCAAAGACTTACCAGAAAACCCGTTCTCGGCGAGTCTAGCGGCGACGGGCCCACCACCGGCGCCGGCCCCGACGACGATGTAGTCATAAACGCTGTCCGAGTCTTCGGTGTTGGGACATGACGGGAGTGTCGAGGAAGCAGCGAATATGGGAGAGGCGAGGAGGGTGAGGAAGGTTGCTGTGAGGAGCCCCATGGTCAGACTCGGAGGAAGAAATGGACGACGAAGAGAATGAGGAGTGTTTCTCGCAACCTGGGGTATTTATGTAGGTTATGTTATGGATGCTGACTGTTGCTGCAACCATGCGATGATGACATAAAACGGAGATTTCTGGAGTTCGAAGTGTGGGATTGATCATTCGATGTCGGGCGGAGAGTAGGTGAATTTAACCGGAGTGGTCGTACTAATGTTCGGAAATGTTGGCTAGAAAGGGCTTTGTTATGAGAGTTGTATACGATGGACTCGGAGCCTTACGCGTCGATGTATTGAGCAGTATTGAGCACTGTTCACGGACATCGTAAGTAGCGGGATCGGCACGCCGGGAGGTAATCGTGGGGAGACATTTACAGTGTGTAAGAGCTAGTGAGCGTAATGAGGTGACCGACCGGATTTTGAGAAAAGGACTTCAGATTTACCGCGCCAGTTCACAGAGACACGCAAATTTGCAATGATTTTGTAGTTGTCTTGATTCGATTACGCGAGGAGCAGTTGTGACTTGAGGAGAATGGGTGCAGTTGACCGGTGACGGGTGGGTCGGGGTGAAGACCGGCGTTCAAATGACTCCCTTCCGTCTTCGAACCGGTTTCTTTGAACCTTGCGCATGTTTATGGTGTTAGCTAATAGCTTGGCGGCGCTTTCAAGGTAGCGGAAGGCTAACCGCCGCGTTGCGAGTCATTTCAACCTGGAGGAGAAAATCACCCCATGGGCCAAAGGCTCGGGCCCGGGGTCTGCGAGGCTTTGCCCGAGAACTTTCGTGAGGCAAACGAGGGGTTGAAACACTGTTGAAACCATTCAGAGAACCATTCAGAAATCCTCCGACATGTGCTCTTCATCTCAGCCAACCACGACACAGACATCCTCGTCGGCGTCACGCTACTCTGCATACAACCCGCGGTCGTTCTTGTTTGCACCATGGTACCACCGACATTCACCGCCGCCAAACGTCATCAACACCGGCGTTGGCGAGCCTAAAAATGTCCTCACCAGTGAGCACGCGCACGATTTCCGCCGCCACTCGCCGCATTGTTAATTTAATAGCGACGTCGCGCTGCACAACGCCGACTCGCTCGGAAATTGCACTACAAATTCGAATTCAGGTAACTTTGATAGCGAAGGAAGGAAACCGACGAAGTTACCTCGTATGCAGACATCGTCGCGCAAATCGACGCGATCCCGCTTAGGAAAGAGGCATGGGTTGACAATGAGGGAAAGCGGAAATGATGCGCATGTCAACATTAGTCAATATCATCAAATAAATGACTCTTGAGTCTTATGCCTTTCACAGTTTCCACCGAAATTCGAAGTCATTCTACCTCTGTCTACTGCATATCGGCGGCCTTTTTGGTCGATAAATCACTGTTAGCATACAACGTGATCTCGCTGCTGCGGGCGCGAAATCCCAAGCTTCTTGGTACTTTCCGACGTGGCAGACTTCCCAGCACTTGGATTTGACTTGGACTGAGTTGTGGGTCTGCTGGTATATACACCCGGAAATCCTGAGTCAACTGCTTCGTTTGGCGGAAGAACGTCGTTCAAGTTCGGAAGACAAGGACTGTTATCGCAAATAACGGTGTCTCAGACTCTGTACACGATTGCTAGCTGATGCGGTACTGTGCTCCGATGAGGACTGGTGACTCTACTGCAGCTGGAAACACCCAAACCTCGTTCGGAGGACAGCACACAGGGAAAGCAAGACTTTTGATGGATGGGTTTCTCGGCTTCACCTCTCAAAATCATGTCATCGCCTCTCTGGTCTCGGGAAAGGGGGCTGAGCGAATGAATACATTCGAGATAAGACAAGACGGTGCGGAAGCAGCGCCAGACATGGTCTCCATACGGGTCTCACAAACGGATATGATATAAATGCTTGCGCTGCCGGATGAATGCAAGACAAGGCCTTCTTCGCCATCCGCCCTTCGCCACCGCCCAGCGACCCTCTCTCGCATCCCTTCAGCATGAAGTCCACCTCCGCCATCAACATCTCCGCCCTCGTCCTCCTCGCCGCCGCCACCGCGAGCAGAGGCATCGTCATCCACCCGGGCTACGGTGCGAAGAATACGAACGCGAACGCGAACCTCGCGCCGGCGCTGGAGTTTGATATTAATAAGCGCGATGTACCTGAGGTCGTGGGGGACGGGCCGTTGCTTAGCTTCTTTGCCTTGAGGGGGCGGCGAAATCGGAGGGCGGGGGGGAAGGGGGATGAGCTGAGGCGCAAAGCGGGCGGGGATATGGATATGGAGGGGTGTCATGACAGTATGGTGATTCATCGGAAGGTGAGTGTTCGTTCGTCTGCTTTGATTGGATGCGGTGTGACGATTGTTGTAGGAAGGCCGGCTGGCGAGGAGGGATGATGACGAGGGAGAGCCTGAGGAGGGTAAAGATGAGGCGGAGGCGGAGGCGGAGCAGGAGGTACGAGGCTGTCTCACATGCACTAGGGCGAGTTAACTGACGATCCCCAGCACAAGAAGCAAGAGGAGGAGGAGGACGAGCAAGAGGTGATTCCATCTTCTTCTTCGTACGGGCCAGAGCGTACTAACAGCTGCTCCATAGCCGTCTTCGCAGGACAAGCACGCATCTCACCCCGAGCATGAACAAGAGGGCGAAGAGGTGTGTTTGTGTTTCGTGTTTGCTGGTTGCGAGGGCTGACCGTTGGTCTCTAGCACGAGGAGCGGGACGAGGAGGAGGAGGATGAGCATAAGGTGTGTCTATCTTCTCCGTCCTTCCTATGGGACTCACTCACCGTCTATGTAGGAGGATGAGCAAGTGTCCGAGCCCGAGCCTGAGCAAGAGAAAGCGGGCGAGCCTGAGCACGAAGAGGTGCGTTTGTCCTTTGTGTTTGTAGCGTTGTGAGAGTTGACCGTTGATCTCCAGCACAAGGAGCGGGACGACGAGGAGGAAGAGGAGGAGCACAAGGTGTGTTTATCTTCTTTTCCCTGATATGGACGAACCACTCATTGTCTATGTAGGGGGATGAGCCAGCGTCTGAGCCTGAGCCCAAGCATGAGCAAGAGGGCGAGCAAAAGCCCGAAGAGGTGCGTTTGTCTTTCGTGTTTGCAGCGTTGCAGGCGTTGACCCGTGATTTATAGTCCAAGGAGCGGGACGAGGAGCAGGAGGAGGAGGAGCACAAGGTGTGTTTATCTTCTCCTTTTCCCATGGGCGACACACTCACCCTCTTTGTAGGATGATGAGCAAGAGTCTGAGCCGGAGCACGAGCAAGAGGGTTATGATCGTGAAGAGGTGAGTCTCTGCCTGTGTCTGTCTGCGAGTTCGAGCAGACTGACTGTCTTCACAGAAAAAGGGGGAGGACGGGGAAGAGCGTGAGGTGGGTCTCATTTCCTCCCGTTTGTCTGGGAAGGTCCCCACTGAGAAATTGTTCTACAGGCACCGGAGCAAAAGGAAAACGTGTCTGAGCCCGAGCCCGAACAAGAGGGTGAGCGTGAGCAAGAAGAGGTGAGTTTGTGTTTCGTGTGCGGCGTTGCGCGCGTATTGACCGTTGCTTCGTAGCACCAGGAGAATAAGGCGGAGGAGGAGCATGATGATGAGGAGCGCAAGGGCGAATCTGAGGCAGATGGCGAGGATGAAAATAAGGGCGAGCAGGAGGATGAGAAAGACAAAAAGGTGTGTATCTATCAGGGCTTGCGCATCAGCGTCAGGGTACTAACGGTTCATGGGCAGCATGACGAGGAGCATGAAGAGAAGGAGGAGGAAAAAGAGCAGCAAAAGGAGGCTGAGCCCGAAAGCGAGAGAGAGAAGGAGAAAGAGGTTGCGACCGAGGTACTTACTTCTAACTCATCCGTCACCCCTCCCGCAGCTGACTACCCACCTCCCTCCTTCCTATCATCTAGCCTGTTGCGGAGGCAGAACCCCCTCATGATGAGGTTGCAGTCCCCCAGCCTGCGCCTACCGTGGAGGTTGGACAGGTGGGTCGAATTATGGCGGATGCGTTTCCCTAATACTGACCGTTCTCCTCCATCCAGCCCGAGCCTACTCACGAAGGGGTCACTGCACCTCAAAAGCCTCCTCACGCAGAGGAAGCGCCTGCGCCTCGACCTGCGGCCACTGAGGAGCAGCTGAAAGAGGAAAAGGAGGAGGCCGAAGCGGCGCCGGAAGAGACGGGTACGCTGTCGAGGTATTATCGGATGGTTGCGCAGTATCTTTTTGGTGGTGAGGTGGAACAGCGCGCGGAGTGAAGGGTTGTTTCTTCGTGGCTTCGCCGCCTGGCTAGTGCGTCCTGCGAAGGAATTTGGTGTGGATTTGGCTCCTTTCGTTGCTACGACTTTAATTTTCCATTTGCTTACTGAGTTTGTCTGCTGCTTCTATTATTGCTAATTAAACTCTCCGCACAAGCCTTGTACTTTCATCTAGTATCGCTGCCTGTAACAAATTTCTGCCTGCCTTGCAATCGCTGGACTTATAGATCTTGGAAAGTGTGACGAGAAAAGTCACGCTAATAAAGCTTGCCTTCGCCCACCACCACAAAATCCGAATACGAAATTTGCTGCCTACCGAGCGGACGAGGTTTCGCAGCACTCGATGGATCTGTGTCCCTTCGACTTGGTTCACCACCGACACCGACGCAATGGGCTCGAGCAGGAAGATTACCGAAGAATTTTCTATGAACGAGCCTACAGGTCGACGTATCTCAGACCAGCGTTTGGCAGTCGTTTTCGAGTTTCTCGAATCCGAGTCGACGACTACCGACACGAGCCGACCCAGAAGCGCTCAGACTTTGAGGCCTGAGGCGCTCTCTTGACGCTCTAGCCTTGCATTTTTGCCCAACTCACCCTGTTTACCCGGGTTCAACGGCATGGACGGGAGAACGTACATGTGTGCTTGCTGTTATAAAGTGCGTCGGTCGCTTTCATTCACCGTTTTTCAGGTCCCGACTCTCATCCGCTTTAACAGTTAGATCAGACATTCAAACGTGCCCCTACATCTGCGTTGAGTGGCGTCGCGGGAACGACGACGACGACGATAGTGAATCTCACAGTGACTCCTAGGCCTGAGTTGGTCTATTTCAGTGGTGTTTGCGTGAAGATGGATGTCTTTAGACGCAGAAGGAAGTTGTTTGGATAATCGAGCGGTGGAATTTTGGTGAGAGGGACTTCAGGTACGGTTGTTTCTCATTGCATCCAAGGCGCATTTTTCTTCCAAGTCTGAAGCTTTGAATGTAGCGGCCTCGTCCTCGACAATTTGTCAATTTTTTTTCCTTGACATGCTACCCCGCATTTGCCCCGTTTTGGCAATCTACATTCCGTACGCCACAGTCAGGCATCTCATCTGCCTTCTGCCTCGCTCACCTGCCTCGATATCTCCCCTCTGGACAGATGGAACGTCGACATAGAAAACTATCTTACATAACATGCCGCCTTTAAGGAACCCCGCGAAAAAAACGAGGCAAGGCTGGACGGATCGCCGTCCCTTCCCCCTCCCATCGCCATGACCGCCGCCACCATTCTCGCAGTGAACCTGGCTGCGCTGACATGCTCAACGTTGTTCTACGGCATGTTTGTGGTGCTGTTCTCGACCTCGATGTATCTCCTTATTGGGCGGTATCTAGCGGTCCGTCGCGGGTCGAGACATTCGCCGGGTGGGCATAACCCGCACTCGATCTTTCGATCGACGGTGTTTATTGCTGCGGTGTTGCTGTTTTGTGCGGTTACGGCTGTGAGTCTATCCTTCCCATTCCTTCACTTATCAGGACGCCGACTGACTGGCTGAATGGTGTGCTGTGGTTAGCATTGGGTCACGACTGTCCGTCGCGCTTTTTTGGCTTTTATCTACTTCCAGCATGGGGGTGCTGCTGCAGAGTTCTACGGGGATCCGACGCAAATGACGGAGCTTGTACAAGCAGGGTTCTTGATGCTGTCTATCTTAATCGGGGATTCACTCATCGTATGTTCTTCGGCGTCTCTACTTTTTTTGGTACTGAAAGAACGAATCTATTCTTCCTCCTCCCGAATGGCAGATACATCGTCTATGGGTTGTCTGGGAACACCGGATTGCTGTCATAATATTCCCAGTATGCACTCTCATAGCACTTACCAGTGAGCCCCGTCCTTATCAGGGCATTCGTACACCACTCACGCAATGCTTGATGACAGTGTCCAGCGCTGTATCCATGTACACGACATCAAGGAAAGGGTCTGGTGAAGACATATTTTCGGATCCTTGGCTCACCAGTAACTGCATTCTAACGCTGGTGTAAGTGGTAGTACTTCTGCCCTTCCTTCGCGTCGATCTGACAGTGTGAACGTTCTTCAGGACCAATGTATACAGCACCGGTAAGCTTCCCGGTCTCGGTCTTCTATCCTAGTTCTCACATCCCTGGTATGTAGTCCTCATTACTATCAAAATATGGAATATCACGCATATCGCGCGTCCCATTGGTGGGTCGAATCTACGTGTGCGTCTGCTTGCTCCGCATATCGAGCCCGTGTGCTGACCCGTCGTGCAGGGCTTCCTCGTCATCGTAGTCGAGAGTGCCGCCATATACGCGTGCGTACCTCCTCCACCCCTCGTCCTCCACCTCACCGATCCCTTTCCTCCAGATCATGGGCCATCTTCTTCACCATAGCCTATCGCATGCGCTCGCTCGTCCAATTCCTCGTCATCCAAAGCGCGCCGGAGGTCGTGGGCATCGTGAACGCGCTGATACACACGCGCGTGGGACTTGGGTGGGCGATCGAGGCGCAGGAGCCGCCGACGCCTGCGGCGTCGAGGATGGCGTTTGCCAAGATGGAGAGTGTGAGGGGGAGGACGCCGCATGGGACCGCGGGCGGAACGGGGACGGGGATGGATGGAGATGTGGAAGATATGGAGCGGGAGATTGAGATCGAGAGTGGGAGTGGACTCGGACGGCGGCGTGTGCTTGAGCGGAGGGGTACTCCGATTCAGAGGCTGCCGAGTTTGGAGTCTGAGTTTAGGACGGCGGAGGGGAGTATGGTGAGCGTTGATGATGTGGAGAGGGGGGCGCTGTCGCGTCGGCTGTCGTCGGGCTCAGTGGGGGAGAAGTCGATTGAGGGGGGAGGGCATCACGACGAAAAGTACGACGATGGTGCGGGGTTTGATTCGCACAAGTCTTCCGTAGATGAAAAGGCATGAAACATGTAATGCTAGTGTAGGTGAATACGCCGCTGTATCTCGGATGAATCTTCGTTTATGGGTGGACCGAAGCTCAGTCTTCCAGAGCCAAGCGGTTTCTAACCCTAACCCCACCTCTTGGCTTTGCTTCCGACTCTGACCATCTTCTCACTGGCTGCTGTCTTGTCGATACTGTACTCTCTACGAGTAGAATACAAAGAACCGAAGATATCTGGTGAGCTATCTCCCTACTCGAATGACTGCTGGGCTGAAAGGATGGACGATGCTTTCAAAGTTCTGGCAAGGAGAATCCGAAGGATCTTAGACGCAGAATCCACATCTTTCTGTCGACGTAGCGTCGTCGCCCATGTCAAATGTTGAAGATCTGTCCGCAGTGGACGAGCTATTGAAGACCAATGATCCTCCTGCCGAAGCGCAAGTCCCAGCTGTCCAGAAATCCCTGGAAACTCGCCTAGATCGCCTCGCTGTGTTCAGAGCAAAGAAAGAGGCCATACACGAGGAAGTTATCGCTCTTAGGTCACAGCTAGCCGACCTAGAGGATGAACTGAAGGCTCTAGAAACAGCCATTGACTCTGTCGAGGTCGATATCCTCGCCCATACGTCGGTACTTTCGGTTGTCAGGCGTATTCCTCCTGAGATTCTGGGAGAGATTTTTCGCCTAACGCTTCCGCATACCCGCAGAGTCGGCCCCCGCGTCGCGTCTGTCGCCCCGTGGCTGCTTTGCCATGTCTCGCGCAACTGGAGGGCTGTAGCGCGCGGCAATGCCCTTCTATGGTCGCATATCAGGGTGAATACAATTAGCAGTATTCCTGACCGAGCATATCCGCTGTGTCCGCTGGAAACGCAGATTCGTCTATCTGCCAATGCACCTCTAACTATCGATTTCTTTGTTGGCCCGGGGGTCCACCGTCACGGGAATCGCCACGTTCCGCATATTAGGAGACTCCTTGACGCTATTGTGAGGCAAAGCAACCGTTGGGAAATCGCTCGGCTATACTGGTCAGCAGACAGTTCCGACAGCCTCGCCTCGCTCGCCGGGATTGTCGCCCAGCTTGCTCAGCTTCGGCACTTGGCCTTCCACCCTTACCTCCGTACGACGGAGTTGCCGGTTGCACTGCTCTCTATATTTGCTGCCGCACCAGCTCTTCGGGAAGTCCTTCTCACAGATGATGGCTTCTGTTCTCCATCCCCGCAGCTTGAGCTGCCCTGGCCACAACTAACACTGCTTCGCCTATGCCCTTCTCAGAGCTACCTCTTCAAGAGTCTGCCTCGGGCAGTTGACTTGATGGAATGCGCGATCGGCCCTATCCAGGGAATAGCGGATCCTTGCTTCGATGTGCTCCTCCTACCAAGTCTGCGTCGTCTAACGCTCTATCGCACGGAACCTTGGCTCGGGCTCAAGACCCCGCTCCTTGAATACCTGCATCTGGAAGGACCCATCGATCCAATCCCTCAAATACTATCAAGCAACCCACTACCTCATCTTAAGAGCTTGAAATTGACAGAGATAATGTCTGACGCGCCGACCACGCTCCCTACTCTCCTTCGCCACGTCCCTCGTGCACTCACTGAACTGGATGTCTACTTCGACTATGACCGCGATGATGACCTGGAGGATATATCGTCGGACGCCGAACGCGGGTTCATATCTGCTTTTGTCGCAGCTATGAAGCTATCTCATACATCATGTGCGACTCTATTCCCAAGGCTAACTTTGCTGCGAATTGGTTTGCCTTATGAATTTGAATACACCGACGAGCTTGATGGCTCCTTATGCGAGATGGTGGCATCTCGATGGAAGCGGGGTTCAGACTCCGGTCCAGGGGACGTACCGTCAAGCTCGGAAAATTGTTCGCTGAATCGGGTACATATTTCCGAGTGGGAGGGTAGAGTAGCTTTCTGCCCCGCTGTCTGGA